>JAPMOQ010064179.1:58528-193399 GCA_026543055.1 Argiope trifasciata | reverse complement strand
TGTGTGTATATATGTGTGTGTGTGTGTGTGTGTGTGTGTGTGTGTGTATGTGTGTGTGTGTGTGTGTGTGTGTGTGTGTGTGTGTGTGTGTGTGTGTGTGTGTGTGTGTGCGTGTGTGTGTGTGTGTGTGTGTGTGTGTGTGTGTGTGTGTGTGTGTGTGTGTGTGTGTGTGCGTGCGTGCGTGCGTACGTGTACATGTGTGTGTGCGTGCATGTGTGTACATGTGTGTGTGTGTGTTTAAAATTACGAGGCCCACCCAAAAGAGCCCTAATAAGGCTTTAAAACGGCACTTTAATATATAACTAAACCAAACTTATCTTACTTACGATGTATAACACTTTTGTTGCAGGGTTAAATGTTGTTGCTGTCATGTGATAAGTTCAATAAAAAAATAAGAGGGGAGGGGGGAAAGGGGGCAGATTGGGTCTAAAGCATATCGGAATAAAATGTCCCTGGTGCTGTCAATATCTATTTTTAAGTCAGCTGAAATAATAGAAAGTCAGCTCAAAATATGCCCCGGATCTAGCTGCCCGTCTGGACAGTGTCTGTATTTTCCATAGAGTCTGGAGCCAACAGGCATGATCCTTATGTTCCTTAAGCGTCTGTTCTGAGTCTTGCAATTGAGGTCGTGATGTCTTTTTATAAACCTGTCCCTTTTGTAACCACTAGAGGACGCGTCCCTAGGTGGCGGATAAGGGAATGCCTCCTTTGGTTCTTCCATTGGATAATACGGGGGAAATAAAATACCTTATTCAGGTAGAAGTCCAATCTCTTAGAGGCAATGGCAGTCCCTATGGCAACTGCAAGGTTAAATCAAATGAAAATATTAGTATCGGGTTCTTAAAATGAACACTAAAATATAAAGGACAAGTGGATGAACTCTTCTACTTGTTTTTTATCCTGACATCATAGTACCTCTTTATTTTCGAAGGCATTCGTTCTTTCACTCATTTCTCATCAGTTTTTTTCGTGAGGAAGAAGTTGCAAGAAAATCCCGTGCAAATAATTGTTGCAATGCCATGTTATAAATGGGAATTCCTTTGTTGGCAGACAGCTCCTTTTCGTCTGGGTGAGCATAACATCATAAGAAAATTCCTCACGTTAGGAAAAAAAATGAGGAAATCCCGCCGACAAAACGAATGCATGTTTATTTCTCTAACGTCGTTTATTCTGTTGTCTCTGCGAATAATCCCATGTACAAATGGAAAACATCACGGCATTTTTATCACCTGGATCTCACATTTGACTGCAACCGTGAAGTGGAACGCCAAACAAAATTCTCTAAAGAAAGGGAGAAAAAAAAATCATGATGCAAGAATGACACGTGCGACAACAAAATTACTTTTTGTGATTATAGTCATTTTTATTTCTTATGGTTGTTTTCTGAATGTGTTCTAAAAAAAATTAACAGCTTTGCTCACTTTAACTGCGAAAGGAGTTTGGAATCACCATAGAAACTTCACACATAAATACTCCTTTTTTTCTTTTTTTTTTTTTACAAAATTTAAAGGTTTTTTTAAGAAATAGATTCATTTATTCCAATCTTGGCTCAAAAATTAATTTTAAAATCATGAGGCACAAAATCAGATTTCATAGAAAAACTGTTTGAAATTATCCTAAGAATTAGCTATAGGCTTTGTCTGTCAATGAATCCACTGGTAAAAAAATTACAATATTTCAATTTTTATATGGTTTCCCGCTCTTATTAGTCATAATAAGTAAAATATTTTTTCATATAGTTTTATATCTAGGTGTTAAAATCTGCATTCAGAATTTTATTAAATAAAATTAACCACCAATTTCAAAATTTTAAAATTTCAGAAGTTTCTTCTATTAGGCCACGCAACTGTTAACATATGCTTACATATATATATAACTTCAGATTTAAAATATTGTTATACAGTATGAGCTTGCTAAAAATTTTATTCCATATTCCTGTTAGAAAACTCAATTATATATCTTCTATAAAAGGAATATGTAGTAATATTAACTACATATTTACTTAATATTTCTAAATAATAATTGCAATACTATTAAAATTAATATTCATAGTTAAGAATTTTAAGCGTAATCAACGTAGACAATCAGTGATTTGAATGTAATCATGCAGGTTACTTGAAAACAAAAATGAAATAAACCCAATTATAAAAAAATAATATATAAATTAAAAACATAATTATTATCAACAATTTTACATTATTCTTACTATTTGAAAATATGTAAAATTATGTATTTTCGGTATGTATTGTAATGACATATCTAGAGAAACATGTGCTTTAATATATGTTTGCTACATATAGAGCCTCCCTTCCTTTCTGAA
The DNA here is from genome assembly GCA_026543055.1 of Argiope trifasciata. Classification (NCBI taxonomy): domain Eukaryota; kingdom Metazoa; phylum Arthropoda; class Arachnida; order Araneae; family Araneidae; genus Argiope; species Argiope trifasciata. Next base: position 191,079 of record JAPMOQ010064179.1, on the reverse strand, counting down.
GATTTTTATCTGATTTTACTCTAAACATACTTACTCTTAGGTTATATTGATAGTGAATATTTTTGCAGTTGAAAATCTATAGTTGCTTAGAAAGTGAAAGATACCAAATTTCTCAGAAAATAATATCAAATAACATATACATAGCATATGTTCGTATCAAAAAACATATCAAGATACGCTGATGGTTGCAGAATCCTCTTCCTTTTCCCCAAAGCATTTTAGTACTTCAGATTTTTTTAAAAATGCCCCTGTCTTAAAGATAATGAATAATGCTGTAATTGAAAGTCTACAGTATTTGCGCTGGAAGCGAATGATACCAATTCAAATTCAAATTTCTCGTCCCATTTTTCAGCATATGAGAACGTGATGTTGTTTTGGTTTAAGGTTTTTTGAAAGCCTCAAAAGGCTTAGTCAACAAATTGTTGAAGCCGGAAAAGGCGTAGGCTACAAAGTGCCGATTTATCGCTTATGACATATCAATTTCTCTCTTTTAGGATTACTTGAAAATAATGTAAAACGTTTTCACATTTGTTGATTTATCGCCAGCTTAAGTTACAATTTGTCGTGAATGTTCGCCAAGGTATAAACTTCCATTTTCACTTTTTCTAGCAGGCAAACAAAGTTTTGGAGCTAAATCAATTTTCAGATGGGTGAAAAAAATCGGGGGCTTCGATTGTTAAAATGCTTTTCGTTTATACACTTTACCTAAAAAAAAATGGTAGTTTATTGAATATAAGGCATTTGAATATTTTGTGCATTATTTTATTCTATTACAATCATTTTCTTCCAACCACTTGTGGTGACATCTTAATAAGCCAGTACCTACCACTAAACATAGGTGGCTATTTTTGTATAGTGGATAAGTTACTGGCTTTCAAACCCGAACATCACAGGTTCGATCCTTGGCGGAGTTCAACCTACGTATTGGCACAATTCCGCCAACACCTCGCCAAACACTCTTTCCAAATAGATAGAAAGAAAAGCGACAAGTGTTCCCGCAAGGTATAGAAAACAAATTCCATATTCAATAAGAATTCCGTCTTTGACCTAAGTACCATCTTGATAATATTCATGAATAGTTTTCTAACACCCAAAAAAAGTCTAACTCTTTGCTTATAAATATTCATCGTTTAATATTGACATTCTTATCGATTCTTCCTTTATTAAAGATGACTTTCCTGGGAGTAAATTATACACAGAAAGAAAGATAAATGTTAAACCTGTTGCGTAACTGCACACAATTTGTTTGTTAATATCTCCATAAAACACAAAGTGATTTAATGGTTGGCTGGTTTCTTAGAGATAGGAATTTTTTAATAAGTTTTATGAGTATTGTTTGTAAATAGTGGTCTAGAATATCAATGTAAATAACATCTTTAATTTATTTAAATTATAACTATTAAAGTAAACTTTATTAAATTAATTTAAATCAATTAATCGTTCAACATGCTCGAATTCTAAAAAATTATGAAAATTAAGTAATATACATGCTTTATTTTATCGAAGAGGATGGGGGAATAGAAATTATTGCTAAATTTATGATAGATATATATATATATGTAATGAAAAATTTCGTCGTCAATTTTTCTAGCGGACAAACAAAGTTTTGGAGCTCGACCAATTTTGAAATGAGAGAGAGAAACTGTTGTTTTACTAGATATCGTTACATGCGTATTCTCGAGATTGTATTAAATCGATTTAAACTTGATAATGATTTAAATTAATTAAGACAGTTAGTAAGAATTCAGAGAATGAAAAATTTAGAATTCAATTTGTAAATTTAATTGTCAATAAATCACCGAATGTGACAAATTTCTGCATTATTTTCTGATAATCCTAAAAGCGAGAAATGAAGGCCTCAAAATGGAAAAATTGCCAGTTTGTTGCCTACGCATTTTGTGGCTTCAACATTTTGTTGCCTTGGCGTTTTGAGAACACGAAAAAAAAACGTACTAATTAGGGCTATGTATAATTTTACAATTTATATTATTTGCTTTCAAATTCTGCGCATATTCTAGTGTTAAATGATATTTCAAAATTCATTCAACTATATTTTAGTTTTAAAAATATAGTTTTTTTCGGAAAAATATAGGCATATTTGAAGCAATCGTATCTTCGTTAATATACGAGATCGCTTGCATATTTTAAGGTTACAAAAAAAAGACTCGAACTTAATTTTAATTCTTAAGCAAGCGTTACATCAACAATTTTTCTAGATCCTTTTTTTCATGTTGGAAATGCGTAGTATCGTAGTATTATGCGTAGTAGTAGCATGACTTTTAAAGCATAGAAATAGGTGAATAAAATATGAATAAACTAGCTTGTATAAGTTAAAATTGTTAATTAGGAATATATATTTATTTGTGTTAAGAAATTTAATTTTAACTATCAGTTCAGCTCGTTTAACATTTTATTGGTTTATTTGTTTTATTTCTCTTCAACAAGAACAAATTATATGTAGGAAGTATAAATTACATGATTCTAACTTGTTAGCAATCGTTTGAAACTTTCATGTTATTTGTAAATCGCTTAATCTAATATGCATGAAATTGATTAAAAAATTCTCAATAATGCTTATAGTTCGATCTGGAGCTATCAAAGTTGGGAGTTCGTTATTTTTTCGGTAATAAATTATCATTTAGAAAGAGGTTTCCAAATATTAACTATAGTTTTAATTAAAAGTTAATCAAATTTTTTTATTAAAAATTAACAGCCCTCAATTTTAGAGAATTCATTGTGTAAGAAATATTTGTACATTACATTAAAAAAAAAAATTACAATAATTTTAGTTAGTTCTTTTTTTCTCCAATGCCAGTTTTTCAGAATAAAATATATTCTGGATATATTTCGAATATTCTTAACATATTTTTATAGAAGAAAACACGTTTCTCCTTTATCAAATATCAAAATAGATTACTAAAAACTGTAAAACAATTAATGCAGAAATCAAGTTTTAAAAACATCAGTTTGAATGTAGTGCACATATATCAACCATTTATTCAATCTTTCTTTCATTACATATAATCTATCTTGAATTGTATGATTTTTTTTGGAAATAATAGAAATTATTTTAGTGAGAACTAGATCACTTTTTGAATCATCGAAAAAGAAATGAACCCAGTGTGTGAACGTACGCATCCACATTAGTATATTTGCAGTAGGTGCTCATATAGGTCAACTTACATTAAAAAGCAATGAAATATATGCAGTTGAGTAAAAAAATCAAAAATGTAGTACAATTACCTTCGTTATGCAATAATTCTTCCACCCAAAAAGTATAATTAGTTTCATTGCATACATAAAGAAAAACAGAAGCAAAGACATTTCCTAATCCTAGGAATTAATCTAAACCAGTTTCACCATTCAAAAGAGCACCAACAGCACTGTTTATAAAGATTATATCACCGGTGCATTTAAAAAAGAAAGTTCAAGGTTTAGAACTCTCAAATATCCGCTTATATGGATGGAAAATGGTTTTTTTTTAATGTAGGTGCAGTTTTGTGGTTTGAAATTTTTAACAGCAAACAAGTCTACGAATGAAAACGAATCAACACATTTTGAAAATTTTATCGAAGTGAATTGAAAAATATGACTGTTAGTTTTTTCCAACGTAAATAATCTTGCATTTCATGCATTTATTCTTATTTTCTTGTTAATATACCCGACATTAGTCCTTTCACGTATGACAATTTTAACATAAATGCTAACTTTATTGAAAATATCAAATATATACAAAATAATTTTACCGCCTGAAATATTTTTTATTAAAATTAAAATATCGATTGATTGAGGTGGTTTTCAAACATTTTCGATAGTCAATTTTCTTGTGTTATTAATATCTATTATTTTAATACATAATGCAAATTTTGCTCAAAAATGCTGAAGTATGAAAAAGAATTTCATCAGAATTTCGAAACATTTAATTAAATATTTAATTTTCTTACCAATTGAGAGCATGGAAAATGAACTAGTTTTATAATTAGTTCTGCTACTATTTATAATAATCTGCTTTCTAAAAATTTCGCAATTTTGTTCTGGCAACAGCTATTCATATGCACTTTTATTCATAGACAGTAAAAAAAATTTCTTTGCACGTATATCTATTAGTATGCATTCTTGTTCATTAACAGTAAATAATATCTCATTTTCACGTACGGTACACATTCTTGTTCATCAATAAAAAAAAAATACTTCATTTGCATGTACAATATGCATTCTTTTTCATCAACAATAAAAAACATTTTATTTACGCTTACAGCTATTCGTATGCATTCTTATTTATTAACGATTTTTTAAAAAAATATTTCATTTGCATGTACAGTTATTCTTGTTAATCAATAATTAAATATACCTCATTTGCGTATATAGTATACATTCGTCTTAATCAACAATAAAAAATATTTCATTTCACATATTGTATGCACTTGTGGCGTTGGCAACAGGAGTTCTTACAATTCAAGTACATTCTACTTTTGGCGTTGGCAACAGGAAGTGATTATTATTATTTTGGAATAACTGGCTAACGGAACTTGGAAAATGTTATCTCCTTTAATATTTAATTTTACTGCCGTTTAAACTTCGAGTTTAGTGAAGCATTAATATGTATTGTTACTGGCTTATTAAGATGTCACCACACACTCTTATTAATCAACATTTGCATGTGCATCTCTTAGTATGTATTCATGTTCATCGGCAATAAAATATATTTCATTTGCTTGTACAATTATTCGTATGCATTCTTGCTTATCAAAAATAATTTTTAAAAAATTCAGTTACAAGTATACATTCGTATCAATTCGTATACATTCTTGTCAATCAACAAAAAAAATATTTCATTTGCACCTACAGATAATAATATTCATTCTTGCTCATGAACAGTAAAGATTATCTCATTTTCATGTACAGTATGCATTCTTGTTCATCAGCAATAAAAAATATTTCATTTGCACGGAAAACTACTCTCCTTCATTTAGAACTAAGCGATAAATTGTTTTCTTTTAAACATCATTAATTCACTGTTTTAAAATCAAAGAAAACATTGCTGAAAGTTATGTATTAAAATAAAACACATATCTTTAAGGAAAAAAAGGAAAATCTTTAAAAATTAGTGATAGAGTAGTTCAATGTCGACTTTGTTTAGAAAAGTAGTACTTATAATTCTCTAAATTCAAAATCGTATGCGTTAATTTTTTAAGTCGTAACAACAATTTTTTTACAAATTATACAGAAATGAAATCGTTGAAGTATCGTTGAAAATATACAACTTTAAATATTAAGATTGGGTAAAAATATTTTTCTGGAAAAAAAATATCTTAAATTATTGTAAAAGAAAAACAAAATTTTTACTAATTTCTTATTAAATTAATATTTAATCAATGTTCATACTTTGAAAAATTAACTTTAATCTTTCTCTTATCTTAATTATCAGTGGGTTGAATTCAATAAGATTGTTTTAAAATATTTGTTGGATATACATGAATAAAATGCGCAATGAATTTTCTTAAAATCAAGACAAATATTCTATTTTATAAGCACTTGAAATTATCTTTTTCATATCTAGCAAAAGACTGCATTTATATATATTTTTTAATAATTTTCTTTCTTCACATCGTAAAATTGTCTCGTAAAAAGATTCAACAGCATAATACTTTCTTACACTTTTATTAAGAATCTCTTATAAGGGAACTATTTTTACAGGCACTAAAACTGACTCAGCAAGAGACGAAGAATTAAAAGTACATATAAAGGCAATTTCTTCCTTCGATTTTTCTGCTAGAAAATCAGACCCGTATATAATTACAGAACTAACACTACCTTTACCGACTCTTTTTAAGCGATCTCGGTCGTTAGAATGCATGGAAGGAGAAGAACTAAAACGGCTAAGAGAGAGAGGAAGTTCATTAAAAGACTTATTGTCCTCGAAATTCGAGACTATTATATCACATCAGTTCTCTCTCTCTCTCTGTGTGTGTGTGTGTCTTTTTTCATTACCTTCAAGCAATTAAATTTCTTTTGGTTAATCCATGCATTCTAAAAGGAACAAATCTAATGCAATAAAAACGCGTTTTGCTTCTCTTTCTCATAACGGTGTTTCCAGCTCCCCTATATGCAAAAAACTGTGGATCTTTGCTAAAGTCTCGAATGCCTTGTATGACATTGATAGTTAGAAAATAATGACCCTTAGCGTAAATTTTGCATTTTTTACTAAATCAATCGTGTGATCCTTGGCGACATTTTTGGCTATTTATCAATTGAATAGTACAAACCGGCTGTTTAACTCATTTTCAAAATTCTTTTTTTAAAAAAGGGCTCTCTAATAAAGGTGTTATTTCATCTTTACCTCTCAGCATAAAACTGTGGAACTTTGGTAAGACCGTGAATGCCTTGCATAGCATTAGCAAACAATAGTTAGAAAATAATGATATTTTGCATAAATTTTGCATTTTTACTAAAGCAGTCGCGCGTTTATTAGTGTTTTATCGGTAAAATAGTAACTTAATAGTATCAACTAAACTCATTTTCAAAATTCTTTGAAAAACAGGTGTATTTCTGATAAAGGTGCTATCCCTCCACTCTCAGCATAAACTTGTCGATCTTTGGTAAGGCCGTAAATGCCTTGCAAAACATTGACCCTTTAGCATTCTTAATAAAGCATTTCTTACTAATTCAATTTAGCATTCTTACTAAATCAATCGTGTGATCCTTGGCGACTTTTTTGGAGATTTATCGGTTAATACCATCTGAAAATCGGCTTAGCTCATTTTCAAAATTCTATAAAAAATTGTAACATTTTTCTTCCCTTTCTGATTGACCTGCTGTCAACAATATGATTATCGAACTCGTGGATTCTAATGAATATTTTCTATCCAGTATATTAATTCATGTAAATTAACCAGCTTTAATGGTCTTCTCAAAACTTTCTTGTGAATCCACTAATAAAGATGCTTTCGCAGAGAATATCTTGCATGGGATTAACATACATAGTTACGAAAAATTAAGCTTTAACTGAGTTTACATTTTTACTGAATCTGTGGAGTGATCATTGTCGATGGGGTTTTTTTTCAATTAATCTCTGACATACAGTTAATAGTATTAATGTTACCAGCGGGGGACCGAGCTCCGCTCGGAGAAAACAGGTATCGAAGCTAACTCGAAGATTTAAATTTTCAATTGTGATTTATCAAAACAATACATGCCATAAGAAAATTTGTGAAACCATTGGTGAAAAGATAACCGGTTAAAGTGCACCATTGTAAACTATTCTAAACAAAGTTAGAGTATGGAAAAGGAACTATTCTATACAAAGGTAAAGTAAAGGTAAAGATTGAAGTGTGTTGAAGTTCAATATTTTTGACAAATTTATTTAGAAAAACCAAACATATATACATACATAAGAAACATATTATAAACCTATAGCAGCATAAACATTAAACTTTATTAATTCGCCATATTGGCTATAGATGATAGCACGTTACCGCTTGAAAATTTAAGTAGCCATTATGGCGAACTAATAAAATTTGAAAATATCCTATCTATAACTCCGAACTGCTCGAACGTAGCGCTTCAAAACCGGCGCCAATCGATTCCTCGTGGCCAAAAACCCCAGATCCCCAAGTTTACCGGAGTTTATTAATTCTGGGGCGATTTTCGACTTGACAACCATTCCTCGTATTATAGTATTATTAATAGCATGAAAATCGAATCTGTGTTTTTGGATAAGTTTTTAAAAATCAGATTGAAGCAAAAAATTCATCTGAGTTGCACTTCAGTCACATATAAAATTTTATATATCCAAGACATTGCGTTATTTAATTATAGCATTTAAGAAATTTTGGAAAGTATAAGCTAACACACGGTGTTGTGTTTGACTCAAAATTTGATGGATGTCTACTTTATAGATGTTACATATGTGTACGGAATTTTATTCGTCTTGCTCTCTCCATTTGTAGAAAGAAGAATTCTTAGGAGTATTAAAATATCCAACTACGTTAAAAACACTGGTTATCGACGACATTGGCGAATTTTTTTATTGTTACTTTGTGTAGTTCAGACTTTCCTCATTCTAAAATAGTTTATCTTTTCTAGGAAAAGGAAGGTTTGGCCTATTATCCAAAGGAATTTTAAGCAAAGCATATTTCTCAACTAAAATTGTATTTAATTTTTTCAAAACTTGAATTTTCATAAAAACTCTCCACCGTTAACAGGCTATCTCCAAAACTAATAGAGGTATTTAAATAAAAATTTCAGAGTATATTTTAAATAATATGGGCAATGAAATAAACCAAAAATATTATTGTTGGGGAATACTTTTCATTTATAGGTGTTTTTAGAAAAATTAAGTTTTGAATTTATGGAAAAAATACATTTATACATATATTTTTACTTATCACTTCTTTACATCACAGGATTTTTCTTAGATTTTGGTTCCATTTCATTCATCATTACATTCTATAACTTGTGTATAAAGAAAAATAGAATTGCTGCATTACAATTTTGAGTAATTAACCGATTTGTTAAATTTCATTAAAATTTATTACAAATCTCCCTATTTCTCAAAATATATTATATTTTCAAATATTTTTTTGTATTTATAGTATTTTGTATTATAAGTGACAATACATCTAAAAACCATATTTTTAAAAAAATCCAATTTTACAAAATTTTTCCTTTGAACGTAGGTGGATACCTTACCCCTACGTTGATAGTAAAAATAGTCTGTTTCTTCCATAGACACTATTTTTTCTATTTCCAAACTAAATCACATATTTGCTCAAATTTGTATAGAAAATATATTTTACCACAAATATTCACCAAAGCTTTGTTATTATTTATTCAAGAAAATTTTAAAGTTACAATGATTCAGTCACTGGATTAACAACATATAAACATTGTTTAACTTGCTTGCAACTTGTCTCTCTTGAATTTTCTTAAATCATTTCATTCATCTTTTACCGTCATTTCAAGCATTTCCTTAGAACCAGGGCGATTTTTTTTCAACCTCTAGTAGACCATAAAAATGTTCAGAACATAGAACAAAAGGAATTAATTACTAAAATTTATGTATCCATATGATTACTTTTCGTCACAATCGACAGGAAGATTCAGACTTTGTCAAGTTAGTAAACCAATTTGTTAATTTAAGGGGAGTGTTACTCAGTTCTTAAATTCAAGGTTCTTCACTTCCGGACATAAGAAGAGAATAGAGTAATGTCGCGTCAATGAGATAACTTAATAAGAGATTTGCTTAGAAGAATAAAGGATTTACTTTTCGGAGTTTCCGATCCTCTCTTTAAAGAACTATGGTAGAAATGTGAGATAGAAATTAACTTTTTTTTAAATGTATGTTTTTTTTTTAATTTCTTTTTAAATAAGGAATATAGACAGGAATATCTGAATATTCATCTTCCAAACTCGAAATTTTGGCCTGCTGGTCGGCTTGCTAGCTGTATAATCGCAGCATTTTCTTTTCTTCTCGAACTACTTGATCAGCTTGTTGAAAATATTAGCCGATGTGACAAACTAGTGCACTTGTTATTCTTTATTGAGAACGTGGCTTAGAGACGAGCAATTTTTTCATGCGTCTGAAATGAAAAGTTGGCAAGGAGGTATTAAAACTTTCAGATTAATGAGGAACTTCAAAGCAACTCTTAAGAGTCACCTCGCATTACTGGCGACAACATTCTTCGAAGAGAAAATAAGAAATCTAGTCAACTGATATGACAAATGTCTGATATCAATTGCGTTGGAAAATAGAAACGTCTGTGCATAGCACTTGATGACAAATATATTTAGTTCTGTAAGCTTGTCCTTTTTCTTATGGTACATTAGAAGTTGTAAATAATAACGACTCATTCATTGAGCTCTCAAATGAAATTGCAATGAAGAAAACAAAGCACACTTGTCTATTTTTCCCATTTCCCATATTTGGATCACACGTGTTGTGTGTCAGTCCCTCCGCTTCAAAACATTACATCAACCATTGTGAAATAAATTAAATCCTGTAGAATCTTCGCGTTCATCCGAGCGTGCATAAGAAAAGAACGTCATTAGCACCGAAGATGAAGAGAGGTCGTTGCCAGTGAAACAAAGACACACAGAAGTTTATTTGAAAAGTGTAGTGCACTCGAGCTCGGTTGTTTCGCAAATTTATTTGGGTCATTTCGTGGATTCACGCGATCTTATCTTGAATATGGCCAAACCGAATGATATATAGCAACGACGAGGACGTGAAATTATGTCAGTGATAGTCAAGATTGTGGGCCGTTTTCACATTTTGTATGATTGTGGGAAAAATAAAAATAAATGTTTCAATAAATTAAAGTAATCTCAGCTGTTGAGAGGTTTCATGAATTTAAAACTAATACTTCAATTTTTTCTTTCAATTCCATTTCTATTGAAGTAGTAACATCGGGATAGTATTTTTAATAGGCTGTTCGATATCATTTTTAAAAATTGAAATTAATTGGAGCTAATTTTAAATTACTACTTATCATTATGAATTTTACTACATACTTATACTCGGCCTCCGTTGGTAGTTACCAAATTTTGCTAGCTCTCACAATAATTGTTTTAAATGTTGTTCTTCTTAACTTGCACGCACTGAAGGACTAACTACATACCGAGAGTGAATTTGAATTCATGATCAAAACTTAAGAGATATTACAGCTGTTACTTATGGCACTTTACAAGCCCACTGACAGAGCTTTTGGCGATTTAAGCTGAGCGAGCGTCAATTGTTTTCCCAGAAGGACCAACTAGGGCCAAGAGTACGACTTAGCTACTTCATGCTTCACATTCGCTTGTACAACCCCTTTTTACAAGGAGCCCATTCACACACCTCACAGATAGAACACAGAAGAAGAATAAACATGTCCGAACCCGGGACGAGGATATCAAATGAAAGACGCTCTATCCCCATGGCAAGACGCCGGCAGAGATATCGGAATACTCAACAGCACAGCTCTTTTTCGGTGTTTGGATTTCATAGTTGCCAAAGATATCTCAGTCAGAAGTCCTTTCATATTTTCCATCCTCGTATATAGGAAATTCGCCTTTGGCTGTTTAATAGATGTGGAAATTTGTTGCGACAGATGTACTAGAAATCAGGAACTTGCTTTTTTACAACATCATTAGCAAAATTTTCTTCACAGGAGAGCTTTCATTATCTCTAAAAAGTATGTTCTCCAACAGCAATTTAGCTGTTTCTTATAGTACTTAGCATAGACAAGCTCGCTGATAAAGTCAGCGATTTTAAGCCAAGAGAGCATATTTTATATCAGTAGCGCCATCTAGGGTCGAGAGTAAGACTGAGCTACTCACGTGTCATAATACCTTTTTAAGGGCTGGATTTCATTCATGCATTTCATTTACAGATCACAATTTAGACATGCATCAGAGAACGACCACTTTTGAACCAGTACCACCAGTGGTATTGTCTCGACATGGAGAGCCTTTGTGACCATGATAGATTTATACTTGCACCGCCTCCTCATATACGGGGGGACTTCAGCCGGAGGTCTTGAACTCTCAACCTAAGGGGTGCGAATCGAAAACCCTACCAGCAAAATTATCTCGGCCTTCCTACAGTAATAAAAGTCAAAAGCATCAATGGGCTTGATATACATTTTTGGAGATTTTCTATTGAAAAGCATATCAATTGAGCAATCAAACGATGGACATATGGTTCCGAAAATTTAAATGGTATCTTTGAAATTGTCCGCCAAATTCTTCACTGAAACTTAATTTTTTTTAAAGATATTCTTAAAGAAAGCAGTTTTGCGTCATTATTGCAAGAATTTCTTCGCCTCCTCCGTCAACGGCGCTGTAAATAAGTAATTTAAGTTTATTTTATATCGGTTTCTTATCTTTTTCTCAATAGAGACAATTTCATACATTTCTTTAGAAAAATGTTTACTGTAATACATTCAATCATCACTTAGAGTTACTGCGTATGTTTTGTTTCCACTTGCACAAATTTTAAATTGAATCGTATATTTGGAAATGGAAATAACTGTTATTTAAATTACAGCAGTCATTAGATTTATTTATATGTTATGTTTATTTCCTATCTGTTTCTTATCTTTGTATCTTGATAAGATCATACATTTCTATAAAAAGTATTTATTCTACCATTACTTGCAACTATTCATTATGAGTTTTGTTTCATTTTGGATAAATTTTAAAGTTAATCACATGTTTGAAACGGAAATAACCGTTAATCTAAATTACATTTTATAGTAAACAGCCAATTGTAGAAGATTTATTATAACCAAATTTTAAATATGCAAACAATAGATTAAAAAATATTTGTGAAAGATGATAAATAGACAAAAAATTTTATCCTTGTGAGCCTTACATTGTTTTTTGTTTTTATTTCAGGTTGATGTATGGGAAGATCCCCGAAGTTTGACTACGTTCAGCACTTTCCATCATTTAAATGGAAAGAATAATTCAACTTTCTCAGAAACATCATTCCATTCTTCACCAAAGGAAAATACTTCGCCTGACAGCAGACAAAACAGAATTGCCGAAGAACAGAAAGCAAATGGGATGAATCATTTTAATAGCAAAACTGAAAATGGCAACGGCTCTGTTAATGGACAATCAGATTCTTTTTCCAAAAACAATCTCGCAATTCCTTTCAGTAAACAGAAGACGAGTCCGAAATTCGGAAAATCGGTGAAGCCCGTCACGCCTCCGCCGATACTTAATCAAAAATTAAGAATTGAACGATTGAATGGCAATTGTAGTTTTGATGACACTCAGAAAGATCAAAATAATGCAACGACCTCTTGCAACAATTTCAACAATGGAATTGATAAAATTGGTGGAAAACAATCATCGCCTTTGGCAAGTTTCTTGCAAACAACACTCGAGGGAGCTAACGGAGACGAAGTGAAGCAAACAAAGGTAAGAAAAATAATTTTCATTTTACGGGTACTTTTTTATATTAATATCTATTTCAATCTCTCAAAATTTAACTTATGCTATGGAATGCATGCTCACAATCTCTGGGCATATGAAAAAGCCATCACCAAGCCAAGAACAAGATTGGCTTAAAAGAGTCGGTAACAATTTCCTACCCAGGCACAAAAAACATTCATTGGCTAATTAAATTTATTAATGAAAATAGAGATATTTTCTCTCCCCTCTATCTCTCAACATCTAGTGTCATATCCACAAAGATTAAGAGGAGGGAAATCACCATAGCTTCTTCACATGCATTTGCGTTCATAAATATCAATCAGTTTTTCTTTATTATCATTAAGTAAAATTTTTCCCATTTGATTTTAACAACTGCATCCTCATCTATGTCATCTACTACTACAAATGAACACAGAATAAATGTGCTGGTTTTTTTCATACATTTTATTCTTACATATTATTATTCCAGATGATTTCTCAAAGTTGAAAATCTTTGTAAACTGTTTTACTTTATTATCAGTTCTTATATGTTTGTAAATTCTGAACAAAGTTATTTCTGTTTTTTCTGCTGTAAGTATTTTGGTGTTTAATAAAATTCTTGTAACATGCCCATTTAATGTTCAGAATGATTACGACTGATATATACTACTGATATTACTTCTGATTTTTATGTAAACAAAATATTCATTTTGCTGGCAGCTTTTATAATTTGAATTTCATATGATGTAAACAGCATCACAGCATTTTTCAAAGATATAAATCACTTAAAAGGAAAAAAAATAATGAAAGGAATACTCCTTTAAGATCTCCATACCAGAGCTTTAAGCTCTGTTCGCTTACTGTCTATTTGATCCAGCGTTTCAAACACATGCATTTTGTTTAGCAACGCCCTTGAAAAACACTTTCGATCTTCCAGAAATCCAGCAAGAAAAAAAGCATTTGTCTACCACGCAGGAACCAGCCTTTATGCCCACAACCTCAACCAACGTACAAGTCTCCCACACCAACAAACCCAACCGACTTTTTTCAGCATTCCGACCTTCTAACCTCCAACAGGTGTTTGGATTACCTCATTTTACTGACTTCACGCCATTTTCCATGTTTCTACACCTCAGAAGGTTGTCCTAAAACCCTTATTATACATTTCCATAGTAAAGTGTTCGGTGTATACGTCAAGACTGCGAGTTTCTGCAGTGACCCGTGGGGGTCTGGAATGGATATCGTATTTTTTAATCAGATATGATAATGTTTGCAGACAGGTTAATATGTGCAAATTGCAGCATGCATTATGCAGAAATTGCTCAAAACACTTTACAGGGCAGATCGTTGAACTTAAAGTGACCAAATTTAGCTATTATTTATTCCTTGGTCGGTAGATGCTCAATAAAAAGGCGAGTTTTAAAATGTTAATTAAATCTTTGATTAAAAATAATGAATGTTAATGATAAATGTTTTTTTTAAATTCCCTTTAGCTTCAAACGATGCCATAAAATTTCGTTATTTGTTTCCAAAAAATAAGCACTTTTAATGCGTTTTTAAGAATATATTTAAAAATTTATGCTATAATCTTTCCCATAGTTTTAATCCTTATATTTATACACGCGTGTGTAGAGACCATATTATAAATATTTTTCGTCTTGCACGTTATGATTGCTGTACGAATCAGAATAATTTTTTTTAAAATGATGTTAATAAAACATATACTAAAACATTCTATCTATGGCGTTTCGAATGAAACACTTGTTTCTCCTTTAATTATTTTTCTATGTCATAAAACTTTAGGTTGCTTTTAAAATTCACTAATTTCATATACAATGTAGAGGCCAACTTCAAAATGGTTGTTGGTTGATCCAAATATCTAGATATTTCAAACGTTTACTGCCGTAATATTGAAACTTACCTGTCTATTTCTTTCTTGCTCTTTTGTTGTTGTTGTTGTTGTTGTTTTGTTGTTATTGTTGTTGCAATGTGGTGAAAATAGTATAAAATTATCATGTTTATAACTCTTATGATTTCTCCTTGTCTTCTCTGTACATTGCGATAAGTTATATAAGTTCTAATCTTATGTGGTTCACGCTGCCTCTGGAAACTTTCTTAATAATTAGGGTCTAGATATTTATACATGGTTCTCTCTGACAGATGAATGTTTGAAATTTATTAAACGCATACTATGAGAGTGGCTGTTTGACCACTAATAATTAATAAAATAAGGTAAATAAATAAAATAAGGTTCAGTATACGGAAGTATAAGGTAGATTAAAGTTAAAGTAAAAGTTAAAGTTATATGATGAGAATGGCAGGAAATTTCCAATGTCTAAGAAAAATCATGCAAACACGTTTGAAATAAATATAAAGTTAGATTTTACAATGTTCATTGTTTTAATCGATGCATAACGGTGCTTTTAGTTTATTGAAAAAAATTTTCTTCCGTTTTTATATTTATTTTTATTAATTTTTAAAAACACTTTTTTATCTTTTTTAAAAAATACTTTTTTAGAAGGCAAAATTCATACCAACTGCTACTATATCCCTCCATTTTTTAAATAAATTTAAGCCCTATATAAACATTTCATTGAGATATGAATCATGAGTAAGTTAAACAATTTGAATGAAACGTTATCCATACGAAGCACATATGTTTTTTGTTGTGCATGTTATAAATATAGTATTAATTATGTTAAGAAAATAAGTTAGACAATAGACCTATAGAAGAATTTTGGTCCTTGCATCCTTTAAATTTATTATAAGATTTTAATCTGGTGATCCATTTAAATAATGATTAATTTTTACATTTATAAAGTTTTTATAATATCTATTAGTCTTTAACATCTATTTACTGCTAGACAATTTAAAATAAGAAGCATCAAAATGTTTGCTATGAAAGCGCATTTAGTGGGAAAAAAATACTAATCTAATGCAAAATAATCGATGATGTCGAACCTTCCAAAAAATGTCATTGTGAAAATTTTAAAGTGATCTTACAAAAATAAAAATTTACCATTTATACCCAGAAATTATTGTATCCTAAAACTTGAAGCTAATTTAAAGGTTTGTTTAGATGCAATTAATCGAAACTGTTAATAATTAAACGATACAATTATAATACATTAACTGGCATTGTTATCAATAGGAATACAGTTGCAGTGCACTTAAGAATTATCAAATTATTGAAGCGTTTTGCTTGATAAAAATAATTATGTAATACTTTTAGAAGAACGACAAGAATTTTAAAGCTATATTCTCCTTTTCATCTGCAAATTTAATTCTTACGTTTCTCTGAATGGCTTCAGATATTACGTGGAATCTTAGCTTATTTTGATACACAATGAAAAACTTCTACACTTTTCTGTTGATAATTTTTTAATCTTTAATTCAAATAGAATGACCAGGCATCCTGGAGCAGGACATCTTGGGGGGGGGGGGGGGTGACACTATGTCCTCGCTTCAAATAACTTCCTGGCAAATTCTTTTCATGAATATAATCAAAATTCACACAATTTAGCGTACTTCTGCTTCATTATAGTCCTATAATGAAGCAAACCGAGTATATTTTTTAGAATCATGCTTCGTTTTTTGGATGAATTTACTTTAAAATTTTACACATATCTCCTATTTTAATTCAAAAATCATACATCCAATTCCATCCGTCCAGTTCATAACCGTTTTCGTGGACAAATTCCAGAAATAGTTTCTGCGAACTTATGAATGTCTAAAATTGTAATCACATATAAGGCAGTTTTGATTAAAGAATTATAAAAAGGAAACTTCTGGCATATTCATTTTGAAAGTAATAACTGCAAGCAAGATTCCTCTCGAGGTAAGGAATACAGTTAGGAAAAAAGATGGAAAGACAATTAGGAAGGTTTCGTTATTTTCATGAGGGCTCTTTGAGATAATTTTCAAAAAAATCCTTAAATTCTTAAGAAATTAAAGATTTTTTTTATCTTTGTCTACATAGTTTAGACCTTATACATTTGAACTCTCTTCCTTATCATTTTTGCTCTATGAATTTGAACAAAAAACGAAAAGTGCTAATAATTTTCTGCTTTTGAATATGAGTAATTAGTTCGACTCTCCGAAGAATTACTGAATCGGTCAGTGACCGGTCCTCACCGTTTGACAGTATTGACCTACCTTCTAAAACGCTATCCCATAGCCTTTGGGCAACCACGTTCTTCACTTGAACCATCTTCACGAAACTTGGACAGGTTAAACAGTAGGAAGCGGCTTTTCTTTAATGACAGCGCTGTTTCTGGACGTCAGGGGTCAGCCTTAACCTTAAGGCTAGCGCTTACTTCATGGAGAAAACATAAACAAATCATTTTTACTGGTTTTTTATTAATAAGGGAGACATACATAAGTACAGTAGGAAATAACTTGCATACTTTTAGCAAATAATAATAATAGTTAATTAACTGTTGAAATTGACTTACAGTAAGCCATTAAATCAATGATACATTTCATTCAGAAAATCCTTATTTAGCCAGTTTTGAAAAATTATAATCCATCTATGTATTTATTTAATAACTTTTAAATTTAAAAATTACATTTATAGTTTTCTGATGGAATAGATACTTTGCCCGACAGTGAAATTTCTGAGAAAATGTGCTATTGATGATTTAATAGATAGTCTAATGCTACAACCATTACGTGTTTTAACGTAATATTTTACCAAAATTATAGGTCTATTTTTGACATAAATTATAAACATTCGCACAACTGTAATTCTTATAAATAGAATTGTCCAGTAGTTCGACATTTTCAGATGAACAAATAACTATTTAAAATATGATTTGTGTTTCAACTTAATTTACATAACAAAAGTATGTCCACTTTTGACATAAAATATAGACTTTTATATAATTGTTATACGGATTGTATCGTTTAATGCTTTGATATTTTCAGAACAAAAGAACTTCGAACATTGACTTTAGTTAGATGTAAATAACACTTATCCCGAGCACATGTTTGATAAAATATATTAGGCATGTCCATTTTTGAGTTATCATTTGGTGTAATAAACTTAAAAATAGTATTTTCTGCCTGTTATTTAATCATTATTTTAACGAACTTGCAGTAACGAGAACATCCGTTAATTTCATTGATACAAAAACACATCATATATGGGCTGATATCTGCCAGATGACTATGTGCTATTGTATTGCTTTTTTAATTGTAAATAAGCAGACTGTACTAAAACTGCTCCATTATAAGTCCATTTTGTTTTCAACGTATGCCAGGAAAAGCTTCATATAATATAAATATTAATTATATTGTAACAGACATGTGTTACTGCTTGAATTCGAATACATTACCATGGTGAAAATTAATTTCTTCGCGTGTCATGTAGAAAAAAATCTACAAAATCAAACTACACCCTTGCTAGCTACACAAATAATTAATTTTTAAATTTGAGTAGTTTTAAACTAAATTCAGGAAAGAATTCCTTTCTAAAAATCGTTATTAATTTTCTGTTAATAATAATGATATGTCCTCAAAAATTTGTATTTTTTTAGGATAAAACGATTATTGAGAAGTTGTCCGTTTCAGAAGATTAAATTTTGAGTTATCAAGTTTACATACATCAGAAAGTACAAATCTGTTAATGATCAACTCCTTGATGAAATTTATTCTAAACCCATTAAATGTTAAATCTATGAACTTAATTTTATTTATCTAGTTCTTTTCCTTTTATACTTATCATGTCAACTTGACCTCAGACATTCGAGCGGACTCTGAATGTATTTCATTCAAAATTTGATTGAAACCCACAAATTTGGTGTAAAAGCCATATGCCAAATTTCTTCCATGTAGCTCAAAACATTTTTGACAGACATGATTCCAAGAATATGTTTTTTGAACTCCAGGACAGGTCGATTGAAACGTGTAAATTGGTCAAAATCTAATTTTTGAACGATTGCAATACTTACTTTTCATATAAGAGAAAATAAGAAAGAAACCCATAATGTACAGATAAATGCATACTGCCATTGAATCTACGGATTCCATTCCTCACATCCAGTAACACAAAATGAGAAACTAGTGAGTCTCTAAAATGCATTTGGTTAATGAACCAAAGAACATGTGTGGTAACAGAGCTCACACGAAGGTGACACTCACACACAGACTTGTATAGTTGATGGAGTACCCGCTTCCTAGGAAGCTACCTCCTGTAGAGGCGTGTGGTTGGTAGAAGTTGAGACATGGTGTTTGTTGGATGACAGTGACTTCTATCCCTTCTGGTAGTTCAACGACGTTCAGACACTGCTCTGAGACATTCACACACACGCATCCACCTCTTTTTATTGGCGGAGGGGAAATTCTTTCACACACCTCTCAGATGGAAGACAGGGTTGAGAACAACCATTCCCGAACCAGGATCACCCAGATCGCGGGGAAGGCGCTTTATCTCTAAGCCAGGACATCTGCATGAGCACATTGAGCGTATGTGCGTTCCTATTCCTTAATGATTCAGAAAATGAATGACGCATCGTTAGTGGGATTACTATATTCTATTGTAGCCAGCAATTTCAAAGAATAAGAACAGTAAGAATCGGGCTTTAATTCAGCTGAAAGCATCACGTCATTTGCCTATCGGATGATAGGCAAATGATGTGACGTTTTATGAAGATTTCCGATATGCCTATCGTATATATATAAAGCTACCATACGTGGAGTGGCACAGAAATCGAGCTTAACATTAATTGTCGAATGAATGACAATAGTTAAATATAAAAAAGCATCATACTTATTTCAGATTGCTTCTTTCATTGAATATTTTTAACTATACAGAATCAAACGTTTCACTCAGCTAATTAATGAAGTTGCAAAATATTATTAGAAATGCTCCGAATATAATTCTCCATGTCACCAAACAGGACATTCTACCAGAGGAAAGAAAATATAAAAGAAATCAAGAAACAGGCTTCAAATAAAAAGTTTAATAAAACAAAAGTAGGCTTAACCGTTGTCAAATAAATAATTGTGGTAAAACTTAATGTGCGGTTTTTCTCCAAGGACCTTATAATAGCTCTAGTCGTCCAAAAATGCTCTAAAAGTCTGCAATCCAGATTGTTTTTGAGAAATTCTAAGAAACAGCTATTAGAATTTCAATTTTTAAAAAATTGTGTCGATTGTATTTGCAGAGAAATCGAGCCAAAATGTTTCAATTTTGATATCGTATATTAAGTTTAGCCGTATCAGTTGACACTTATATCTTCTAAAAAATTATCTTATATAAAGTGCATTTTTTTAAGCCTGAAGAATAAAAAAAAAATATCTTTTTAATAATATCAGTTTCATTTTCTTATAATTTTTCCATCTAACTTTAATAATATTTTTATTCAATTTTATAGACTATCAGAAATTAATGTTCTTATGTTGTTTAAACTCTTCTTCAAAACATTCAAAGAAGGGCCATTCATACAATCCTTAATAGGATTTCTGTTTTCATCCCGTAATATTTACGGTTTGAAAATTGCAGGAAACTGTTTTAATAGAATTCATGTATTTTAGTCGTATTAATTAATACGATAAAATGTTTTTTTAAATAAATCCATCCCATATTAATAATTTGCCTAATAAGATAATAATCTGTCAAAGAAATTGATCACAAAAGAGGGCTAGTAATCTTTGCTATAGCTTTTAATCAATTTTTATTACAGCACTTAAAAATCATTTATTATTTCTCTAAACAATCCATCTTTATTTCAGCTCTTAAAAACTATAAGCTATTTATATTTAACAACAAAAATGAATATCATTTCGTTGTCATTTCAAAAAAAAAAATGATATGAGCTTTTGTTTTAAAGTTTGTGTAAATCCAAGTCACAACATACTTTTTGCACCGTCTTCAGGTCTTGTACTGGAATTCGACATCGATTTGCAAACGGTGGATTGCACAACGCTGCATGGATTCGAATTAACTGCCTCTATTATTCTGATGACATGCAATTTTACATGCCTTTGCAATTTTTCATGCTATAGACAAAATTGTAATTGCATTAAAAGAATGATTATCGTTATTTCACCTACACCGTTAGTCTAACAAAGTGCATTGACGCAAATTCATATGCCGCTATTAAATACTTATTGTACATGATTCTGCTGCTTTAATCGTTATTCCCTTATAAACAATAGTTATAAAGAACTAACGCTTCGTTGTTGTTTTGTTTTTCAATTATTATTTACAGAGCTTACAAAAGAGAAAATTTCGTAAACACCAGACAATTCGACCTTGAAATTTTAGTGGATTTTCTCCATTCAAACTTCCGTGACTTCCCTCCCCCCTCACACACACAAAACAAAATACTGTATCTTTAAAAATATATACTAAGAGAAAATACTGCAATCATTGAAAAATTCGACCTTGAAGTTTTGAAAAATCTTGTTTTAGGCTTCCCTGAATTTAAAAACACATTTTTGGAATTCCGTCTCAATCTTTTTTGTTCTGTCTTTGATCATAATATCTCAAAAACGTTTCGTGCAAAACGGGTGAAATTAGGTATATGTTTTCACCTCTCTGAATTTGTAGATTTCTTTCAACTTTTGAAGCAAATCTGTCTGTTCAAATACAAATTAACACGATAGCTACAAAGCGAAGAGAACTAAATGATAAGATTTGTAAGAATAAGATAGATAAGAAGGATAAAATAAATTAATATTTAAAAAGTAGATACTAAATTTGAAATAGGATTAGTCCTGTAGATTTGTACTTCCACAAACTCGTAAACGTGATGACGTAAAAACACAATGATTTTATATCAGAAATATGGTACGCGATTTTCGGATTTCAATTACAGTTCGGTGTCAAACGTTGGATTTAACGGACAATGTAAAAAATGTCCAAAATACAATTCAGTTTCCTGACCTGTATGCATCTCAATCCATGGATTAAAAGTTTTTAAAATCAATAAAATTATAACTTGTCTTAACTATTCTACTCTATTTTCATGCGATTAATAATACACAAATGCATTTATTACAGATTAAAAAGAAAATTCTGCCACCACCGGTCCCTTTGATAGAAAATTTGTCAACACCTGTTTATCTTTGTTTACTTCGATCTCAAATAAAATAATTCAAAAATATTGATATTGGTGAATAAAATCTGTTACGTGGTCTTTACAACAAATTTGCAATTATTGTCAAATTTTGAGCGAAATCTTTCCTTATGAAGTGTGTTGGTCTTTGTCTGAATGCAAATGAATGCGATAAATACAAAATGGAAGGAATGAAATTCATAATATTTACTCTACTGTTTATCTCTTAATGTTTTATGTGTAGGCATTATGTATTGACAATTTTTAGACAAGTATAAAATTCTGAATCAATTCTATCTTTAGTCTGGATAGTCTGTCGGGGCCAAATTTTTGTTTCAGACCATCGACCAAAAGAAATATACATTTTTTTCTCCATATTATAAAGTACAAAATATCCTTGTGTGTCCCTTCGAAAATAAAAATCTGAACACCTGTGACTTTCATTCATTTCATGAATTTTTGTCGCTCAGAATCCAAAAATTTTCTTCGTCTGGGAGTGTGGGGGATAGTTGCTTTATTGAAAAACGTGGAGGAAAATTTCGTGTTGGCAATTGCCACAAATTGAATTAATAAGATGGGATGCATCCTTTGAGTTTATGTAAAGCACACTATTAATCATCTTTCCAAATAAATACACCTTTATTTATAAATAGTGATTAAGGTATCCGACTACGTTGAAAAGAAAAATTGTGAAAAATTGGATTTTTTAGAAACTTTTTATGGTTTAGATGTATTGTTATTAATAAACACTATAAATACGAAAACAATTATTTGAAAATATAATATATTTTGAGAAAAGGAATAACGTGTAGTAAATTTTAATGAAATTTAACCAAAATGGTAAACACTCTACACAAAATTGTGACGCAGCAATCCTATTTTTCTTTGTACAGAAGTTATAGAATATAAAGATGAATGAAAGGAACCAAAATCTAAGAAAAAGTTTAAGATGCCAAAAAATTATGGGTAAAATCTACGTATATATGTATTTTTTTTCCTAAATTTTCAATTTAGTTTTTCTTAAAACAACTATAAATGAAAAGGTATTTCTCCAATTATAAAACTTTTGGTTCATTTAATTTCCCATATTATTTAAAACACATGCTGAAATTTTTACGTAAATACCTCTATTAGTTTTTGAAATATGTTAACGGTGGAGAATTTTTATGAAAATTAAAGTTAATTGAGAAAATTGAAGTTAAAAACAAATTTTAGTTGGAAAAATATGTGACCTTGGATGACAGGTCATGCCTTCGTTTTCCAAAAGAAGATAAACTTTTTTGGAAAGAGGAAATTATGAGCTACAAGAAATAAAAATAAAAATAAAATAGCCAATGGGATCGATAATCAGGGTTTTGACCGAAGTCGGATACCTTAAATAAGGCAAGTCGTTGTGATGAATTACATGCATGTCATCATCATGATTTCGATCTGATATTTACTTAAGTAGTACTGTAAAGAAAAGCAATTACAAGAATTAAAAAAAGATCACGAAGATTTCCAATAGTTCTCAAGTGACTGAACAAATTCAGACACATATATTGTTGTCGATCTTTCAGATTTTGGTTTGATATTTCATATCATTATTACAATACCTGTATGATTTTAGTATTCATTTTGTTTAAATATCATTCGTTTTTTACATGGATGAATTATGATATCCTGTCCTATTACGTTTTTACTTATGCACTTGACATGGACCCCTCTGACAAATTCAACAATACAAACCGAGTTCGTGCTGTAGCTTTTGAAGATGAAAGCTCTGAGCATCCGAGGGTATAAATATGGCTTTTAGCACATATGAAAATGGCATTCACACACTCGCATGCATAACTCCTTTTTATAAAGGGGGGGGGGGTCTTTCATACACCTTTTAAACAGAACAGAGGAAGAAGAAAAACCATGCCCGAAGCGGGACTCGAGCCAAGATCATAGGAAGACGTTGACTCTCCTATTAATAGAAAGAAAATGGTTTGCTTAGAATTTTGGAATATAAATTACATTAAATAGATGAAATACACCTATTAATTTGTGATAAAAATAGTAACTGATATTTTTTGAAGCATACGTATGTCGATACATACCTTTATATATTAACATAAATAAAATAAACAATTAAATATATGTCACAACTTATTCTTCACCACTTTTTATTTATAAAAATTATAGCGTCGTAGTAAATAACATCAGGCCAATTATGTTTTCAAGAAATGATGAAACCATTAATGTATTTGTTTAAGGAGAAAAAATAAAACAAAAAATAAAACTTTTTTTCACAATATATGAAACACGTAATGAAACTTTGATGTTCATAATAGCATTAAGATCTTTCCTTGCGTGAAAATTTACTTGATTGTTTTGGCCTTGACATTTTATCGCCAATTTCATAGCCCGGTCCGAAAATTGTCTTCTAACCGCTAACTACTTTTCCTAGTAATACCGCTATGCCAAAGAGAGGGGGGGGGGGGTATTACTCAGTAGCGCGTATAATGACACCCGTTTTATGAATTTGGGCGTATTTTCTAGGAAAAGAAAACGGAAAGTAAGATTATTGACTTATTCTTATCAGGGTCACGATATCTTTTCTGTATCTTAAATTTGTTGACCAATGTCTACATAATAACACATTAACGATACATATTTTGAGATTTTAATTTATAGATGGTTTTTACTTTCCAGTACTAAAATTTACAAAAAAAAAAATTTAAAAAAAGAAGAGGGAGAGAGAGGGTATTGTCGTTTTCAAAAAATATTAACTCGGGATTTCGTCGAATGTTTGCTTAACAGTCCTTCCCATGTTCGAAAAATATATTTCTGGAATTTCATCAGCCATTCTATGAGCACGAAAAACGATAATTCAAAAACACTTTGACTTTTTCGCATAATTCGGTATGATTAATTTTTGATGTTGCACCAAATTTCAATTTCTAAAAATCTATGACAAAATAAATGAAATTTAGTCTGTGATTTTCTGTCTACTAATGCAGATTTAAGACAAATTTTGGTTTTCAGTTTATTGCAAAAATAATAATTATAATAATTACATGTTTGATCTTTTCGCCATTGTATATCAACCGTATGACAACGATTAATCGATAAAAATCGAGCTTTTAATTCAGTTAAAATATTATTTTTAGCCCATAGATCGATCTTTAAACACCTCGCCATTTATAGGCAGTTAATATATCTATGCCGGCTTTACTAATTATAGAAGAATTAGTTTGAAACCTTTTCAGGAAGTGAGCTCTAATCTAGACACACGCACGGGAGGGAACGTACTCGAAAGTAATAATCCCTTAGGACGGGGGTTTTGCGTCTCTAAGCCTAATTTTGAAAGAAAAAAAAATCAAGAAGAAAAATTCAAGTTCTAAAGTCGTCGTTTTTTCTAACTTTTTTAATTGGCAGTTTGTTCTTAATTTGAACATATTCTTACTGCACAAATCACGTTTTTTTGCCATTATAAACCGAAACCATGGCTTTTCATAATAAAAAAAGGAAGTACGTGAAATGAATCAGAAATCTACGTAAAATAATCAGAAATGACAATAAAACCCAAAAAGACAAATTACGATTATACAGCAATAACAATAAAAGAAGAAGAAAAGTGAAACGTAAAAGGTCCTATCAAGTGGAACATGACACAACCCAGCTCTGTTTATTTACACTACTCTTATCCCCTCCCTTCGCCTGTGGTAGCTTATGAGTAAAATATCAAAGGCTAAATATGACCAAACTGAAAATCTTCAGGGTTCCAAAACTGTATTAATTTCAAAAGTAATGGAAGAAAAAAGAAATGATCTAGTGGCATTTAAAAACTGCCCCAGTTTAGAATGCATATATCCATCACCGTCCCCTGACTTCGATTTCCAAAAATGCACTGGTGGGATGTCCAGATTTTAGAGAAGTTCGCTGGTGATGCATATATGACATGCCTGTGAAGAAAGGGTTAATAAAAATACCAGTTTCGTAATCTTGTAAAGAAAATTCTTTACAATATTACAAAGCACACAAACCTCAAACAATAAAATTGAACACCCATAGCATTCACAGACTTACAACAGCTAAAATTTTTAACGAAGGTGAGAGGATAACATCTTGTTTTTGGAGATTGTACAAGAAGTTTTTGTGATTACCAATTCCACTGGCTATAGAAATAGCCACGTATTGCTTAATCATTAGATGATATGAAAACATGGCAACTAATTTTCAATATCTTCTTTTGGAATAGGATTTCTGGAATAATCATTGTTCAAATTTCTTCAAAATCATTAATATTTTTTATCGCGATTCTGGTTGTTTTTCTCGACTTCTCAGTTTGGCTTCCAGTTGGTCGGAGAGCGTAAAAATATAACAAAATATTCAGTATTTCCTTAACATATTTGAAATCATGATATTCTCTAATTTTGTTCGTCACAGCAATATATATTACTAATCTTCCTGGTATCATGAGCTGAATATTCTTTGGCATTTCTAATTGCAAATTTCAATAAAAGCCTGCCATCCATCTTCTACTTCGGTCTTAGAGGATATCTTCCCTTGTAATTAATTACATTTTCGCCCTATCATATTCCTCATCAATTTTCTCCTATTCTAATATATGTTTGATTATTTCATCGCTCCATTGTCAAATTTCGCAAATGCTTTCAGATTCTCTTCAATAATTCATTACGTATGATATTTATAGGCTTGATACCGTCTATAAATAAAAAAAATCGTATGTTCTGTACGAAAAATACAAGAAAGAAGCCGGTGTTCATCGTCTGTCAGAAAGGACATTGCTAAAAAGTGCTGTAACTATCATTAAGTGTATTTCAGTTATTTTAAATTATATATAAAGTGGTTGTAATTAAAATGCCACTTTGAAATCGTCATAAAAGGAAAACCAAACTGGACCAAATATTATCTAACTCGGTAATACTTTTTAAAGAAGAACGTGAACATTTCTTTTCCACCAAAAAAAAGTTTAAAACTCACCTCTAGGGGGGGATGGTGATGCATTTAATACTATTAAATAAAACAAGACATGATGACATTGGTTTAAAACGTGTTTAATCGTTTCTGAAACGTGTTATAAAGCATGCTCATTGCAGCACCCACCATTTTCGGAAAGGACATTAAGTCATTACTGCATTCTTAAAACAGTTCTTAGCATATCAGGAAGAGTGTTAAATACAAATCAGTAAATCGCGTCTTCGCATACAGATCTATTTCCCTTAGTGGGGAGTTTTTTAATTTTTGGGGGGGAGAGAGGGGCGGGAAAATGTCAAGGTCTCCTTTAAACTATTATTATGTTTTATTACATTTGATCTAATATGTCCATTTATTGGCCATTTGAAAATTATATTGCTAGAGCCAAATTGTAACATTGGAAAGTGATTATGAAATCATATCTCATTAAAATGTGAGACTAGGCTAATTGGTGGCTTATCTATTAGTATTTGAGAGTTGCAGTTGGCGGTTTATCTATTAGCTTTTAAGAGCTGCAGCACCATTAAGATTATTTTTTTAATTCATATTTTCGTGTTCTAAATTTAATTGGTCCTTCTTCCATGGGTTCTGTGATCATCTAAAATGAAAATAATAATGGTAATAATGAATACAAAGAAAGAAGACGGAAAATGAATTGATAAGTGTGAGAGATGAAGGAATCCATGTTATATGGTTAAGAAAATTTTAAAAGATATTATAAATGTTAACAATCTTAAAGCAAGATCACTGTGTGCTGTTTTTGACTTGAATCGTTTTGAATTTGCTTATATTGTTTCTTTTTGTTTCATAGGAAAATGGAGTGAATGAACAGGAGAAAAGCAACGATGAAGTGACGATTAATTTGGGTGCAACAGATAAAAGATTCGGTTTTTCGGTTGTTGGTGGATGTGATGAAGGCTTCGTGCCCAGAATCGAAAACATTACGTCAGGTAAGATAATCTGCGTTATATATTCTATGCGAATAGGTTTTAAAATAAAAAATATATAATGTACAAAATTGTAGGTTGTTTGGATAATGACGCCAATGATATTAGTGTTTAATAAATATTTATTGAGCAACCAGTTACCAATAAGTATTTTTTATTATTATATAATGCAATTTTATTACTTGGAATCATAAGGATTATCAAACTAAATACTTCTATGTGATTTTCTTTAAATAAATTTCCTGAATTATGGGAGCACGCCTCTGACAAAGATCTTTTACTAATCTTCACTTTGTAAAAATCTCCACCAGTGTTTCCTTTTTCTTAAAAAAATGTTATTGACATTATTGTAATTTAGAAATTCAGCTAGGAGTTTGGTTAAAGAAGGCCTCGTGATTTTACTGTACACTATTCCGTTTATATAAATTCTTATAAAGAATTTTTAATATGCATAATATTACATATTTGATATCAATTTATCTTGTCATATCAAAAAATATTTCAAAAAAGTATCTGAAAAATAAGAGCACGGTTTCAATAATTTTTAATATTTGAAAAATGGGAAAGCATACTTATTATTTATTCCGCCTTAAAAGTTCGATTTTTTAAAAATTGTATAAAAGCTTTCATGAGACACATTTCCCCGTCAGCATCATTGAGAAAGAACTTGTCATCTATTAGTGCTGCCATCTGTCAGACGCAAAATGAACTTTTAACTCTTCTCATTATTTACGGTTGTAGCCTATTTGAAATGTATTGTTTTAAATTCACACACAATCAATAACTCGGTATTATTTTCTTTCATTTTCAGATTAACATACAATATACATTAATATAAATTTTTAATTGGCTATCCTTGAAACTAAATTATTACAAACAGTTTCTTTTTCTAATTGAAAGAGAAACTAAAACACCTTAATAATCAAGAAAAAATTGCATAATTATTTTTTTCTAATTGAGTTGTGTTTAGGGAAACTCTACAAAAAAATTTTACTTTGATTTAATTACAAATAAATTTTCAGGTTAAACTAATATCATCTAGTATTCAAAGTTTCAATTATAACCCGTGCGATTAAATTCCAATGAAACAGATTTTTAAAGAATTTACTTTTCTTTTAACTTTTAGTTTTAGATTAATAAATATAAATGGCTAAATAGTTTTTAGGAAATAATTTAAAATTAATTGTAAGCTTCTCTTTAAAATAATTTATAAATATGCGCTGCCTGATAATACCAATTTATCCTCTTGAATTACTATACCATATATTTTCCTATTTATTCAAATACAGCATTAGAAATTAAAGAGATCTGTTAGTAACGCAATCTAGTATAGACATATATGTCCGCCAGATCCGATCAGTATTTAATGCTTTAACTCAGAGCAATATTTTTATAAGTATGAAAAAGAATTAGTATATAATGCGGGTGGGTGAGGATCTATAACAGGTTAAAAAATTGCTTCATTAATTAATATAATTGACCAAAGCAAAAAACTTTGTTCTGATAATTTTGTTTCTTAAAAATAAATATTTATGCAAATCCATTACAAATTATTCAAGTGCTGTATAAATCATTATTTGATATTAACATGACATAATAATCATGTTATTTTTTAAACAAGTGTACACGATTTTAGAAGGTTGGAAGTAGTTCCTAATATCTCAAGTTACTGCACTATATATCTTTGATGTCATTCTATTTATTTAAAGCCTTATGATATTGTGAATCTATCATAATTGTTATGAATGCCTTTTGTGCAAATAAAAACGATATCTGCAGGATCAGATATACGTCTTATCAGATATCCCTATCGATATTCAAGTTCCAGATCATACAACATTACCGATATTCTTTGTGTGTGGCTTAGTGTAAACTAAACAGGGCTTCCTTTATTATGCTCCAGATGACTAAAAATTGGATATCGTTTCAATTGATCAACTTAAAAAAAATTCAATCAAATCCTCCTCTCCCACCCATCGTTTGGAATAGTATGAGAAAGCAAACAAATTCTGGTACTTCATGAGATTGAGGTAGTGTTATTATGAGTTACCTCCATTGCCACAGTAAGGCATATCTCCTGCGGGAATGATTGGGTCTTGGATGGTGATGTTCCGTAAGATTTTATCCTCATTCCATTGCCTCATTTCCCATGTTAAATTACTTAATTATTGCATTATATATAATAACTAGTATGCAAAAAAAGAATGGGCTTTTTTTTCACTATACAAAACATTATCAAGCATGACAAAACAAAACAAAAAACTTTTTTTTGCTGGCAAATATATTATGTGTTGTGATACTACAGTTTTCCATAATTTCAGTATGCTCATTGAAAAAAAATACTGTGCCTAATATCACTCCGAAATAAGCATAATGCCTAAATATAGGTTCATTAATTACAATTACGTTATGTTCCTTTTAATATAGAAATAAAAAAATTAATTAAAATCATGTAATTTGAAAATCTAAAACATACAAGGTATTTTTCATTGCAAATAGTTTTTTTTATTATTATTATTCTACTGAGCATAAAGAAATAAAGGTATGTGTAATAGAAGTATAATATTTGTGCAAGATTAGAACAAAAATAATTTTACAAATATGTATCGAAATTTAAAAAATACATTTGCATTTCAACTGAAGTTTATAATTTTTATTATTTAATCCGACTTGAGACAGACTGGCTATTATTGTATAAATACTATCTCTAGTCACGTCTTCTAATGTTATAGGAAAAAAATTATACTTTAAACCATAGAAATTCCTAATAACTATAGTTTTTGTAACTGTCCTCTGATAAATTTTTAAAATAACTGTCGAGCGTAGTTTAACTTTCTCGTTTAAAGAACTTGTCACAACAGAGAACTCCTTACTTGTAACGGTGTATAGTTACAAAATATTAACGTGTGACGTGAATTTAACAATTTTATTGAATGTATCGCGTCATCCTTTGAGAGTTTTTTGACAATTAGACCTTGGCATGCCTTAATAGAATCCGGAAATCGAATTTGCTGATTAGACACATTTTTCTGAACCGATTGAAATAAAAATTTGAAACACAATTGCAATTGTAGTCACGCTACAGATACTAGATATGTGTAAAGAATTTTATTCATCTACCTCAGTTCATTTTACTCTTACCGTGTTAATTTATATTCGAATAGCCGGACAGTCGGACATCCTCTGAAGAGATTTTACTCAAAATTTTATAGAAATCTGTAAGTTTAATGTAGAAACCAAATTTAAACTTCTAGCTCAAAGCATTTTTGAGTTATCTTTGTTACATACAGATGGACATTTTCCAATAAATGTCTGTTTTTTGAACCCGGGAGATATCTAAAACATGGAGATTCTTGAAAATATTGTTCAAATTTTTTGAAGATTACCATGTTTCCTCTATGTGTACGGGAACGTAATAAAAGTTACTATATGAGATTTTCAACTTTCTAAATCTGTGTACATCATACATATCTCCATTAGTAAAATGTCTCTTAAAAATGAAAATCAATTCTGAGGTTCCTTCCCTTCTTTGTTTAAAATTCTGATTGTTATTGAATAAAGAATATTTAATGTCATGTATTTCGTATTTGAAAAAATAACTATCAAAAAATTCGTATGACCATACGATCAGGAGTTGTTTGGTCGAACGTGCAGTTTACTCCAAAGAAAAAAATTGCAACCGTTTCACCTATTATTCTATTTTGGCGCACTTGCCCAAGCGCTAAACACTCATTAGTCAGGGTAGTTGAAGATTTAAAGAAAAAAAATCGGATGAGCTGTAAATGACTTTAGATTTTAAGAAATGCAAATAATCCGGCTAAACACTTATTAGTTCAAAACACACTATACTTTATCCGGATGTTTCAAGCTGTAATGAGTTTGTAAAATCCAACAATGAATGATGTGTTTCTACAATATATTTAAAGACATTAGCAAGCATTTTTTCCTAAAATTCTAGATGTTGTAATAAAGATGACACCTTTATTGTAAAGTAATTTTTTTTTTGTCTGTTTGGATTTTTTATTAAATTTATAGATTTGAGATAGCGGGACGAACATTTCGAAAAAATTAAAGAAGTTTTTCTATGAACAAATCACCAACTCATTATTACGATACAAAAGCTACTAATTTGTTTAGTTATATGAAAGCGACCAGTTTTAAAGCAACGCTAGGGCTACTTTGGGATGGATTTCGTAGTTTTGAAACGCGATCAAATGATAAGGATGACGCCTAGGCTGGCACCCACTTCTCCTATCTTCCATGCCATACCAGTGAAAGCCATGGCGGTTTTAGCGGGCACCAGACCTGCTTACATGCCGTTTCTTTGGTGGAATCGAATCACGAACTTGATACCCTCTGCTACAGAAGTCGAGATTTTACCAAGAGGCCTCCTCGGTTCCTACAAAAGGCTGCTAAATGATGAAAAAAGTACAATGTTTTTTTCCACCTAAAAATTTTAACCTAATAAAATCAATCTTTTAGAACATTTAAGATTAGCTCTTATTCTCATCATTTAAATTCAAGTATAAAATCATTTTAATGGAGTCTTTTAATTTTACCTATACCTCTCATAGAGTAATATTGTGACAAATTGTGTGATAAAGGATTATCGTATCACCTGAAAATCACGTTTCATAGAAGTGTTGAAGCGATTAATCGTCAAAAATCAATCTTTCATAACTGTTGTCACAATTAATGCATAAATACCGGTATTTTTTATTACAAACATACAACTCTGATATGTGTGATACATAAAACTCTGATACTCATAAGCCTGAAATTAAAATTCTGCACAATTGTGGCGTTCATACCTTTCCCTAATACCACAGCTTTATATAGAATAAAAAGGAATAGCAGTTTTTTTTTTTTTTAATTTGCGAGAAAATTTGGGTGATTACTACCGCTGGTTGGAATTATATCTGTTTATCTGTGAGCAAGGAATTCTAAATACGCTTTCAGATAGACGGATGAAATTTGGTATATTACTTTTAAACCAAATTTGATTATTTCTATTAAAATTTGAATTCCATTCGCAGTGCTAATGTAATTAAACACGATAACTTCAAGATAACTAAGAGATAAATACATAAAATGTGTTCACGATTTAAATTACATGGGTACACTTATATACGGGAATAATATACAAATTACATATACTTACTGTAAGGGTACACATTTAAATACACTTAATATAATTATTAGTAAATCCTAATTAAATTTTGAATTGAACTCTTGAAATAACTTATAGTTTGTTAGTCTACACATTCGCATGCATATCAGCACAATATTCAAAAACACAGCGACTAAATGATTAAAATTTAATGAGTATTGTTCCTATAGTTGTAGTTGTGCACCAAATTTCAGGTACAATCGGACTACAAAAAAGGCATCCAAAATGCTTTGTCGCTTTTTTTTTTCTTCCTCTCTCTCTTTACGGTGCGAACACAAAATATCATGTTTGGGACTCTCAAAGAAAAAAGCTGAACACTCTTGGCGTAAACGGTCCTGTCCAAGGTCCCTAATTTTTATACGAGAGAAAAGAGTGGTATATTTTTATTAAAAATATATGGTAAAATTTCGAGAAGACCAATCCTAGTAGTGTTAAAATATTGACTCAAGTTTGAAAACTTTCATTTCTTTATTTCTTTTTTTCATTTATTACGATTGCAGTAGAAATACAATTGTAATCGAACGAAAAATATATTTTTCGCTAATGAACTTATTTATATACACATCAAATGAATCTTAATAACATCATTAAATATATTGGGCGTCAAAGTCGTGATTATACCGAATACGCAAGACGCCATTAAATTAAATCTTAAATGATATGCCCAACTCTGTTTATCATTTGCTTGTTACTTCTCTATATTAATTTCACTAACCCACTTATAGATTCTACATCAAACCTATGGAATTACGTTCTCCACAAATCGTTTCCATTTCTGTTCCGATCAATTCGATGTAAAAAAAGTTTGTTCCCTTTGTTCTAGAAAAGGTTTACTAAATTTCATTTATCTGTCATAGGGACATCAACTTTGCACAGATTTATTTAAACCTGAACTCATATTCCCGTAACAGAAAAGCATGATTGGTAGGGCGATGGATTCGCACTTCTTAAATTGAGAGTTAAAGCCCCTCCGGCTGAAGTCTTCCTGTGTATGCTGAGACTGGTACATGTGTAAATCTATCGTGGTCACAAAGGCTCTCCATATTGAGACAATACCACTAGTGGTACTGGTTCAAAAGTGATCGTTCTCTGATGCATGTCTAAATTGTGATCTGTGAATTAAATGCATGAATGAAATCCGCCCCTTAAAAAGGTATGTTGATGCATTAGTAGCTCAGACTTACTCTAGACCCTAGATGGCGCTGTTGATATAAAAGACGCTCTCTTGCTGTCTACTGAATGTACTGGTTCATAATACCACTGAAGGTACTGGTTCAAAGATGATCATTCTCTAAATCAGGTCTGAATAACGATTTGTGAATGAAATGCAGGATGAAGTGCAGTCACGTAAAAAGGGTAGTGTCGCGTGAGTATCTAAGATGTACACTTTGTCTTAAAGGGCGCTATTGAAAACAAGAGACGCACTCTGGGCTTAAAATTATTAGAAACAAATGCTTCAAGTGTCATTAGAGACAATAACTCATATTCCTAACTTTATTATGAAGATCATAGATTCACACCTTGTCTATTTTTTACTATTTATATCGTCATTCAAACGAAATCCGCCCAAAATTTAATGTAAATTTATAATTTAAAAAATGATATATTAAACTTCATTCTATGTCCTTATTTTTTTCATTTGCCGTCATTAGACAAACTATTATGCATACATTTAAACTATTTATCCAAAATTCGATAGAAATCACCAATTTAGAGTAGAAACCTGCCAATTTTTACATATCGGTTCAGTATGTTTATAGATAAGCAGAATTCTAGAAATTTGTTTTTTCCAAATCTGAAATAGAGAAATTCTTTTAAAATTCGATGTGGAGATGTTTTATGATTATTATACTTTTTTAGTACATTTCATATAAGAGATTATATTTTTATATATTCCATTCTTATATATTCTTAGTATATCCCATATAAAATAAAATATAACTATTGGAAGTGCCATCAAATTATGTCTTCAAAATATAAACATTCGATTCTTATAACATTCAATGAAGAGTTAAATTTATCCATTCGCTTGAACTCACGTTGAGTATATTCAAGTGCATTACAATATTCAAAGGATATAACAAGATTATTAAACGCTTCAATGTATAATTTCATGGTATATAGTTTGATATTTTCGAAGAATTATATTCGCATTACAATCATCTTTAATGGTAGTGAGCAATGGAGTTTTAAAAAAAACCAAAAAAGTCCGTAGTATCTTTCTGGCAACCTGGTGTGCAAGATGGTTGACAGCGATAAAGAACGTCGGATATTTTTTTTAAATACAAGTCAAGCTTTTCCACGGTTCGCGGCCCTAAAGAGCAATAACAAAGGAACAATTTTCCTCGACCCCACAGATTATGTTTCTTTTTGTGAGCTGTAAATCGCTTGGTCTCTTTGTCAGGAGGATGGCCAGACAAAGAAATTTGCTGTGCTTGAAGTTTCAGATTGGTTCGTGTTCGCTGCGTGTTTCATATGACCACTTGTTACTCTGTTGAGTGGAAGAATTACGTCAAGAAGCATAAAATAGGAAAAGGGTAATAAAGAGAATTTGTAATTCATTGATTCATTAATTATTTTTTATTATGAAAATGTCTCTCTGCCGGCGGGACATACTCCCTAACCAGAGCCGGCCTTCTCTATGAAAAGGGCCCGGGTGCAAAAAACCCTTTTAAAACCCTAAATTTTTTTGCAAAGTAAAAAAAAAATTAAAAAAAACGCTTTTATGTATGTATTTACTGTTGCGTGATTTTATTTTTGCTATAAATTACTCCAGAAGAATTACAATTTTTCCAATTTCTTTTTTGATACTTAGTACAGCAAAAACATTTAAGCATTATACCCATATGCTTGACCGAACATAATCCCTTATTTAATTTTAATTTCCTGAAGGAGGAAAGATATGTTACTGGCAATGTAAGGGATTGAAAAAAACATCACTTTAGGTATAGACAAAAGTAGATAGTTGATGATTGGCAAGTCTATTTAAATCCAGCTTCAGCCTCGATTTCTTGCTCCGGGCAAGCTGCTCCGTCTCAAAATGTTTGAAGGGAATTTCCTTATTCACAAATGAACATTTCCCGCCTTTTTATAGATATTACTGCGATCTTTACCCAATAAAGGCATCAGTCTATGCTCAGTCAACTATATGGAAACAAGCTTGTAGACTTTTAGTATGTGTAACATTATAAGTGTTCTGAACACTATTTTAATTCTTAATCCCGGTGAGGGCCCCCCTCAGTCGCTGGGCTAGGGTGCATAGCACCCGCCGCACCCCTAGATGGCCGGCCCTGTCCCTAGCTTATTGATGGTGAGACTTCTCTTCTAATTCCGGTGTAAAAAATGAGTACACGTAAAAAAGAAATGACAGAATTTAACTAAGAAATAGTATTGTTACTAATACTCCTGATCGTGGATATCATTTAAGGACTATGCCTTCACAATGGCATAACTAGTGTAAGGTAAGCAGAACATATGTTCTGGGTGCCATTTCTTAAGAAGGGGGGAAGCAAAATTGAGCATTGATTTGCATTATTCATCCACACACAATGTTTACGATTCTCTCGACAAAATTTACAGAATTAAGCATATTTCTAGTAATAAATTTAGACGAAACAATTTTCTTTTTTCAGAAAAGGAAATTTATTCGATACAGTAAAGCTGTGACATATAAATATTTGTCTGATAGTAAGTACATCATTCAATCATAGTGACTTGAGAGAAATACACTAATCACACATACTCTTCACTTGGATGGGCAACAACTGCAAATTTGACTTTATAAGAAAAGGAAGAGAACTATGAGAAACAGAAAATTTAAGATACCTCAAAAAAGTACTGGAATGCCGAAAAAGAAAGTAAAATTATTTGCTAGAGAATGATTTATTTCATAACAAGTAGAATGTGGAAGTGGTGACATTTTATATTTAATGTAATCATCTCTGAGCAAGGAATCATAAATACGCTTACAGACGGGTGAAATTTGGTGTATTACTTTTGCGCCAAATTTATAGATTACTATTGAATTTTGAATTCAAAACTTGTACAAAATCGGTGTAATTACAGCTGTGCAGAAATGAAATAGATATCATTAAACATGTTATTGTTTTAAACTTTACGATAATTCAAAAAGCATTCCGTCGATTCTCTCGAGGATATGAAACAAAGTATGTTGTAAAGTTTTAATTCTAGAAATGGCATCGTACCAGATATAATCTATTTAGATAATTACGTTGTTGAATTAATTCAAATGTACACAAAAGAACGGAAAGTTAAAATGATTTTAAACAGATTTCAGCTAAAATTTTATACAAACACCACTTTGTTTTAAAGATCCAATATCAAATTTCATCAATTTTACACTAAATTTTTTTCATCAGTTTGGAGCTGAAATGGACCAACTGACAAATGATTCAGAAAATAGGAGGATTGTTTTTTTTTGTAATTAAGGAATATAAAATGCTTTTTATAATAATCCCAATAACTTTCCTTTGTTTGCAAGAAAATGAAAATAAAAACAATGGTATTTTTTCATTCGAGAATATTGCAAAAATGTTTCCATAGCAAAATTTCTCAGTAAAGCCTCAGACTTATCCTTTACTCCTTTTATTTCTAATACAACCAAAAACTTTTTTTGCTGTGCCAACTTATTAATGCACATGTCACAACAAATCTAATGCCGTTTTCATTACAAAAATACGAAAAATAACCGCCAGTCATTTCGTTGATGTGTATCCGTCATAAAAAACGCATAAACGATGAAAGAGGACGGAGTCACAAGAGAACTGGATGAAAGAAGAGAAACGCATGTAAAGAAAGTTAACCTAAAAGCTCTTTCCATTATAGTCCTCTAATGATGTCCAAAGTGGACAATAAAACTTTGACCACTCCACTTTCATCCAGTAGCTTGAAATGAAACACACACGCTAGTCTTCTCACGCTATATGATATAGGAAGTTAATTCCCTAGATATATTGACGATGTTTCTTGATTTTGGTCTCTTAATAGCAAATACTTTCAAATTATGTATTACAGTATGTATTATATATTACAGGATTGCGTCTGGATAATAGGAAGGATAGTGACTTTAGTGAAAACCTTTTCTGTTGTACTAGAACCGAAATAAATGCGACGGTATTGTTGCAAATAACTGTAATTGTAAATGATAGCACTGTATTACTTAGTTGCACTAGTAGCACTGAATAACCGAGCAATCATGACAGTGACACAGAAATTAAAAAATTTTACCAACCAGATCTAACTACAATCGATTCCTTTTATAAGAGGTACGAGCCAGCATTGTAATATAGCCAACACAATTTCATGATTATTAACCATTATTGCTACCCAGTTACAACTTCATCATTTTTTACGAGGAAGGAAAACTCATTGATTCATTTATCCAGTACCTCTTATAGAAGGAATCGATGCTATGACTAGTGGTTCTACGAGTTTGTGAAGGTGAAGAATATGTTATATAACACCACCCAGGCACCGGGGGCACAGGATGGCGTTATGTTATATCTAACATATTCTTCACATTCACGAACTCAGAGAACTACCAGTCATAGCATCGATTCCTTCTATAAGAGGTACACACCATCATCCTAAATATAGCCAGTACAACTTCATCATTATTAACCATCATTGCTACACAATTACTACTTCAACAATATTCAAGATGAAGGAAAACTCATTTTTTCACTTATCTAACACATTCTTCATTTCACAAATTCATGAAACTACGAGACCTTATGAAAAAACCTTTATTCATAAAACATCGATTCTTTCTATAAAGCCTCACTCCAATAACCTATAGTCTTATAGACAAGGCGTGTTTTCTACTGTTTTCTTTCTTTTGAAATTTTCTGGGATGCTTTGATGTTTCTCCAGTTTAATGTCAGTAAACTGGACATAAATTAAGGCATTACAGAATGCCGCAAGCGAGAGTCGAGGATAGAAAGTTCGTCCCGTATGCAAAGGCGACAAGTCATTGAAACGACGCTTTCTCCAATTCTCAAGAGGCGGGAAAGTCATTTATTCATTTATCAAACATATTCTTCCTATTCACGGACTCGTGGATCTACCAGTCATAGCACATGTTTGCAAATAAACAAGGATACGGGACTAAAAAGTTGATTTTAGCTTTTCTTTTTAAAATTGTACAAAGTATTATAAAATTGGAAGAAAATATTGTCATCGTTGTTATATTAATGAATATCCATATTTTAGAAATTGCCTAAAAAAATTAAAAGCATATTTTAAATTATTTGCATTGAACTTCTGTGAGTGATGTATGAAAAGTTTAATTTGTTGCCTACGCATTTTGAAACTTAAAAAAACTTTGATCAAAACAACATCATATATCACTCACTTGATAAAAACTAATTGTAAGTGATTTTTTAACTTTCATTTTTAAAATAAAGTCATATTCAGTATTATTTAAATAAGATGATAGTCATTTTGCTTTTAAGAAACTGAATTAATTGAAACGATCAATATTAAATAAAAATAGAAATGCCGGCCTAACCTGTCATCATTATATACAAAAAGATTCAAATCCGAGATTTTAACGAATCTGCACATTTAGACACTAAAAAATATATTTGGCATTATGTCTGTCTATCCCAAAGAAGAGGGGGGGGGGGGTACATAAGATATGCGGATGGAAAACAAGTTTTCTGCATGGTGGTTGGGTACAGAAGTGGGTACCACTCTGTGGGTACAAAAATGATGTGTGGCCGACCACCCTCTATCAATTACAGGTCGTACATCCCACGGGAAGGGTTGTACCGTGGCCGATGATGTTTCGATGAGCTCCAGTGCCATGCTATGTTCCCGTTAATGCTGTTGCGATGTTCTGGTCATTCAGATTTTATCCTTATGTCTCAGGGCGAGTCGGAGTAGTCAATGTGTGATGTCTCTCTATCTGTGACAAAAGTAACTCCAAAATGTTTTGAGCTTGATTGAAATTTGGTATATGATTTTTATATTAGATTTTTAGTACTTTGAAAAATTTTGAGTGAAATCCCGCTAGAAAAAGTCTGCCTACTTAGCTATGCAAACATAAATTTGACAACGATTGTAATAAATATATGTTTAATCCATCCATATTAACATAAATATGAGATGATGAAGGGACATACTTACCATGCAAGAATTTTATCCATAGTGTATTGAAATTAAGCAAATTTATAGAAAAGGTTACATACTAAATTTCATGCTTGTATATCGTTGAGTTTTTTTATTTGCTCGAAGGCTGACAGACAGGCGTAATTTCCAAAACGTGTTTCTCCAATCATAAAAGTTTAAACTATTGTGATTCATTAAAATCCCAAGGTATATTTATTATAATTATTCTTATTACAATATTTCATCTTCGTATGCTCCACTGGTATGGTGTGAAATTGGAGAGAGAGGTGTCAACTCAGATGAAGTCCTCGTCATCTGACCGGGTTCAAAATTACAAGTTCCGCCCCAAAATAGCCCTAGTGTTGCTTTAATAAAAGGGATGTTAATATAACTTAACTAAATTAAAGTCTTTGTATACTTCACCTATGAGACCAATAATAAATTTTAACTGCTGTGTTCTGTTTACAAAATTCATGATTTAATATCCTAAATTTTAAACAGGATCATCATTCAGAGATAAATATTACTTCTTCTCTGATTCACACTTCTCCAGATAAACACTACAAAACTACATCTCTTTAATTGAAAAAAAATTCAGTCGTCCAATTATTTTTGATCAATAAAAAAAATCTGTTAATTGCCTGCGATCTCTTTTCCAAATAAATTCTCCCAATTAAACAAACAAAAAAAATAAGGAATAAGCCTGCACCATCTCATTTCCAAATTTGCTCAGTTGTAATACTTCTAAGAACTATTCTTCTGCAGAAGAAAAATCAGCAGGTAATCTATTAAAATCTCCCCCCATTGCTCGGAGAACAGAACTAATGACAGATAGAAAAAAGGGAGAAGCCGTAACCTTGCATTTTGTGCCAGAAAATGGTCACAAAAGGGCTAAGGTCAAGACCGCTTTCAGTCCCATTTCCGCCTTTTGCCGGTGACGTTTGAGGCAAAATCGTTTTCCCCATCCATTGGCCGAAGTTCGAGAAAGACAAAAGACGCAGCCCCAATTAGGGGGAACAATTGCGATTCGTTCCTTTTTGGAGGGCATATCTTTTAGGGAGCAGCAAGTCGACTGGAATAAAAGCCTGAGTTAGATGAGGGGAGGTGATTGCCTTGTGGACTGAGATCGATTCAAAGAAATGCAACTGGTAGAATATGTTATGACCTTGAATATATCTGTAAAAAAGTTACAAAAGTGTAAACTTTAGCTATGAGAGGTTTGATGAATCAAAATACTGATTGTTTAGAATTATTTTAATTATTTATCCCATGTTCATCATTATTATTATACTAATAATAATAGTAACAGCGAAGTTTTTCTACTCATTCAAAAACTTATTTGATAGACAACTTTTCTACTACCTATAGCAAATGTTTAGGTATAATTTGAAAGAGAATTCAATATCAGTTTTTTTTATAAAAGTACAAATTAATGTAAAATAATTAAACTTCCCAGATTAAGTATTTAATCTCGGTAGCATAATTTGAAAGAGAATTTCATATCAGTTTTTTACCAGCGGGTGACCGAGCTCCGCTCGGAGAAAACAGGTATCGAAGCTAACTCGAAGATTTAAATTTTCAATTGTGATTTATCAAAACAATACATGCCATAAGAAAATTTGTGAAACCATTGGTGAAAAGATAACCGGTTAAAGTGCACCATTGTAAACTATTCGAAACAAAGTTAGAGTTTGGAAAGGGAACTATTCTATACAAAGATAAAGATTGAAGTGTGTTGAAGTTCAGTATTTTTGACAAATTTATTTAGAAAAACCAAACATATATACATACATAAGAAACATATTATAAACCTATAACAGCATAAACATAAAACTTTATTAGTTCGCCATATTTTCTATAAATGGCAGCACTTACCGCTTGAAAATTTAAGTAGCCATTATGGCGAACTAATAAAGTTTGAAAATATCCTATCTGTAACTCCGAACTGCTCAACCGTAGCGCTTCAAAACCGGCGCCAATCGATTCCTCGTGGCCAAAAACCCCAGACCCCCAAGTTTACCGGAGTTTATTAATTCTGGGGCGATTTTCGACTTGGCAACCATTCCTCGTATTATAGTATAAGATAAAAATGGAAATTAATGTAAAATAATTAAACTTTCAAGATAACAATTTTTAATTGTTTCTTTAACAAATATATAGCCGGTCATTAATTAAACTTTATAACATTCCAATTATAAAATATTTGCAGCAATTATTATTATAGCAATCATATGTTTTATTAATATTTTAATTAAAATTATTAATATTAAAATTAATAACATTTATATCATTGATATTCATATTATTATTAATAATATAAAATTCATACATCACATAGGGGGGGGGATTCGTATAACGAACAAAGCAAAAAGTAAAAAATCACTCGCTAAACGAACAGTATTTCATAGCAGGTGTGGCGCGGCGACACTATCACATATGTTTGGCCTTTATCAATCAGTATTGAGCGTCTTTTTGAAAATAATCCGTATACTTACGCGGATAGCGTTGTCGAATGCGAGTTCAAAAGATTTGAATAAGTGTTTGTGGAGAAGAGATTGTTTCTGTGGACATTATTATGGGACTAGAAGTGGATAGTAATGATATCGAAGAGCTGGTACAAGAAGTTATTCTTAGTTACAAAAAAACTTATGAGGCTGTATTCTTTGTCACAGCAAAAAGCAAAGGAGGAGATTTGATCAAGATAGGAAAAAAAAATAATTAACTCAACACAGCAACAACCTTACAATGAAATAAGGAAAAAAACTGAAAGCATGGAAAATTATTGCATCGTATGTTGAGAGGCATCACACAAATATTCTAGTAGCTGTGCGTGTTACAAATCCCTTTCTTGATAATGGTGAGTCTAATTTTCATCAAATTTCGAAACGTAGTGTGGTGACATCTTAATAAGCCAGTAACTACCACTAAACATTGGTGGCCATTTTTGTATAGTGGATAAGTTACTGGCTTTCAAACCCGAACATCGCAGGTTCGATCCTTGGCGGAATTCAACCTACGTATTGGCACAATTTCGCCAACACACCTACGCCAAACGTAGACAATTATAAGCATTCATTATATATAATAAATAACATTATTATCTTGTGAAAACATTATGTTGTTTTGGACTGAGGTTTTTTGAAGCCTCAAAGTGCGTAGGCAATAAATTGGCGATCTATCGCTTTTGAGGCATCCATATTTCGCGTTTAGAGTTATTAGAAAATAATGCAGAAGGTTAGCGATTTATCGCCCCCATCTAAAGTTAAAACTTGATTTCCAAATTATTCAATCTCTGAATTTTTACGAGTTGTCTTAATTTAAGTCGTTAATCAGTTTAAACCAGTTTGAAACAATCACGAGACTAATCGGTTACGCATGCATTAAAAAAAAACGATTTTGCTTGTTTGTTTGTTTTCAGTCTCAAAATTTGTCGAGCTCCAAAACTTTGTTTGCCAGCTAGAGAAATTGAAAATGAAAATTTAAAAAATATATATCATTATATAGAGAGAGAGATGGGGGGAGAGAGATCAATAGAGAAATCTCTTAGTTATTTAAAACTGGTTAATGTCTTAAATTAAT
This sequence comes from Argiope trifasciata, assembly GCA_026543055.1. Classification (NCBI taxonomy): domain Eukaryota; kingdom Metazoa; phylum Arthropoda; class Arachnida; order Araneae; family Araneidae; genus Argiope; species Argiope trifasciata. The sequence continues at coordinate 147,319 of JAPMOQ010064179.1, read as the reverse complement.
TAAAAACAAATAAGGACTTAAAAAATAATATTCATATGATAAGTGGAAATTTGCAATCGTATATTTCATTTTTATAAATTTTCTTTGAATTTTTTAATGGAACATATTGCTATAGAAAAAACTTACGTTTTTGAATGCTCCACATTACCTTCACTGTGAATTATGCTTGTTAAGCGAAGGCTCATTGTATATATGTTGCGGTAAATGTAATAAATTAATGGTTATGAATAATTACCGATTCATCACTTTTAAATTAGCATGAATAACATTATGTTATTAATATAATATACCTAATATTCTAAACAAAACGATTTAGGTTGACATTCCTTTAAAAAAAAACAAATCCAAAGTTAATTGAGTCAGTAAGTATTGGCAAAGTCTTAGATTTTGATAATGCGTGCATTTGACTCGATTTCATTACAAATAGGAATCGCATTAAAATTCAATCACATTTTCAGAAAATAATTGGATTTGTCGAAAATATTTTTTTCTTTCTTTCTTTTTGGTTGTGTCCCTTCGTTGATTTGAATCAAGTTGTTAAGGCAAAACTAAGTTTTTGTCGCTTTTAAAGTGGGTTTTTTTTCCCAGAACTCTTTTTCTGTGATATATTTATTGATTGTAATCGATGAAATATGATTCTTTCATGATAACATATCTCATTATTAACAATTATTATTCATTATAACGTTTCACATTGTTGTAATCATTTAGATTGCAGCATTTTTTTTTCAATTAAAACTTAGAACGTGCATCTTTTATGTTGTTTTGCATAATATATCTACCATAATAGTGCAAATATGATAATTAATCATTTGATTACTATGAATATTTACACATTGCATTTTAAAATTTATTTAATAAATAGTAAAAATTATTTTTGGTGATTATTTGACCGTCATGTTCCACCCTCTGGTTTCAAAATCATCAAGGAAAAAAAGCTCGAACAAGTTTGTCTCAGTCAAAACCATGCAAAAAAAAAAACTTTAATTTTGTAATCAAAGATTTGTAATTAAAATTTCGAAGTTGCCCTATAAATATTTATTAAATAATTTGAAAGAAATGCATGTGATACTAACATTTAGGATATGAAACTTAGATAAATGCTATGTAATCAATGATGAACCGAATACATATATTACAGTCAAAATATATGCTCTAAAAATTTATTCACCGAAACAGACACTTTATCAGTTTGTTTTCATAAGAGACGAAGCAGTTCCGAGAAGTTTAGTTCCCAAAATAGCTTTCAAATACCCGGAACTTTCTCGGAAAAAATAAACACGAAAAGATTTCGTTTTAAACGTAGAAAATATTTATATATTCATTTAAGACGCTAGTTATCACATAAACATATTAAGTATATAAAAATTTAAACAATCCTTTTTAATTTTAAAGTGAAAAAATAATTGATGAAAAATTTAATTAAAAATGTTTTAGACAATACAAACAGATTTTGCTTTACAAATAAGTTCAAAACAATTATTAATATGAAGAAATGCTGTGTTGCTTTTAAAAATGATTAAAGCTGAATTTAATCGTCATATTATTAAAAGTATCTTTAGGTGGGTAGTCAGAATGCTGGTTTAAGGATTTTCTTTTTCAGTTTATATTATTAGTTCACACTCTTCTTATGTGTATATATATATATATATATGTATGTATGTATGTATGTATATATATATATATCTTGTTAAAATTTTCAGTTATTAACCAAATATTTTTTTCACCCTTTCATACAACGTTTTAACTTGTAATGGATTTAACTTTTATAACTTGATGTTAATACAGTTTTTTAAAAATATTAATTAATTCATTTATTTTAATTAATTTTTAATACTTTACCAGTTTGTAATGAAAATCGAAAACAAAAGGCGGTAGCTCAGTCAGCAAAATGCGATGATTTCAGTATTTTTCAAGTGAAGGTGAAGAAAGAGAGTTCATTTATCCCGAAAGTCAATCATTTTTTTGATACTTAATATTTTTTTTCATAATTATTGAGTAAAAATGAACTAAAATAAAAATGTTCTTTTTTGACCTAAATAGGAATTGAATTGAATTTTTTATATTGCTTGTTAATTTATATCTGCTTTTATTCAACTTGCTTTACTTCATTAAGTTTTCTTAATTCAATTTTCACTTATATTCCGACATAAGAGAGTTCCAAAGTTCAGTACTGGTATATATTTGCGAAGATAATTGATATTTTGATAGCTCCAGAAAGAAAAAAAATGGTGCATGATTTCAAATTAGTCTTAATTATAAATTATGAAATAAGATTAAAAACATGAAAATGTAAGACTCTAAATGTGCGTAAATGTAAAAAAAAATGGTAAAGATCAAGTTTTTTAAAATTCTTTTATAACTATACAAAAAACAGAAAAATAATTTTTTTTAATTGAAAATTTGGAGATCATTGAGTAAGGTCCTGAGCACAATTTAAGAAGATTAAACCACAATAATTATCAAAAGAAAATACTGGCATATTAAAAATTTAATTAAACTGCCAGTTTAATCAAAATTTCAATTTAAATAAATAATTTATATCAGTACCTCGGGCTGTTGACTTTCAGATTTTTCATTAAATAAACTATTTGCTCCATTTTAATACAGTAATAATGCAAGCTGTATTAAAAATTTACTTTTCTTATTAATAAAATAATAATAAAATAACGATGAAATTACAAAACAACAGAGAAGAATTGTAAGAGACATTATAATACTTCAAAAAATTATCTTTATTATAAAATGATAAGCAAAATGAAAATAGAAGGCTTCTCGTATATTCCTTAATAAAGGTGTTATGCTCCTTTTCTGAATAAAAATTGCAAACCTTAGGCAAGGGCGTGAGCTCCATGAGTGCACAGACTTTCATTTTCAGAGCTCCATATATGAAGATTTAGTGCTTCGTAATATAAACTAGAATACTGAATGCGTCTTTTTATTTAGTTTTTATAATAAAATGATTAAGGCTAAAATTTAACACAGATTTATTATAGCTGTTGACTTCAGTTTTTATCATTCAATTTCAGTCTTCCAAGTGATAGCAGTTTTACTTTAAACGTATGCGCAAGTACAAACCAGCATCGTTTGATAGATATGTTTAAACATTTTATACAAATTTCTTTAAAGCGACATGGTACCATCTAAATTTTTTTTAATTTTGATATGTTAAATTAGATTTTAAGTGTATCTTATCTTACATAGCATTCTATAACTTCGCAAAAAAAAGAATTTGAATTATTTCAACAGTTTTTGAAAATTTTTAATTATTTTTAAACCCTAAAACTTTTTTAAATATTGAAATTTTTTTCCAGGTAGTTAGTTATATATATTATAAAAGTTTCTATGGAATTTATCCTCCTAGTAATAATTATTTAATTATAAATATTTTCATTGTTAAACATAGAAAAAATCTGAAAAACACACATATTTTGAGTTTGAACACTTAAAAAAAATAACTATGCATCTTAGAGCAAATTCCATAGTAAGTTTCATAAAACTTGTATTTAGGAACATTCACAAGAAATTTCACATATCTACATCAATTTTTAAAAAAGTCTTAGGCTTTCGAAGAACAGCACGTAAACAAAATTACAACAGGGAGAAAAACGAATTTAAAGATTTCAAATTGCAATAACTTGATATGAAATTCATAGAACAGCCTGAAAGTAGCCTGATAAATAAATAAAATGTATATTTATTTATTCTTAACTGTATTATATAAAAAACTGCTAAATTTTGTTGGAATAAATTATTATACTGTATAAATAATAGACATAGAAAAGCGAACGAATCATCGATATTCCATAAATCTTAATCATAACAATTTCAAAAAAATAAATACATGCCTCTGAGCTGATTATAAGCACATATATGAGCTAATTACATTAATTAATACCACATATAAGAAAATAAATATTTTTATGTTCACTTTTTTAAGTCTAAGAGTTTTAAATGTTCGAAACGAACAAGAAGAAAAAATACATATATTTTAAATTTATACTAATACAAGAATCTTTTCACATATAAATCATACAACAATATAATTCTTATTGTTGAAATACATACCTTAAATATATAGGTGAAACGTCCCTTTTTTGAAATTTTCCAAATTGAATATAAAATAACGTAATACAAATATAATGTGAACAAGATTGGAAAACGTCAAAATTTCATTACATTGGTTTTACAAATTCTTATTAATTTATTTGATTCATTGCAATTTTAATCTATTTATTATTTATATGTGCATATAAATAAATTTAAAAATACCCCGCTTTATATGTAATGCTGACCTTTTTCAGAATTAATTTTCTCTACGCTTACGAGAGAGTTTTATTTTTTTCTGCACCAATTGGTATAACAATACTTTATTTCGTTTCCGAAAATATATTCTTCTATAATCCTTATACAGTGCCAAATGTTTTGCACTTTTGTTTAGTCGCATTTTGTTTTTAGTTTACATTCCTGTCATGCATCAGAAATTCTCTAATAACTAAATAAAAAATTCACCTACAGCTCGAAACTTTTACAGACATATTTAGAAAAGTTGGCTTTATCAAATGAGACAATAAAAAAAATTCGGTATTTTCATGACTGTGTTGCCTTAAGAATGTGTTGCCTTAAAACTGTTTTTTGAATTTCGATAATTTAGAGGGGTTTTTTTTTAAATTATAATAATCATATTTATTTACTCTCAGACAGACAGACAGGTAGACAGAGAGAAAAGAAAGTCGATATCATTCAAAAATTGATAAAAGTCTACAATTTTGGTGGGAAAAAGCATGCTAAACTTCATCCATCTAGTTCCAAGAATCTTTGATTACCATATTCTCAGACAGAAAAATTCTAATATTATGATTTTCGTCCTTATAATGGGAGGAAGGGGAGGATCAGAAAAATGAAAATGTGTCAAAATCTCGCTTTCGAAGTTTTTTGTCGTTTATAACACTCCCCCTTAGTATATACTTCGTAGGCGAGAAAACAAAAATTATTATGTCCTGTTTTTTTTAACCTAACAGATTCGAGGGATCCACAAACATTATCTATCTTTATAGAAATATTTTTCTATGCACATCGTTCCCGGACTGTTTTTTGAAATTTTAATATTCCTCACAGGAATGAAAAGTAAGCGTTTTCTTTTTGAGTAGAAACTCTTTCCGGTGATTAGAAAAAGTTCTTCTTCATCTGTAGCGAAAGAGCAGTTCAGTTTCCACCAAATGTCTGCCGATTCAGGAAATGCTGAGTTAGCACTTGTTCTAGAGTTATTAAGAGGTGTTCGGGGAATGAGAAATAATAACTTATGATTATAATTCGGACCATTTTACTATAACAGAGTAAAAAAATGGCAGAATGATTTTGAAATAGCCTACATATAAGACTGAACTTTTCATATTTTTTGGTACATCCTTAAATTTAATGCTTGAGTGTATTTACATTAATAAATAAAAATCATAATTAAAAGAATAAATATGAAAAATTTGTAGCGTTATATCTTTATTATTGATGCAAAATGTGAGAATATATATATGTGTGTATATAATGTAAGTTATGCAACATCAAACATTCAGTTCGTCTATACTTATAATAAAGCTCAATGTGTGTGTGTGTGTTGGCGCTCTACAGGCCAGATCGTTGGACCTACAGCTACCAAATTTGGTACATGTATACCTTGGAGGTCGGGAATGTGCACCTCAGAGCCGTTTTTTTGAATTTTTAATTAGAATTTGAATTAATTAAAATTTAAGCGAAATGTCGACGTTTTTCCGCTATAACTTCCGAAATTATTATCGGACAAACATGATTTTAACATCAATTTAAAGATTAAAAAAATGATCTTTCTAATGGTATCAGTGTTTTAATGTATAACTCAAGCTTCTATTTTTAACGAATTTTTAAAGAAATATTTTAACCGTTTTTTTTTAGCACGTGACTGGATAAAATAAACGAAAACAATGCCGGAAGTTCAAATAAAAAAACAACAACTATCATCGCAAATCAAATCTAAAGAAATAGCATGTGACTGGATAAAATAACATAAATATAAAATGTGATATTTTCTTTAAAAAATAAATGCAGAGCAAAGGTTTCTACAATCGTTTGCAATATCTATATCATTAATTCCATAAATTATCTTTAATTACGGTAAACCTGATTGAATTTAGACAGGATATGCATTGAAATCCCGACTTAATGGCATATTTGTATAATCGTTTGCAATATCTGTATCATTATTTCAATAATTTTTTCCCCTTTTCGCTTTCTTTAAAAACATATTTAACATTTTGGCAATGTCATAAAACATTTTTAATATTTTGGAAGCATAATCGATAAATTGTTAGAGCATTAAACTCGACCAGTTTTTCCGAATAAAGTTACCGACTCTTTAACTACTAATAACTGAATCTTTAAGCTTGAATTATTTCTTAAATTTTGGCTAATGAATTTGTGATTTAATTGGACATTTTAGAACGCATTACTCATGGCGAACCAGCTGGTCGCCAAAGGCGGCTAGTCTAAAATAAAAAGTAATCACAAGGATCATGATCAGATGATGTCTTATTCAATTTAGTGTCTTATGAAGGAGATCTCTCGCTTGATCAGAAACATTTTGGCAGACAGTGAATTAAGGGATAGTATAAGGGGCAGTTAGTCCATTAAAACAAGAGAACTAGGAAATCTTTAATTCCTTCTTAAATATTTTCGTTTTTATTTCTTTTATTTACTTTTGCACTTTTGGAGTTTAATAAGGAAACAATTTTTTCTAAAGCAGTGAAAAGAACAAACAGTATCAAGAAGTAAAAAAAGCAGATCAGGGCTGCTAGGAAAACAACCCATTAAAGCATGTAAATTACTTAGGTGAAAACCAAAAACAACTCTATTTTCTTTTTAATTTAGAGGCACTAGAATTGGAATCGGACCAAATTCGGTTAGGAAAACGACAAACTGTTTCGGTTTTGCTTTCTTTCTTTTGTAACTCGCATACTATCATTTTAGGTTTCCTGCGCTCTCACAGGGTCATCTCTCTCTTTTTCCTTTATTTACTGGATAATTATACAGTTTTCTTTTCGAATAGTATTAGCCGGACCAAAATATATTTGGTTTGTAATATTAATTTTCTTCTTAAAATAAAAAAAAAACATAAATATTTTTTCTGAAATGTTATTCAGATATTAATTTTTATAAAGAAGGATTAAATTTTATCAATTAAAAAAATGTTTCAGATCACTTACGGCAACATTGATCATCTGATTTGATATTTGATTTGGATACGCATTATCAAGCTAACTAAATAAAATTAGAAGTTATATTAGGAGGAGAAGGTAGATTCTGATAATTTTATCTGCATTATCACTGCAACATTCGCATTATTTTATATTTATAAAACTACAGGGACTTCATATCATTCGTTGGCAATTTAAAATTTTTGAAATGCGAGTAAATTCATATGTAGCTATGAAATTAAAAATCTTCGATATGACTTTCTGTTAGACTGTTCCGATTAGATATATTAACCAATTGCCCATGATCACTAGGGGGACATCGAGCTACAAGGCGCTTAAAAACTTCATTTTTTTAGCTATCAAAAAAAGTTTATAAAGAATATAAATTTTATTAATTAAAAAATTAATATAATGTTAATATTTTAGTAAGTATAATAGGTCATGGTTTTTAATATCTCTTTAGGTTAACTCAATTATTAGAATATTCATAAAGACCGAATTTTTTGCATTTTCTAAATATAATATCAGAATATAACTACAAATATATTGTAAACCAGCTTAACAAATATATTAGGGTAAAATGCGCTTATTTATTTGCAACAAAAATATTAATTAAAAATATATATAAAAAAGCTTTCGACAAAAAATTATTATTATTATTATTATTGAAATTTAAGATAATAAAAAAAAATTGTGTTGTAATTTTTTCTGGTAACAAAAAGTTTCCGAGATTTCACTAATTCTAATTAAAAGTGAAAAAAATCGGTCTGAAATTCACGCTCCGATTCTCCATATTATATATGTACTAAGTTTGATAGCTCTAGGTCAAATAGTCTGGTCTGTAAAGCACCAACATAAATATACACGAATAGACACACCTACATATTCGTCTTTTTATTAGAAGAGATATATTTTCATTCAATGTTGCCTATAAAGAGACATTAAAACAGAGTTTGCCATGTATTCTAATGAAATGAAGGCAGAAGAAATAATTTCGGAAGATTGAAATGGCTATGTGCAAAATATGTATGCGATTATCGATCGATCAATGACTGTGAATCATCTGCATTAATGGCTTCGAATATGCTTCATAATAGAATACAACATATACGTTTGTTGCATGGCCACTTACTATTGATGCAAATAAAGCTTCGATTTTCTTCTGTGTTGATAGATTGAATTTTAGCTGCAAAGATTTCATTTTATATTGTGTACACAATTTTTCTTCTTGTCTTGTGTACCAAGAAGTTATTGTCATTTACAATCGGTATGACTGTTTTGGTAACCGAACAAATGAATTGACAAATGTTTACAGTGAAACCTCGTTACAACAATATTTTAGGGACCAAATAAATATATTGTTGTAGAGAGACATATTGTTATATCGAGGGCCCACATATTTTGAGCATTTAATAAGGGTTTTTTTATTATTATTATTAGTTTAAGGTGCATAACATACTACTTTTAAGTCTATATTTAGAAGAAATTAATTTGTAAAATACTAATAATAGTGGTTTAAATACTAAAAAAAATAAATAAATAAGTTAAATTCAGTAAATAAGCACAGAAATATTCACATACCTGAAAACACTTTTTATTGAAAATAATCCAATAATTTTGTTTGTTTATTCATTTTTTTTAACTGTTAAATTCACCAATACTATATGCATTGAGTCTAGTGCACGAAAATGTTCTTCATTTGTCGACGGAAGGCTTGAAAAAAATGTCCGTTGAGAATTCACAGATTGAAGAGCTTCCTGGGATGACAATAAGGACTGCGATGGACCTGTACTATCATCATCATCTTCATCATTGTTTCCTATCTCATCAGTAATTTCAGAGAGAATATCTTCATCAGTAACTCCTGCGAAAACCATAAGATCATCATCTGCTGTTAAATAGTCTTCTATACTAATTCCAAACTTTTTACCGCTTGTTTCTTCATGTTGGGATACGGATTTTTTGATGTGCGAAACACATTCTTGATCATCTGAGAGATCATTATCTATGGAATTTTCATCATTATCAGATTTCTCATCTTCCATAACACAAAGACCAGCCTTTTTCCAGCAATCCCGAATGGTTTTTTTCTGTTACTTCCCACCAACTTCCACAATATCCACAATGAGTTTTAATAGACGGAAAAAATAACAAAAGAAAACGAAAAAAAAAAAGAGCATTTGAAAATCAAAATATTATTATAAAAGGAGAAAATAATACTGAAATTTAGATTGAAAAAATCGTTTTACAGAGGTTTATTGTTCTAAAGAATATCGCAATATTGAGGGGAAATTAACATTAGTTTATATGCAAAATCACCGGGACCACAAAACATTATTGTAGTAGAGGGAGTTATTGTTGTATCGGGTATCGTTGTAGCGAGAGTTTACTGTATATGTATTTAAATGTATGAAATATGTATTCTAATCAATTAATTAATATTTAAACAAACTGTATTCAAAAGCAAACTATTTAAATACTTTCCAAGGATTCCTCGCATCAATTTTTTAAGTATTTTTCAACAACGGCAAAAATATTCCAGTGCTTAACACGAATCTGCCTTTCAAAACTTCTAACGCACTCAAAATATACATCAATTCCATTCTCAAACCAAGAAGTTGACAGTTCAGACACTGCTGGTTAACTTCAAAGTGTGGAATCAGGAAGGCAAAAGCTCTTCGTGATTCACGGTATATTTTTATCCCGAGCATCTCTTTCTTCTGCGAAATTCGAATGGCGTCATTTTCCTTTCCGAATCAAGGTTGTTTTCTCCCTTGTGTCGCGAAGAAAAATGAATCAACAGACCAGTGGTGTCACGAATCTGGAAATGGTCATTAGTTAACATTTTGTTCTCCTTCGAGGCTACCAGCTATCATTGAATAGTTATTGGTTGAGAAATCAAAACATATAACTGACTGTTTCTTTCTCAACATGTAATTTTAAAATTATTTTCAATGCCTATTGAAAAAAAAAAAACAATTTTAAAATAATTTTTTTATTAGTTTCTTCTTTGTCTCTAACTCTAAGAATATTCTAAATTCTACAAAGATAAGTATCTTAATCTTTAAAAATTCCTTCTCACTTTTTAAGAATCTCCAGTTATTAAACCCAACCGAGTCCTGAAAAAAATCGTTTTAAATTTACTTTTATGTATTATTGCACGCGATTATTCCGAGAGAGCATGACCGAATTTTCACATTGGTTTACTGTTACCAATTATTTGTCTAATATGCAGAAATTTAAAATGGTTTTTTTTTCTTCATATTTCTCTTAAATTTAAAATAACTCTAAAAACATTCTAAATTGTGTAAAGATAAGTATATAATCTTTAAAAATTCGCTCTCGAGATCATAAGAATCTCAATATTTGAAGCCTAATCGAATCGTGAACAAATCGTTTATAAATTTACTTTTCACGCGATTATTCCAAGATAGCATGAACGAATTTCACAGAGGTTTACTGTTACTAATTATTTGTCTAACATGTAAAAAATTAAAATGCATCTTATTTATACTTTTTAATTTAGAATAAATCCAAGTTTTAAATGATGCAAAGACAAGTATTTTAATCTTTAAAAATTCACCCTCGAAATCAAATAAATCTCCATGTTTTAGGCCTAAACGAATTCCCCAAAACTTTCTTTAAAATTTACTTCTAATGGTCTGTGAACACGATATTTTGAAAATTAAATGATGAAGATTTGCAATGTTAACATTTATAAATTATTTGCAGGAATTTAAAATATATTTTACAAGCATCATATTCATTTAAGAAGTGGATAATTAATTGTATCTGTTGGAAGGATTATAAGATAGTTTGTAAAATAAAAACTAAGCATTGCTATATCTTATGATTTGTTATTCAAGACAGCTGTTACGATGTTAGATTCGTATCAGCTGCAAGGGGCCGTCACCTGTTTACACTAATATGGAATCGTTTGCATGTACATCGAGTCATCCGAAATAAGTAAGTTACGTTTGGGTTCGAGATTAAACCATTCTTAATAGAAGTAAATAGTATTCATTTTTTTATGAGTAAAAATAAAGTAACATTGAGATAACTATTTTATCAAACATTTTAATTCTCTTTTTTTGCTTTGTTTGAAACGCAGCTATATAGAGTTCCAGGGTTAATTTGGTTTTAAATGTATGGTAAATTATAATTTTATTAATATTTAAATATTATATATTGATTATATAAGCAATATTTCTAGTTTATGAAAGAAATTAAAAGTGCTGTATTACGATAAAATTTTTAAGGTTTTTTTTAACTAATTTTCTTTGCTACAAAGAGCAAGATTTTACAAAATCGTCCATTTTTTTCAGAATTGTTATACATTTTATAGAATATTTCTGTGACTCATAAATTAATTTATTTACGTTCTCGCTTTCTTCATAGAAGAATATATTCGTATAAGAAAATCAAAAATCTATTTAAATTATTGAATTTCTTTTCAAAGTTGAAATATTTCATTAAAATATAAGGATCTCTTAGAACTTTTGTATAAATCAAATTTAATGTGAACTATAAAATCTTAATGAACTCAATCTTATATGAGCATTAAAAAGAACGACATATTAAAAAAGAGAAAGTTTGTTTTCATTATCATGCAAATGTTGAAGTTTATAACACTTTGACACAAAATGAAATTTAAACAGAAATATTTTTATTTTTATAATTGAATAAAAATCTTTAGTAAATGTATATTTAATCTATTTTTTTTCATACCTAGGAATAAATTATTTTAATATTGAAATTATTCTGCTGAGCATTCAGTAATTCCTTTTAGTTTTGATTATAAGAAGGGATAATTCACTTTTTTTTTTCGATTCACTAATATGATAAATCAATACTTGCACTCATTTATGATATCTTTTCATTTTTTTTTATATCATATGGAGCGTTTTCGGATATGCATGCGCTGATGAAGATAGACTTCATATAGATAGATACGAAAAAGGAAAACGGTGAAGACCGTATGTTTTCTATATTATGGTTTCAAATTATACATAGTTTAGGCATACTACCTGTAAATTGTGTGATGCATTATGAAAAAACAATTCAAAGCACTTTTAATAAAAATCGTTGAGTCTCGGAAGGAGTTTTCAAAAGTTCAGTTAAACTTTTAATCAAAAATTTATCTAATTCTCAATATTTTTCTAAATTAATTTTGAGCAAATTATTGAAAAAAAAAATGTTATGCCATTTTAAAACTCAAAGCTTTTTAATATTACTAATTTTATTTCTTTACTATTTTCCTGTCATTTAAATACATTTTTATGATATTCTGATATTTCACAACAATACTCTTCCATGCTTTAGATATTCGATCGAGATTCATGCTCGTTGCTACAATATTTACACAGTTTGTGTTCATTTATTTTTTTCATAATTTAGAGGAATTTAAAAAAAAAAAGATTAACAAAGAAAAGAAGAAAAAAAACTAAGAAATTATTATGCTTCGGAAATTAAAACTCCGTTAAGTTTTTTTTTGTTGTTGTTTGTTTCTTTGATTTAAATAAAATAGACTTTTTGATGCGGAAAAATGATAAACGAATCATTAAATATTATAACAATATTCTTTTTACATTTTAACAACAAATAATGAACGAATATTTGAATCCAGAATTAATTTACATAAATTTGCATAGATTACCGATATTTATTTTAACAGAAAATCGAAATTTCTGTTGAAAAGCTTCATTTGAAACTATCCCGTTATTTACAAGATAACAGGAAAATAATAGAATCGGAAATAACGGATAATTATATTGTAAATAGCTTGTAAATAACGGATTTTAAAATCAAATCAAACGCATGCGCTTATTTTCAATATCTTAAGAATCCCCCTACTTTTAACATCAATATTTGAAAATCCATTCGAACTGAAAGAGGTTTTTAAGAATCTCCGATAAAACGTCATCCATGATAAACGATAAAATGAAGGCCATTATTCTAATAATAATTTAAATACTTTGAATGAGTATATTTAGTGCAAATATCACTTCAATAAGCTTTCCATAAATAAATATTTAACATAAATTATTTAAAACTACTTGGTATTCTGATCCAATCAAATTGAATCTGATACTAAAATAGAATTTTAAAAATTTCACCTTAGAATTCGAAATTAAACGAAAAATATTTTTCTTTCATTTGAAATATTTGTTAAACAAATATAAGAGTACTTTCGATTTTTTAAAATAAATCTTTCATTCGATAGATATAAAAATAATCAAACCAGCAATTAATTTTACTTATAAAGTTTCGTTTTTTTTAACGCTTTAAGAAAAAAAAATGCCAATGTTTGAAATAAATATAACATGATGAACTAAAATATTAAAACAATTCATAATGTATAAGCAATGAAATTTATATACATTTCGAAATTTGAATAAAAAATAAGAAAACTATTATTCTTTATTTTTATGTACTATATCAATTTTCCAAAATTGTATTACTTTTCCTTAAAAAATTAAATTAAAAAAAACGGAAATATAACGAATTTTCCTGTTTCTAGAGCATTTTACCAGACCACCTATATTTATTTGCATTTAATAAACATATATTTTTTTCTTTAAAATTTTATATATATATATATATATATATATATATATATATATATATATATATAAATATATATATATATATAACTTGGATTACACTTGGAGAATGTTAATATCTAATATTCATAACTCGTAAATTTGAATGGAACCATAGGCTATTAAAACATGTTATTACATTTTAAAACTTTCTTTCCCTGAAAGAAAAAGTAGCTTTTGACCTGACAGATAAAAAATTTTGAAATAAATTTCTCCCCATTCTTATCAAATGTTTTGTTTATCTTCGAAAATCATATATTTTGAATTCTGTTTTAAAAAAGAAATCCAAATAATGCTCTTATTTAACATATTCTAAAGATGGTAAGATATATAATTTGTTCCACCAAATGAAATTTCTGGGTTATTAGAACATTCTAAGTATATTATTATTATTATTATTCGAATTCCGATTTGTGTTCGAAGTGCAATATTTTAATAATATATTTTTTATTCATAGTTTAAAAGATGAATGCAACAAGATACATCATTCAATACATTTCAAGGGCATTTGCTTATGAATTTCTCTTTGTAATTTATTTCAAATATTAAAACTCATTTTAATAACGTCAAAAAGGTTTGAATTATAATCGAAATATTTTTAGAAAAAACAAATGTTATAGTCTATTTTTAAAGGGAAAAAAAATCTATTTTATTTAATACGTTTCAAGAATATTTCTTCATAGATTTCTTATAGTAAATTTTATTATAAATATTTAAAAAAAAATTTTAATATAAAAGAGCTGTAATTTTGAATTGTGATATTTTCATAATGAATATTTTTATTGATAAATAGAAAAATGTGTAAAGATTTTATCTATAAATATAAATTTTTTTAATGTTTAATATTGAATGAATTTCAAATTTTCGGCCATGGAATTTCTTTTCAAATTCTACTTTTTATTTTATACGAAGAATTTTCATTTTTTTCGGAACGTCAGAATGAATCGTACTCATCATGCACCTGGATTGGCGCGCACATGTTAAGTTGGGCGATCCGAAACAGCAACCTGCAGAGCCACTGACGGCGACGTTTTTTGATTGTTTTTGTTTTCTGTTCCATCTTTCTGGCAAATCGCGTGCGTGCGCCATCTCGCTCGCCAGCGGATTAGGCTCGCTAGTCGCCATCGATTCGCCCGGAGCCAAGAATCACTACCAACATTGCCAAATCCACTACTGCTTCTGGCGATCTCGCATCGCTTTTATTGTTCTCGAGTGAAAAAGAGAAGAACTAACTACTTCCATTCTCGGATTTATGCGAGAAGAAATGGGTTAATAGACTGCGTTAACAAACAGTCCATGCTCCTTCGAAAATGACCGCGGTTTCATAGTATAAACATTCGAAACACCGGGGAACAGATTCATGTGGTTCTAAATATACACTGGATCGTCCGTCTTGCAATGAGATTGAGCCAGAGCAGAAGAAAGGTGGATGGATATCATGGATCGGATTCGCAAATGTTTTGTTGTACATTGTCAAAACGTTAAATTAGTTTTGTAGTGTGGATAGAAAGTACTTCTGTCTAATATCTGAGGGGTTTCGTCATGGTTGACCTTGGAGGTTACGTTATTATTCTGGTGGAGACTACCGACAAAAAAATCAAACTATACGGTAAGGTTTCGAATTTCTTCATTTGTCGATTTACAGCTTCGTTTTTATCCTTATCTGTATATTTCCGGATATTCTGGGCGTTTTTAAAACGACCATAATTAACGTATTTATATTTAATTACTTATGTTTTACTTAATGATAATTTATACATATTAAATATACTATCATAAATTTAAATATCGGTAACTAACCATCATAAAAATTTACCTTATATGCGTCAAAATTTAATAAAATCTTGTTTAAATAATGTAAACTATAGATGTAATATTAGTGTAAACAAATAGGGAAAATAAATAAATAGTATTCACTATGTTGATTATGTGGAATTCAGGATTTTTTCTCTTTTCATAAAGTAAAAATTATGATAAGAAAAAATTCATATACAGTATTTATTCTTTATTAAAGGCTTGTTGAATATGTCATTGCTTAGAAGAAATAATGTATATTAATTATAAATCAATTTGCTCGTTTATATCTTAATTCAGTTTATGTTTTCAACATTTCTGTTGCAAAAATAAGTCTCAACAAATTAGGCATAATTTTCAGAGATAATAAGATATACAATTTTTAAAAAAATCTGTTAAACTATTTATGCTTTCTAATGAATTATTGATATAAATTAAATTACTAAAAGAATTCTGATATAAAAATATTGCACAATTAATGCCACGCTAAACTTATCTTTTTTTAATTTTAAACTGAGAATGTCTTAAATATTTATTTACTTACTGAGTTGTAATATTTTTCAGTTTATGGATGAATAAAACTGATATTATTATTAACTTCCTGAACTTGAAAAGAAAAGAAAATTTGTTCTCATAACGTTTTGACACTAATATGCAAAAAAAAAAAAAAATTATTAGACTTCTCTTACATGTAACATATATATCTTGATAATTGTTAAATTAAAATTATTTTACTTTTAATGAAATTCAAAAAGACATACTTGCAATGTATATTACTGATCAAATTTTTTTTACATAGTTTTATGTGTTTCAGTTAAACATGAATTATATGAGATCAAATTATGCTCTTAATAATAATCAGTTGAGGGTTCATAATCTTTGAAATTTTAATTATATTATTCTATATCAGTTTAAAAGTTTTTACAGATTAAAATTTCATTTACATCTCTGAAATTCAGATATTCTAAATAAGTATCGTTTTATAAAAACCATATTTCAGTTCTTTCTAATTACTGTCTAGATAGAAATTTATACTAATATGTATATAAAATGCACGTAATGTTAAATAATATTTTCTTCTTCTCAATGAATTTCTAAAGAATGTTGACACATATTACATTAAATAAGTACTGTGTCTATTCTTTCGAGGCAAATGAATATCAAATTAATTTTTTTAGAAGCACAACTTTTATTATCAGATTCTCTGAATTTGCTTATAAATGTAGAAAATCATTTTAAATGTTATGCAAAAACATTTGATTTAATTTTATTATTATTGATGAATAATAAATTAATTTTATGTTTTATTTAATATTTATATCCTTTTCAGTGATAGTATTTTAAAATCTGATTTTTTAATTATAAATTATAACTATTTGTTATAATTTATATATAATCAAACATTATTATGATTAGCAGAACATGCAAGTTTTTTTTTTCTTTAATAAAAGCCATTTTATTTGTTGTTGTTTTCCACTGAATTTGTTAATTGAAAGGAATTATTATAGATATATACATAATAACATAAAAAATATTAAGTGGTTTGCTAATTTATGCTCAAAATGTCTTTACTCCTGCATGTCTTTTTATAAATATGTATTGTATAGCATTTAAGATCTTCAAAATAATAGATTATTGAAATGCTGTGCTTATGTGACTGCATACACTTCAGTTATTAGTTTGATTTTTGGAGATTTTTATAATTCATATTTATTTCCTTGTTTACAAAGATTTTTTTCACACATTATTAAAATATTTATCCTATTAAAAATTTGGAGAAAACTGATAACCCTACATACAGTACTTAATTTCTTTTAATCTTATAAAGATTTTATATGTATTTTTAATAATGAATTGATTTAACTGAATCTTCCATTTTTTTTCTTGACATTTAAAATTTCCCATTTATGAGTAAGTACATCTTCACAGGAATTAAATGAATTTCAGATTTTATTGGAAATTTACCTCAATAAGCTATATGATATTATATTGTCTTAATCATATGATATTGTTATTTGATATTGAATTGTTACAGTTAAAGGGAATTAACAATAAGGAGAATCATCTAAGTCAGAAGATAAAGTGAAGTTTAATTTAAGTGATTTTTTAACAGTTATTTTTTTAAAAAATAAGTAAATTGCATATATGAAACACACGTATATAGAGATAATTTAAAATTTTTGGTATAAGATTGCTGTGATACAAAAACTACATATAAAATAACATTCTTATTTTAAATTTATATGGCTATTGAAAACAAAATAATGAAAGAATAAAAAGGTGTGGAAACATATTCAATTCAGAAATGTATAGATATATGTCACAAGTATTTTTATTATTTTTAATTAGAGGTACAACTAATATACCCTTCAAATTGTTTATTTTATAATGATTTAAAGTCATAAATTAAAAGCATGTTTATTTTATTTTTCATTTAATTTCATCCAGATGTTAAGCATATTTAGATTAAATGTCGTATATTCTCTCTTATTTGTCTGTAGTATGTGAAGTTTTAAAATATGTTTTATATAATACAGGGAACACAGTCTAACATGTTATTATTTTTTTGTGACTAAGGTTACTACCTGAATTTATTACAAATATGTTAAAATTAGTCATCTTTGGCCTCCAGCTGGTTTGTTGTGAAAAATATTGGTGGTTTATTTTTAGTTAAATCCCATATGCATAAGTTCCATAATCCCATATGCACATTAATATTTTCTCTATAAAGTCTTTTTAAACCTCAGATTGTTGTAGACATTAAAGTCATACTACTCTTATTCTGTTTATTGCCTAAATGAATCTAACCTTTTAGAGTTAATAACTATTTCTGAAATCTAAATATATGATCATACCATAAAATATGTAACTTTTCATGTAATCTGTCTAATTATTGGACTTTTTCTGTCAACAAACTGTAGTTTCGTTAAAAGAAAATCTTATTTAAATTTTGTAGGTAATAATCAGATATTTTGTTTTTAATTTTTGAAAATGGGAAAAAAAAGGTTTAAATATCATTTTAACATTGAGATGTGTTGTTGAAAATTATGGTTTTATTATTATTATTTATTTTATTTTTTAAATTTTTAAAATTTCAGGAGAAAATGCACAAAACCTGAATTCATATAATTAAAAAAACCAATTTTTTAAAATTATATAAGTGTAATTTTGTTCCTATAATTATTTTAATATTGCTTAATTTTTATTAAGTTAAAATTTTAAAACACATTCTGAGTGTGTACGTGGACTCTTCAAAGTACATTTTTGGTGAATTTGTTAAGTATATGCTCAGATCAAACAGTTTAAACTATGGAAGAGCATCAATAGACACTATGTAAACAGATACAAATTATGAGGTTTCCTTATTTTAATGATTAAAAAATTTATCTTTGCCATAATAACTATTCCAGCTTTTGCCTTTTTGCAGATTGGTAGAATTCTTGAGTGATTAAATTGTACTCTGATCTTATCAATCTATTGATAACCTTTTTCTTCTATTCAGTTAAACTATGTGCCAAGATTGTGATAATTGTTGATAAAGGAAGACTATTGCTAGACGCTCAATGATTTGATACACATAGATTATTCTTTGGTTTCTTCATTAGTCTTCTTTTAAAAAAATATTGGAATAGCCAAGTGCATCCAGTAAAATTTTTAATCAATAAGTATCAATTAAAATATTTTAAGACAAAATTTTATTTTTTATAGTAATTGTAATCTTAACTTTTGAAAAAGAATCCTACCATGAAGTTTTTGCCTGCAGTTTTTATGTCCTAACTGTTCAATTTATACCATTATTTCTCATAAATTCATGAGATAATTGAATAAATATATGTTAGAATTTTATTTAAAAAGGTTATATATTCATTAAAATAGTTAGATAATAAAAACTTTTATGTTCTTTATATATAGAAGTTGAATTCTTCTCATAGTTTCTCATTTGTATTTGTGATTCCTAATGTTGCCTATAACGGTAAAAAAAAAAAAAAAAGAGAGAGAGAGAGAGAGAGAGACAGAAATTGCCTTAAATAGACATAATAATGTAAGCGCATTGTTTTTTATGTATTAATGTGTAGTGACAATCTTGTATTATTTGAGAACCAACATTTTGTAATGCTATCATTTTAGAGGTTTAATCAATCTAAATTTAATATGACTATTCAAATAAATATGCCCATTTTCAAATTTAAGCTTAATTTTTTTTAAAAATTATTTATGTTGCATAAATTCTCACTTGTCTAAATATGTTTTAAAGGCAAATAATTTCCAAAGTGGAATATATCAACCATATGTTGCATATTTTATATTTGATGCCTTTCTCTTTTTTAAATGCAATATTTTCAAATCATATAATAAATTTAAGATGAATTCCTCACAAATGAAAGTTTTGCTATTAAAGTTGATAGTAATTAAAACAGATACAAGGGTTATACATCATTTTCTTTGTTTGATAATATTATGAAATGCTTGAAACAATGTTTCAATGTAATAATTTCAAATATTACTTGGCATTTTTATTTCCTAAAAAATATTCTAGAAAATTTCTTAAAGGAAATCGATACCTTTAGCAAGTAAACAAAAATGTGCTCATTTATAATCAATCTTCATATATTTATTTATTCATTTAAATTTGACCTATAAGCATATTAATCTGATTATGTAATTTTCATATAATGGAACTTTTATTCTTTTTGTTTCTTACAATTTTTAGAAATTGAGATCTAACTTTTTTTATTTTAGTGAATCTTTCTGTCAGAGTGAGTTGTTAACATCTTTTATGATGTATAAAAATAAATTTTCCCGTAAAAATGTTTAGCTATCAACCATAGTAAAATGGTAACATTTCATAATACATGTAAAGAAGAAGAATTTTAAAGTTTCTGTATAACCAACTTGATATTAAAAAACTTTTAGATTATTAAATTAAAAAACCTTATGTACTCCTTTAAAATAGAAATTTTGGGAGGAGTCTTGAAAAGTTCACCCTTTTTTTTTTAATTATATGAAGATGATTTAACTTTTTATTATTATTATTATTAACTTATCTGTACTGTTATTGTATGGCCTGTAAAAATGCTGAAAATCAGTATTTTTATTTTCTACAACAAAGTCAAATTTTCGATTAAAATAGAAATATTATTTTCGTATTTATTTGATGTTCAATTTTATATTTGACTCTTTTTTTATAATTAATTTACATTTACATTCTTATTTTATTTGCTATATCAAATTTCAGTTATAATGTTAAAGTTTAAACTTTTCAATATATAATAGCCCCAAAATGTTTTACTCCTCAGAAATACAAGGCATCTCTGAATGTATTTTCTAACTATTACTTAAGGCTGGTTTTATGGGGAGTTTCATGGATCACAACAGAATAAACAATGATTGCATAAAGTTCATAAATTTTTGATATATAGAATTCTTATTTCATGTGATGTGCTATTCTTAGCTTATATTTGGCTTTGGCTGTTACTCTTAAAAATTGAAATTTCTATTTATCTATTTATTTTCATGAGCTGAAAATATTATAAAATAATTGCTTCCATTCTTAGTTCTTATGTCATTATTGGATTAGCTTTACATGCTATTTTGGTAATTGCATCCTGAAATTACATTTTGTGTCTCTAAAAAAATTTAATTCAAGTATTTACTAAGTTGTTTAATTGAGATAAAAGTATGAAAAAACTATGTATTTGATACCATCTGGTTTATATTCAACTTTTCAATATATATGCATTCCATATTTGCTAATTTACAGAATGTTAATTAAAAAAATTCACTTGCATAATAGAGAATGTCTTAAAAAATAAATTAATTTCATTATGTATTATAATTTTTTATATGCAAATATTTTGTATTTAAGTATGATATTTGTATTATATATTGATATTGCATAAATATCATGATTATTAAATTCATCTGCACATCATTTTATCAGTTTACTATATATGATTTATTAGTTTATTAAATGGTTTTGCATTGTAATTACTTGTTATTTTTTTAAAGTTTTATATATTTCTTAAAAACTATTAACATGTGACATCACTAGTACAGACACAAAATTTGATTTTATTAATTAATAATTAAGTTCTACATATATTAAATTTGCATATTATCATTGAGATTTCTTGTCAATAGAAAATGAGTAAAATGTCAATTACAAAACTCCATTTTTACTAATATGAAACAAGTGAAGTGAAGTTAAATTAAAATGCATAAAAACCGAGAGGAGATTTTTCTCTCTCTATTTATATTAATTTTACTTAAGTTGCATGTTTGCTAATCGAAGGCTGTCTATTTTCTGTCAGGTTTGCTATGATAAAAAAAAAAAAGTCTTCTTTTCAGCATGTTTCTAAATAATACCTCATCCATCTATTACCCTAAGAAATGTCTAGAACTTGCATAACTACCAGTTTAATTGCTTCGTAAAGACTGCAGAATCATCTTGCTTTTGTTAACTATGATTATGAAATACCGAAATTAGACTACCTCTTTCCCCATTGCAAATGTTTTTAAATCAATCAAAATGAATCAGAAAAGCAGCTGTTTATATTAAACTCTTGCATGATCACTTTCAAAACAATTATAATTAGATTAGGAAAAATAGCTTTAGACCGTTTATGTTGGTGTAAAATTTAGGACATCATAATTGATAATGGACATTATCTTACGTAATTCGGTGAAACGACGTTATATCATTCGCTCTCTCTCTCTCTCTCTCTATATATATATATATATATATATAAAAATAATTTTGTAAAATATTATACTTCTTGGTCGATATATTTCAAAATTTATATTTATATTTGAATAAAAGCTTTAATAATATTTTATGTAAGTGTTCTATGTATAACGATCATTATAGCGCTGTAATTGAAATAATTACACTTTATGTAATCATATTTGCATATTTCACGAATCTTTTATTTATTTATTAAAAGACGCATAAAATAGAAAGTAGTTCTCATTAATTGGTATTTTTTTAATATTTATTACAATCAATATCTATATTTTCCTTACTAAGATTCAGTTCACCCCCACCCTCTCCTCCGTTAATCGACTATTAATTACTTTACACAAGACCGAGATGACCCTGAATCTAATGATTTAAGAACCTGTCATTTTGTGAGCTCTTTTGTACAAGAAAAGTAATCCAATCTTTTTCTTTTTTTTAAATGGAGTCAAAAAGGAAAGATTAATGTTACAAAGTTATTCTTGATACTAAATTAATTATTTATGCACTCCATGTCCAATTATGGCCTTTTCACTTACATTGTTAAAAAATATAGAAATCAGTTTCCATTTATTTAATGAGATTTTGGAAGCTTTTAATGATTATATAATAAAATGGCGATTTTAAAGATATAAAAAATATTTCAAGTAGAGGATAATTAAATTAATAACTCTTTTTACAAAATCATATACCGCTTTTTGTTGTTTTAATTTTGAAATATGGAAATTTAGATTAAATTATAGGGACCTCGGAAGTTACTATATTATTAAAACTTTTTAAAAAATAATAAACCAAGAATGTCTTTTTAGAAAGAACCTGTGCTGGATATTTTAATTCCCAGAAAAACTGAAACTCGGTTATTTTATTATCTGCAATTAAAATAAATCAGGCTAGTTATCATTAGTATAAATGAGTTTTTAAACCTCGACTGACATCTGTTCACTCAGTGTTTTTAAAACATGTTTTCTTCCCCGTTCCTGTACTTGTGAGAACCGTGGCAATTACTACTTCCGTTTCCTGTAAATGGAAATAATGTTTTTAGTGAGGGACCTTCTTTAACTTGAGTCCGGGAACTTGTTTCTAGACTTTATTGAGGTAGTAACTGATTTTTAATTTTCCGCACTAAATTTAAACCACGCCAAGTAGTAAATGAATTTATTTAAGAAAAAAGTTATTAAAAACAACGAAATTAGTTTCAAAAATGGATTGTTAATTATGGAATGCATAATAAACGTAATTTCCACCCTTTTCATAGATTCTTGGTATTTACTTTCACATTAAACATGTTAAATATAAACTGACATGTTATGATTGTGTATTTAAGCCAGAGAATGAGCGCAAAAATCTTACTAATGTGCATTTTAAAATTATCTCTTCAAATGGCGGGAGTGAGCGGATAGGATTTTGTTGTCCATTTGATAATTTTTTTATGCTGTCTTTTTTAGGTTCCTTTCCTTTTATAATTTTAGAGAAAGGGAATTCTCGATACCTTTTTATTTTATTTGTCAAAATAATTTGATTTTTTATTGAATCTCAAAAATGTTTTTTATGTTCACTTTCACACACACTTTATGTTTCATTGCCTGTATAATATGTGTGTGCAATCGTGTTTTTGAAATATCCCATGCCTCTCTGAGATTCAATATAACAAATCTTTTTAAATAAAATATTAATCAAATTTTATTTATTAGCATTTAATTATTCGAATTTTTCTTTAAAAACCTGTTTGTTGTTAACTCGTATGATTAAAATGTTAAGACCAATTTTGGAAAACAGAGTTAAGTCATAAGAAAAATATCGTCCAACACTGCCGTGATATAACTTATAAGAATAACAGGAATGAAGATGACGGCCATTTGTTATTTTTATTTCATCGCGTACAAAAAGAAAATAATAATCAAGCTTGTAAATGATAAAAAAAATATCCCTTAGAGATTTTGATTAATCGTCTAATTTTTGATTTGCTAATAGACAATGATATAAATTATATAATCGCTGCTGAACAACTAGGAATGTATAAAAACTAAAGCCAGAAGTATGAAATTTCGTATGTAGTCGTTACATTAATATCTCTTATTTGTATCAAATTTTGGACAATATCATCGGTTAGAAGCTTGTCTGTGGGAATTTTGGCATGTGATTTAAAAATTGCTGAAATTGCAAATTAGGGTCAGATTTTGAACCAGGTTTGGGTGACTGTCTAGTCATACTTATGTGGACACGATAACTCAGTAGTGCAAGATAATTAGGTAGGTGAATTTTTGAATGTTATCCTTATACCAGAATTATAGGATCTCTGTTTAATTTACACTAAAATCCGTCAGTGGGTGGTGAATTTGCTGATATGTCGATGTTTATAAACATGGTAATTCTATCAGTAGAAGTCTCTTCATAACTGTTTCACATACTCTGTGATGAAGGAAGGTACTATGCTAGCGCCTCTTCCCCCATAAAATGGTAAGACCGCGGATGCATTGCATGGCATTTACTAACATGTGTTACAATAATAATCTTTGATGTGAATCTAACATTTCACTTTTGTGGTTTTTCCATGGATTAACACACAAGATCAACAAATCAAATTTATATGTGTGTGTTTTTTTTTACCGACTAAAATCAAACGTGGACATAATATTATAATTGTGGGCACAAGATCACAGACTAGATTTCACTTATTTAACCTGTTGCTTTTGTAGGCAAAAAAGCATCAATAAACAAACAGTCGTTCCTTTGACGTATGTGATTCAAAAAATTTGGTAAGAATCTTGAGATACTGAACACATGCAACAAATTTTGTTTAATTAGCTGTGAGTTTAGTGTGGTGTTCATTTACATCAGGATAGTCTTCCACTGAACTTATTTCATTCAAAATTGGAAAGAAATTTATAAATGAAATGTAAAATTCAAACATTAGATTACACTCATCTAGCTCAATGCGTTTTTTCCCCCTCTTTTCTTTCCTTTTTTCAATTGTGTTCACTGTCTCGCGTAATCTCAAAAGCAGTGTAGAAGATTCTAGGAAATCTAAAACGTGAAGATTTGTCGAAATCTCGAGTTTAAAAAATAAATATTAAAAAAAAATAAATAAATAAAAGGATTGAAAAACTTTCTCTACGATAATTCCAAGAAACGCAAGCAAAATAAATGAAACTTTTTAGTTGGTCTTTATACCAAAATTACAGATGTTTGTTTCTCCAATTTAGAGCTTGATTAATCTACAGGATGATGAACAAAATTCGTATTCGATTCTTGCCTCTATGATATGAAAGTACAAAACATATTGTATTGTTTGAGAAAGTTTAGAAAACTAAAACGCCCATCCGTCCTTTAAAGTATAGCTGAGTCCATGAAGTTCGTAATAAGTTTATATTCTTTTGAATAGTCAATTCAAAACAGTGAACTAATAATTGTCGTGATAGGTGTTTGCTCCCAAGTGGATTATTATTGAATGAAGTTAATCATTTATGAAAAATTGATGAAAGCCGGTTTTCAATAAAAGAAATTTTTGATCATGCGTTTTGATAATTAATACTCTACGTGAAGAAACTTATCATTTTAAATGAAAAACATGGATAAAATGAATTGTGTCTGGTAGAAAGAAATAGATAGTTACTGCTAATGTAATTATTGCGAAACAAAGGGAAATGTTTATTGTACACTTATTACGGATGCAAACTCATGAAAAGGCAGGGGATCTCTGCCTATTATTTGACTGTTTTCTCATTTTAATTTTGAAATAATGTTGATTTTTAAATTATTATCAAATGAGGATATGATGTTGTTTTGGTATGAGGTTTTTGAAGCTCAAAATGCGCAGGCAACAAATTGGGGATTTATCGCTTTTGTGGCATCCATTTTTAAGGTTATTAGAAAATAAAGCAGAAAGTTATAATATTTGACGGTTTGTTAACAACTAAAATTATAACTTGATTTACAAATTATTCCTTCTCTGAATTCTTACGAATTATCTTAATTAATTTAAGTTATTAACCAGTTTAAACCAATCACGGGACTATCAGATTACGCATACATTATTATTTTTTAAAAACGATGTTTTTTCTCCCCCCCCCCCCCGTTTCAAAATCGGTCGAGATCCAAAATTTTGTTTACCGGCTAGAAAAATTGAAAATGAATGTTTTTAAAAAATATCATTACATATAGAGGGATAAAGACCGATAGAAAAGTTTCGTGATTGTTAAAAATCAGTTTAAACTGATTAATGACTTAAATTAATTAAGACAAGTAATGACTTAAAAATAATAATGTTCTCACTTGATGGCTAGAAATTTCATCATAGATATCATTTTTTTGTTTATTTTTTCTTTAAGTTAAATAAATTATAATTTCGCTTTTTTTGCATGTTGCATTGAAATAAATTTAAAGAATTGCAAAGTTAATAAAGAACATTTAATGAAAATTAATTTAACGTTTAATTCTTCTGACCTACATATCGAACTACAAAATTGTTGTTAAGCACCTTTGTCTGATTTATTACTTTATTAGCTGTGGAATAGAATCTTCTGTTGATTGATATTTTGGTCAGGCTTTGCACGGATACTTGTTATAATCTCACTGCGAAAAGACGCACCTAATCTTTTCGTCAGTGACAGTAGTGTTTATCGAACCGTAATATCCAGTTTCCGCCTGTCTTCTCGCAAGACGTCATTGGACAGCGCTGTCGATACTTGGCGTTATGAGGCTTGTTCTTACTCAATATCTTCAGATATTCCGCCATGCCAGAGGGCCGTCTGAAAGAACTCTTCCGTGTCAGTTATATTTTGGGAAACGTTTTTGGTCTGACGCAATGACTGCTATCTGTAAAATATCATAACTTTTGGGTCAGGAGTTTAAGGAAGGGGAAGATTCCAGTATTATTTATCTAATGCATTAAACAATCAGTCAAAAAATAATTTATATATCCAAGTAAGGTTCAACTCCTTAATCTTTTAAACATTATATTCATTTTCATATTCTTGATGACAACATGATATCAAATGTCTGAATTTCATCACTTCCTTTCACCTACAGAGAAGCTTATGAAATTATTGATCATTATGAGTTAATATATGAATTTGATGGGCGTGATAATTTTATAATAATCATGTGTGCCATTAATCTCCTATTTTTTCATTTAATCGGAACGAGATCCGATATATCGGAATATTTTTTGCTTGTACGTATGTTTAGTTATATCAAAGACACGTTTTAAAGCAACGTCAGAGGTATTTGGATAGCCTTGTAATTCTGCATCACGATCAGGTGACAAGTGGACTTCTGAACTGACATCCCCTCTCCAAACTTTCACACCACACCATTGGAAAGACGTTTAACCCCGACGAATTTAACGTACGCCGCTTACACGACGGTTCTTCGATGGAGTGTGATTTCCAATTTGAAACCTTCAAGTTTCACAGCCGAGCCCTTAGCACCAGACCATTGCAGCCTATACTTATTAGACTAAATCACTTATTTTGTTTCCGTTCCTCAGGAAAATTTTATTTGTGATTTTTTTAATATTTATTTTTGTCGTCTTTTCCCCTACCAAGTTATCCAAATAATTGAAGGATTACTGTAATTTGGATAGTTGGAGTTTTATTGTTAATATTATAATTTGAAATACTTCATTAAAGTTTATGAAAAGAGATATACGTTTTAGAATTACTTTTTGTTTGTTATTAATATAGCGTAATTTTTGATTTTCAAATCAGATCTAATATTTTTGTGAGTGAATATGATGCCACAGTTGACAAATGTATAAGATGCTTCGCTTAATACTGTCAAAAGGCACTAAAGAAAGGTTTCTTTCTCGTTTGTTCTCTGGAACTACAGCATCACCTACATTTATTTAGAAAGCTCCCACAGTTTGCATCAAGATTTTTCTTTTATTAATAAATAGATAATCTGATGCAAATATATATGAATACATTTATTTTATCATATCCTGTCATTTTAATTTGAAATTGAAATCCTTTTGTCACCCTTGAAATTTCTGCTCTTCGAGATGATCTGTTTGCTATTTCACACTGGAATCAAAATCGCGTTGTGTGCGTGGCAAAATAGTATCTAATACTGTAATACGAGGAATGGTTGCCAAGTCGAAAATCGCCCCAAAATTAATAAACTCCGGTAAACTTGGGGGTCTGGGGTTTTTGGCCACCAGGAATCGATTTGCGCCGGTTTTGAAGCGCTACGGTCAAGCAGTTCGGAGTTACAGAGAGGATATTTTCAAACTTTATTAGTTCGCCATAATGGCTACTTAAATTTGCAAGCGGTAACGTGCTGCCATCTATAGCCAATATGGCGAACTAATAAAGTTTTATGTTTATGCTATTATAGGTTTATAATATGTTTCTTATGTATGTATATATGTTTGGTTTTTCTAAATAAATTTGTCAAAAATATTGAACTTCAACACACTTCAATCTTTACCTTTACTTTACCTTTGTATAGAATAGTTCCCTTTCCAAACTCTAACTTTGTTTAGAATAGTTTACAATGGTGCACTTTAACCGGTTATCTTTTCACCAAGGGTTTCACAAATTTTCTTATGGCATGTATTGTTTTGATAAATCACAATTGAAAATTTAAATCTTCGAGTTAGCTTCGATACCTGTTTTCTCCGAGCGGAGCTCGGTCACCCGCTGGTATATGTTAATGGAAAGTAACGCTTTTGATTCCATAACAGTACTTTGTAAGTTACAGCTCATGAATTGTTATTTGATTATCTTATCACTCTCTTTTCCCATCCGATTTCTCCTATATGAATTTTTTTCTCGTTTCTTTTAACTTTTGTCTTTTTCTTTTAATATTCGTTGGGAATATGTACAATTCATCAAATTGTGAATACATTTCATTAAAGTTTCTACTTTGTGTGTATATATATTTCATTTCAATATAATTTGTTTTGTGTGAATATATAACAGTTAGCGTTGAAAATTACACAAGAAAAAGAGGAAGGGATTTAAATTAAGATTCGAATGTTTAGTCGAAAACACTATAGAATGATAGTATTTTAGATTTGATTAGTCTTTCATTATAATACTTTAAAAATTTAATCTGAAGTATATGTCTTTGATAACGTGAACAAAAAGAACAGTGAATATAATTAAATACATTTTATTCTACTTTTAATTTTAAAGTGTCATGGATTTTTTTTAATAATATACTTTGAAATTGTTGGAGAAAAACTTAGAAAATTCTAAATCATTTTTAATTAAAAACATATTCGTACCCGCCAGAATTATCAAAATTTATTTTTTGATCTTATAAAAAAAACTATCGATTTTTCAAAATTTTACTAAGAAACTGTAAAATTTTCAACTGCGCTGCAGCGTTCCTTTCGTTGACACAATTGATGTAAACTTTTATAGCAATTAGAAAAATGTAACTTTATCTTTAAAATTCAAATCACAAGTTTTTTTGCGACCGTGATTCATTTGTAATCAGCAATCTTTTATGGATCTTCGTCAGATTTGAAGACGGGTTTGGCGTTTAACTGTTTGTTTAAACCATCTAGATCGATCTAATCTTCTCTAAAAAACAAATGTGAACCCCATGCTATTAAAAAATAACTCTCAGATTTTTATTTTTTATGATCACGAACGTTATTTTTTAATTTTGGTTTAAAATTAAGGATTACTTAATTCTCTATTTCAAAATTGATAGTAAGAGCCAGTTATCTGGGGTCCTTATTTGTTAAGGCATATATACGTCGAATCCATTCTAAATGGTTGCATAGTAAATTTTGCAGAAAAATCATAATAAAACGAATAAGATTTCATTTTTATTAGATAAATTCCACATCGACGTCAAAATGGAGATTTAAATTGGCGTGTAAACACGTCGATCGCACTGAATTAGTTAAACTAGCAATAATTACACTTAACAAATGTTTTGTGTTCATTTGAACATGTCGGTTCAGGATCACAGAATTTTGATAATTTAAAGTGAATAATAATATTAATCGCATTTACATTATGTGGTTAGTATGTCATAAACATTATCTTGTTTAAAGAAACACCAGCGGGTGACCGAGCTCCGCTCGGAGAAAACAGGTATCGAAGCTAACTCGAAGATTTAAATTTTCAATTGTGATTTATCAAAACAATACATGCCATAAGAAAATTTGTGAAACCATTGGTGAAAAGATAACCGGTTAAAGTGCACCATTGTAAACTATTCTAAACAAAGTTAGAGTTTGGAAAGGGAACTATTCTATACAAAGGTAAAGTAAAGGTAAAGATTGAAGTGTGTTGAAGTTCAATATTTTTGACAAATTTATTTAGAAAAACCAAACCTATATACATACATAAGAAACATATTATAAACCTATAACAACATAAACATAAAACTTTATTAGTTCGCCATATTGGCTATAGATGGCAGCACGTTACCGCTTGAAAATTTAAGTAACCATTATGGCGAATTAATAAAGTTTGAAAATATCCTATCTGTAACTCCGAACTGCTCGACCGTAGCGCTTCAAAACCGGCGCCAATCGATTCCTCGTGGCCAAAAACCCCAGACCCCCAAGTTTACCGGAGTTTATTAATTTTGGGGCGATTTTCGACTTGGCAACCATTCCTCGTATTATAGTATTAGATAAATCAAATGTTAAGAAACGCGTTCATCTGTTTAACTTTGAATACAAACAAATGCATCTTATTTTGCCATTATATATATATATATATATATATATAATTACTGTGAATGAGCATAATCGAACCGAGGCAGTCGAACTAAAGCCTGAATTGAGTTCAAAGTGGAACACAATTGTGATTCATACATTTAATTTCTGAGATATTAACTGTTTTTTTTTTTTGTTTTGTTTAATAATACCATTTTATCATAGATGCGTCATTATTAGAATGATAATTGTCTAATAGTTACATAATACACGATCTAATTTATAAAGTATATGTTTACAGTATGTTGATCGTCTTTTAATTGTGCAATATATTTTATAAATAGACGATCAAGATGAAATCGAAAAACTGTGTGATCAATTTCATGAATGCTAAACCTACCGATCAAGCGACCATTTTCCAATGTATTGATGAAACGTGGTTATGTTTAGTTTTAAGAAACGTGTAAAATGTGAATAAAGAATATTAATGTATATATAAATTTTTGTAACAAAAATCGGTTTGGGGATATTCATAATTATATTTGGTGTTCCTTTTCTAATAGCTTTTTAACCTTTAACGCTGCGAAAAGTAATTCGATGCGTAAATATTTACTGAAAAAGAGGATTTGTTTATTACCCTGAAAAATTAATATGTTAGAATTTTTTTTAAGTTGTATTTTCCTCGAAAATAAATCTACACTGCCTTGAATGGTGCCTGAGAAGAGGCATCGGCTAAGGGTTGATTCGTCATCTCAAGGTTTGTTTAACAAGTAATTTCTGGTTAAAACCAAAATTAAAAAGTGTGATAAATGATCAGATTCAAATAACTTATTCTCATTTGAAACGTTCTGATGGGTTCCCAGAATTAATAAATTCGTCCTCTTAGTGACATGACTAAAGAATGTACTATTATATATACTAAAATAACCCTTAACTATGCATCCATGAATGTTTAGCTGTCAATCTTTATTACAAAGGTTTTATTGGAACAAAAATGACAACCGGAAACTTTAAAGGGTGAAATAAATATCAAAAAGGCCATTTGTTACCAAATTGGAATTTTATCTCAAAAGACACCTTCTATATTTGAATCACGTCTCCTGTTAAGTTTTCATCGCTGATTTCTGGGGTATCAGATTATCATTTTAAAAGAATTACGTGTTCGTTCATGTGCATGAAAATGCAGTGACTTAAATCAATGAAATTCAATATTTGATTTTTTGATAGTAGCTGTTGTTCCGTGTCAGATTTTGCTTTCAATCAGTTGAGAGAAAAAAGGCATCCAAAATTACTTATTCATAAGATAGTCAAATTCATGCCAAATGTCTGTAAATATTGTTCGCCAAAACCATGCGAAATATTCATGATTTTACCCGAATCTAACATTTTTTTTTGGGGGGGTGGGGGATAAAATCTATATTAGAGAATATGCCTGAAAGATTTTGGGAGACTACTCCTATTGATTATTTATTTAATCTGTTTTGGCTGTCAATCGATTATCTGATTCCAAATAAATAACTTATGTGCAACTTGATTTTTGAGATTTCCTCTGCGGAACACTTTATTGTGATAAGCATTTAATCCATACGAAGTTTGAAGGCATGAAGACAGTTACTCTATTCGTTGTGTTTATGTATTTTCATAATCGTATTGTTTCTAGTGACGTTATTACGACACGGAAAACGTGATATTACTTGCATGTTATTCTACGTAATCGTAAGATGCTTTGCGATTTCGTGTTTTTTGATCTTCTTATGATCCTCTATGAATTCGAAAACTGATCTGACATTGATATGAGTTTTAAAAAATCGAATTTGAATCGAAATCGATCAAATTTTCAATTTTTCAATGCAAATCATTGAATCGAAAATTGATCTGAGTTTTAAAAAATCGAATTTGAATCGAAATCGATCAAATTTTCGATTTAAATCATTGAATCGAAAATTGATCTGAGATGGCTGGTTCCACGGATATGCGTCAGCACGAATTGACTCATTTACGATAATTTTCGATTTAATATTAACCCACTGCAATTTTTTAAAGTCACTGTTTAGATGTGATATTTACAAAGTTCAAATATTTGTCAAAGAAAGTAAACTGATGCTATATGTTACACGATGAGAATATAATAAAAAACTAAGCGTAAAAATAAACACTTCTGAACTGCGAAAAACGCGGGATGCAATAGTAAAGGTCTGATTGTCTACTCGCGAAATACTCAGTTGGAGATTTAATATTAACCTTCTGAGATGATTGCAAATAAATTCAAATATTTTTCAAACAAATTGAATTGATACTGTGTTTTACACCCCAATGATATGATGTAATGAAAAATTTTAATCCTGAAAATAAACACTCTAAACTGCAGAAAACGCGGGATGCAATAGAAACCTTTAGAAATCACGCCATGAGCAGCTGGAGGGTTAAAGCAGAAATGATGAAAATTTAATCAATCCATTGATGTTTTGAATAAAATGGAAATGTAATTTTTTTTATTAAATTATGTTTTTTAATCTACGTTTGGAAGTTTCTGATTTTATATCAATTTCTTTTTCTTCTTTTATCAGCCGTCAGCAAAAGAAGAAGAAGAAATTCACTTTCTCCTCACCCCTTAAAAAAAGGTTTTCTTATATGTCACATAATTTTCTCCCACCGTTCTTTTATCTCTTCCTGGAGATCCAAACAAGCCAGCTTTCGGATAGATAAATTTGCCTTCTAAGAAAGCGTTTTCGAGAAAGTTATTGACACTAATAACTTTCGGGTTTGTCATACCACGAAAACTCAAACGTGCAATCTTTGTTGGACATTTTTTTTAAACTCAAGTGCGATGTTTGTGAGCAGTCGTTCAATCCGCGCGTCATGTTCAATTTCCGGTGAAAAAATCGATTCCACTATCGCGTTGCTTATCGTATGGGGGTGGGGTGGGGAGGAGAGAAATGATTGCGAAAAGATGGAGGCTGGATTCTTCTCTTATTAGTACTCAAAGCAAGAAACTGTTACAGATTTGTCATGTATTTTTGACATGTAGTGCTGTCTGTAAAATTACCGAAGTGAGGATTACGCCCCCACCCCTTTTTAATGTGTCTTATCTAATTCGAATACTCAATGTAGCTGACTAGAAGTGCTCCTTACTAAGAAATAAATAGTTTCACATTTGAAAGATATTTTATTGAAACTATATTTATGCTTGAATCTAATATTTCTCATGATCTGTTAATTGATTTTCAGTAAGAACGAATCTGATGCAAGGCACCAGGGTTCACTTTCATTTCAACCTTCATGTTTCCATTAATACAAAGGAAAATGTTTCGGACAATTACCTGGGAAATCATTAATTAAATCTCTAAATGTGACATTAAATTGTATACTGATGGCAGCAAAATCGACAATTTTGCTGGTAGAGGCATCTACACTGATGGAAAAAAATCCCAACACCAAGAAAAAATTATTGTACAGTAATGAAATTTTAGGAATACATTTGTCTAGGTAACATATTTAATTGATTAAAGTTTCAAGATCACAGGTAGAGCCACTTTCAAATGTGAAATGTTGGTACATTAGTAACCGGTGTATCCGCCAGAATTTTGAATGCAAGCATGCAAACGTGCATGCGTTGTGTCGTACTGGTGTCGGATATCAGTTTGTGGGATGGAGTTCCATGCCTGTTGCACTTGGGCGGTCAATGCAGGGACGGTTAATGCTGGTTGTGGATGACGCTGGAGTTGTCGTCCAATGATGTCCCATACGTGCTCGATTGGAGAAAGATTTGGTGATTTAGCAGGCTAAGGCAACATGTCGACACTCTGTAGAGCATGTTGGGTTACAACAGCGGCATGAGGGCGAGCATTATCCTGTTGGAAAACACCCCCTTGAATGCTGTTCATGAATGGCAGCACAACAGGTTGTATCACTAGACTGACGTACAAATTTGCAGTCAGGGTGCGTGGGATAACCACGAGAGTGCTCCTGCTGTCATACGAAATTGTTCCCCAAACCATAACTCCAGGAGTAGGCCCTGTGTGTCTAGGCCGCAGACAGGTCACTAGCAGGTGCTCACCTGGTCTCTTTCTAACCAACAAACGGCTATCACTGCGACCAAGGCAGAACCGGCTTTCATCAGAAAACACAACATTTCTCCACTCCGTCCTCCAATGAGCTCTAGCTTGACACCACTCACGTCTCAAACGGCAGTGGTTTGGAGTCAGTGGAATGCACTGTACAGGGAGTCTGGCTCGGAGCTGTCCTTGAAGTAACTGATTTGTAACAGTTCTTTGTGTGACTGTGGTGCCAACTGCAGTTCGAATTTCAGCTGCAGACGCGGTACGATTAGCCACAGCCATACGCCGAATACGACACTCTTCCCTCTCAATAGTACCACGTGGCCGCCTGGAACCTGGTCTTCTTGAGGCAGTACCTTCACTTGACCACTGCCGCCAATACTCATGCACAGTGGATACATTCCTGCCAAGTCTTTCAGCAATATCGCGGAAAGAAAACCCACCTTCTCGTAGCCCTACAACACGACCTCGTTCAAACTCAGTGAGCTGTTGATAATGGCTTCTTCGTCTTCTCAGAGGCATCCTTGACTTACATTAACCCACTACGTCAAATCTCAACTGTAAATAACGATCACGAACCTTACTTAAAGCAAACCTTACTTACTTTGCTTATTTAAAGCAAACCTCATTTGCATGTTCATAGTGTCGCTACTAGAGCCACACTTACGCGCGTAGCTCGAAATTTGAATCGACGTCATCTTTCAGATTTATAAACACGCCTACCAAATTTCGTTTATCTAGCACAGCTCCTTCCTAGTGTTGGGATTTTTTTTTCCATCAGTGTATATTGTAATTCCTTATACTAGTTTTTCTCTCTGCCAACGAAATCCTGACTTCTGTTTGGTTTTTGGAAGCGAAATACTGGCAGTCGATGAAGGCCTTGAGACCATTCTACACGAAAATAATTATAAGAACCTTTAGATTCTTACTGATAGCCGCAGCTCGATGGAACACCTTAACA
This sequence comes from Argiope trifasciata, assembly GCA_026543055.1. NCBI lineage: Eukaryota > Metazoa > Arthropoda > Arachnida > Araneae > Araneidae > Argiope > Argiope trifasciata. The sequence goes on along the minus strand of JAPMOQ010064179.1, from coordinate 111,319 downwards.
ATTGGACCTATGTTGGGGATAAATCTTGTTTATTCTTCAAAAGTTGAAACTGATTTCACTCCAACATGGTATTCATTTCCAGTGGATTTCATTCTCATATGGATATATTTAATAACGAAATAACTGACAAGTTTGCAAAGAAAGGAAGCAGCCTAACGACTTCATCGTCTGCTGAACTCCCATACAATCTCGGACAAAATCCCTAAAAAGGAAGAATTAGATGGTACCCCCTACTCACGATTGGTATAGGGCCTATAAGCCCGGCCAATCCTTAATTCGTCCTTGTGATGGAAAAAAATACATTTCTCGTACCAGTAGTCACCTTAAGTGTCTTTTCTTTTCTCAGGGTGAAAAATCTTACCCTCTTTGCCCAAAATGCCGCCATCATCTGGCCTGTGCTGAACATAGTCTAGTCTGTTTAGGACTTCTTTGGGGATAATTTTATTTTTCTTCCTTCCTTGTTTTTGACTTTCTTCTCATCAACGGATTTTTCGATTTGCTCTACACTGAAGTGACAAAAGTCATGGGATAGAAATATGCAAATATACAGATGGCAGTAGTATAGCAGCGAAAAAGTATAAATGCGCAGTTCGTTTTCCAGAGCTTTCATTTGTGTTCAAGTTATTCATGTGAACAGGTTTTTCGTGATTTATGGCGGCACGACGAGAATTAACAGACTTTGAACGTGGAATGTTAATTGGAGCTAGACGCATGAGTCATTCCATTGCGGATATCGTTAGTGAATTCAACATTCCGAGTTCCACAGTATCAAGAGTGTGCCGAGAGTATGAAATTTCAGGCATCACATCCCATCATGGACAGCGCAGTGGGCGGCCAGCTGCACTTAACGACCGAGACCGCCGACGTCTGTGTAGAATGGTCAATGTTAATAGACACGCAACACTACGTCAAATAACTGCAGGAATCAATGTGGGACGTACGAGGGACGTGTCCGATAGGACTGTGCGGCGAAATTTGTCTTCATTGGGCTATGACAGCAGAAGACCGACTCGAGTGCCTTTAAGGTGGGTTCAGACGAGGCTTATTATTGTCCGCAATAGAAGATCACGCCTACTTTTGGAAAATCACGTGACCACAACGGGACAATGGCAAATGATTGTCCCGTCGGGACAAACATTGTCCGCGTTGTCTCAAGTGTTCACACGGGGACAATGCCGGGACAACAGCAGAGAGACAATGTTTGCGGACAATAAAAAGCCTCGTGTGAACCCACCTTTACTGACAGCACGACATCGCCTGCAGCGACTCTCCTGGGCTCGTGAGCATATCGACTGGTCCCTAGACCAGTGGAAAACCGTGGCGTGTTGAGATGAGTCACGATTTCAGTTGTTACGAGCTGATGGTAGAGTTCGAGTGTGGCGCAGACCCCATGAAGCCATGGACCCAAACTGTCAGCAAGGCACTGTTCAAGCTGGTGGTGGCTGCATAATGGTGTGGGCTGTTTTTAAATGGCATGGACTCGGTCCTCTGGTGTAACTGAACCGATCATTGACTGAAAATGGTTATGTTCAGCTGCTTGCAGATCATTTGCAGCCATTCATGGACTCTACGTACCCACACAACGATGGGATTTTTATGGATGACAATGCGCCATGTCTCCGGGCCAGAACTGTTCGCGATTGGTTTAAAGAACATTCCGGACAATTCCAGCGCATGATCTGGGCAACTAGATCGCCCGATAGGAATCCCATCGAGCATTTATGGGACATCATCGAAAGGTCCGTTCGTGCCCAAATTCCTGCACCATTCACACTTTCACAATTATGGACGTCTATACAGACAGCATGGGTCAATATTCCTGCATACGACTTCCAACGACCTTTGGACTCCATGACACGTCGAGTTGTTGCACTTCGCCGGGCAAAAGGAGGACCGACACGATATTAACAGTCATCCCATGACTTTTGTCACTTCAGTATAAGTCAGGCTATAGAGATTAGCATTAACAACTGGTGCAAATAAAAATTTCAAAGCCAAATGTCCATCCACCGCTGATGAGATATGGAAATTTGAAGATAGGCCTACCAATTTATGTGATGCCTTCATTATTTGACAAGGTTAAGAGTTGTGAGGTATGTCTCAAAGTAAGCTCTCATGTCACTTCAAATACCTGGGCAAAGCAGTTTTCGATAATCTAGAAATATGCAACTGAAAAGCCAACGTTAAAACATATCTCTGTAATAATATCTAATATTGACTGTGTTTGTCTAGGAGTGTGCGTTCTTAAAAGATTTAAAATATAATTAAAAAATCCTTAGTCTTTGATTCTCTTTTCAATTGGTCATCAACCGGTTTTATGATTAATCTTAAATTAATCATTAATTTTTACGAAGGTAAGTTTCTATTTAAACAATTTATATTTTTACTGAATTTTTTTCTCGTGTAATGTTTTAAAAAGAATTGTGTACTCTCAATTAATTGTATATAAAAAAATCTGGCCATGAATATAATGCAAAGGTGTTGATAAAATTTATTGCTAAGAATACTAATTTACGATGCGGTGCCCTGGACTTAGGGTAGCGCATTTTCCCTGTGATGTGGACGACTCGGGTTGAGTCTTGGTTCGGGTATGTGTGTTCCCTACTCTGCGTTTTATCTGTGAAGTGTGTAAAAAGGGATTGTGCTAACGAAAATGTGTATCATCTTCATATAAGCTAGAAGTCAGACTTCTGCCCTTGGGTGCTCAGGGGTCTTGGATCTCAGAAGTTACTGCACTCTAGGCTTAAATCTCTGACAGTTCTTCATCGGGTCTATAAAGTACCATAAATAATAACAACAAATAATTTACGATCCATAACCTGTTGCTTTAAACATGAACTTTGATGTATAGATTCGTTCAAAGTTCTTCGTACGCCTTTCATTTTGTGGCTGTGATATATGTCTAAGATTCATTAATGGAAGGCCTTCCGTTCAAATTTTTATAATATTACTAGACATTTCTTGCATAATAATATTAAATAATTAAGCTATCTTGTTTGTAAATACTATAACTCAAAACATGAATGGAAGTTAGCCTGCTTACATCAAACTCATAGATTTCTATCTTCCTACTGAAGAAATTTGTCTATTTGGCTGTTCTTGCACAAAATATAAAGGGGTTGAGATATACACGTTTTATTGTACACGATGATGACACTAGATATATATAACTTGGTTTACAAATTTTACACTATAATATAGATCCATAAGATATTTAGAACTAAACCCATCGACAGGTAGATCATTTGTCCGTTTGTAGTTTTGTGTACATTTAAACCCTATAACTCAAAAATGTAACAACTTTGGTAAATGAAATTTGGTATGTAATACTGTAACTATCAGTATAATTCTTTGTAAAATTTTGGTTTCAGTTCAGTTGAGGGAAAAAGAAACATTCATATTTATTCGATTTTTACAAATATATATTCGATGTTTGTTTGTTTTTAATACCAAATGCGTGTCAGTAATTTCGACTAAGCTAGCGGACTAGATTTAGAAAATTAATAGTTTTCCTCCAAATCTTCTGTAACCATGGTTCGTTACTCTCATGCAGTTAATGCACAAATGCGGGTTTCTTTACCACGAAACACACAACTCTTCTATAGGGGGATTCACTCGTGGTTTTATTCAAGATCCAAAACTTTATGTAGAAGTGGATATGATTTATTTGGGAGTGGGCGAGTAAGTATAGGGGAAAATCATTCCCGTTGGCTTCATTATGTATTTGCATAATCTAGACCATAATTTGCATATAATCTAACCCGTAAATATAATCACATTAATTGTATAATTTACATGCATTGAAAATCGCTGTGATTATTTTAAGATTAGTATTATAGATTCATTACATTGAAAGTAATAAAAAATTCAGTTCAGAATAACGATTGCCCCGAGTATATTTCTGAATATCGAAGTAATCGCGTGACTGAATTGTCAAAAGTTGTGTTTTACTTTTCCCTGACAGATTTGGAACCATTTGGTTCATCTACAAGACATGTTCTATGTCGAAAGTGTTTTCTTTGGATTCTGTTTTTTTCGGTTCAAAATGCAAACGAAAACGAGCATTGCGTGCTGGTGAAAGAACAATCGGTTTCTTTTTTTCTGATTTTCGTTCAGTTCTGGAAACCGGAAACCGTTATCGATTGCGAAGCGAGAGTGATGGCGGGAAGATAAGAGCTCGGTTTCACTCCGCTGAATTCTCCTCTCAAGATGGAGGCTGCTTTTTTCTCAGGCTCTTGTCGCTTTCCCCATCTAGCCTTCGAAGAAAATTCATTCCTTTTTTTTCTTTCACTCCCCTTTGCACATAAGACTGGTTTTAAATTCAATCTTTTATATGTCATTAAATTTCTAGTAGGTTGTGGCTTGAGAAAAAGGTAAGAGGTTGAATATAATTTGCGCTAGTGTCATAACTATTACATTAGCACTCTATTTTAATTCCATTTTTTGCCCTCTTGGTCGACCAGCCATTGCCCTGCCATCTATATGTTTAAAATAATTAACAAAGCCAAAGGCACCCCCTGTCATATACACTGCACCGATTTCGCCAATTTGTGTCTCATGTGAAAGTTATTGACACCTAGTCACATCATCAATGATCTCTAACTCTTCATTATTTTACTTCCACAGAAAAAATCTTCATGAAATTCCCCGGTGACAAGAATTAAATAAATTATCTAATACAACCAATTTCGGCCATTTTTATTTCATACGAATGCCCATAGATATGTCATCTAGGTTGTCTATTAACACCCTTTACATTTTCTACAAAATTGTTGACCGTATAATAATGCCATTTTTATAGTCGCTAAATGTGACTGGTATTAATTAATGTCAATCTACTTTGTTGGAGTTAATTTTATATATTAAAAAGTATTATTTTAAGTTATACGTGCACATTAATGATAGAGTATTCTGCTTTAATTGTACTTCAAAGTAACGAAATTAGTCAAATTAATTGAAAATGCGAACTCTATCAAAGTTTTATGTTATAAAATCGCATGAAATGGTAAAGAAAGGAATAGACGGTCGGTAATGACCAGTGTGATCAGTCCAGAAGTAATAAACTTTCATGTGAAATAAGCAGGTTTGAAATCCAATACAGTGTTGTAGTTGTTTTCCTCAATGGAAATGTACAGTGATATATATATATATATATATATATATATATATATATATATATATATATATATATATATATATATATATATATATTTCCTTTCGGTTTTTCTCAAAAATAGGATTCAATGAAGAAAGAATGATCACTAATGGCATCTAAAAATCCAGAGCTTTGCATTTAAAATAAAAAGCGGCGAAATCGGATCAGTGCTATGGACTGAGTCACCTCCTCACCTCTTTATATATACAAATAAATTTTAAAGAATGGTTAGAAATCAAAGTCAATTTCATATGTCGGAGCTTTGAAAATCTGTGGTTACATTTTAATAAACAGTAATCCGAGAAGTGTACAGCTATAAATATAATTTGGTATATAAAATAATAATTACGTAACAATATCTTGGCTTCTGGAAGAGTAACTCTGGAAAAAAAAGAAGGAAAAAAAAAGCTGTCAAACTGGCATAGTGTTCTAGAATCCATTCAAGTTGATGTGATGCATATTAAATGAACCAAGTCATCTGAATATTTCGGTATGTTGTTTGTTTTATAGGTGTAAGTAAAATAAATAAATAAACGATTTAACAATATAGCGAGCAGTTACATGCATGAGAAGAATAATTATTTGCACATATATCATTTAAAAAAAAACTTTCATTTAATGCTAAAACAAACGAATACTGAACGCATATAACACGTCATAAAACAGCGAAAAGTATTCATTTATAATGTGACAATCTATTATGCCTTTTCTTTCCTGAACGAGTATTTTACCAAAATACTGCAAGAAAAGTTATATTTTTGAACATCAGAAAATTATTTTCTACATAAATTGAGATTTTGAGCAATTTTTATTTTTTATTTTTATTATTTTACATGGTGATATTAAGAATTTCGCCTATATGCAGCTGGTCCATGTTTTTGTCAGTTTTTACTTTTGCAGCCTTAGAAGAATATAGGTAATATATAAATGTGGCATCAGATAAATCCAAGTAGCACCACCATACTTTGCCATCATGAATATCGAAGAAATTGTAGATTCGAGGTTATTATTAACTATATTATCAATTTATAAATATTATCATTTTTAAAACATTTTTTTTTGTATGTATGCATTTTTCTTCGAATATTTTTTTTAACATTATATGTTTTATCTGTTAGAAGTTAGTAAGGAAATTTCAAATATTACACTTAGATGCATATAGAATCAGTTATAAGATATTGTTTGTGAAAAGTATGAGAGTTATTTGATGATGATCGCTTAAAACAACGTTATTTCCTATTTAACATACAGTCGCTTCAAGCCAAACTCAGACACACACACACACACAAAAAAAAAAAAAACTAATACAGTTAAAATTTAGAAACTAAAAATGATAAGAAACATATTTAAATGAATTTTCAATAGTATATTTATTGCAATTGTAAAAAACAAATAGCAAGAATTATAAATTATTTCATTTTAACCAGAAATTATGGCTAAGAACAAAACAAAATAAAAAAATAATGCACAAGCCCAACTTGGACGAATAAGAAAATTTTGAAAACTACTTAACATTTTAAATGTATTTTTATTTTGTATGTATGTCCTTGTTTTTCATAACCATTTTAAGACATTTAGGCAAAAGATTACAAAAAATTTTCTATAAAATTAAGTTCAATATTTTATTATTCCTGCAACAGTACTCGTTTCAATTCATCTTTACAGGAAATTGCATGTTCCCGGACTTTTTTTAAAAAACTATTCCAATAAATTTCCTGTGGAATTTATATCAGGGCTTTTGTATATTACGACTTAACGAGGAGAGCACGTCTAGAAACGAATTAGTTTAAAGAAATTAAGGCATGTACTTTCCATTCTTCCTATCTCTGACACTAACTATAAATAGATCATTTGCATGGGTAAAAATCCGTCTCATATTCCCTAAAATATAGCTATTTCTAACAAATTATATATTTATATTAAAATAACGAGTGGTAATTAACAAATCAACGAAGTAGTAAGGAATTTGGTGTTAACATAGCTTTCCAACTAATCAAAACAAATTATCAATTTATCGGACAAGAGATTAACTGAATTAGCTAGTAAATTGTTTTGATCGAATTAGCTAGCAAATTCGGAAACTTTTATCGAATGCTCTTATTTTCTAATTTCTGTCACTGCTTTATCTTTCAAAACATATTAAATTTTGTTAAGACTCCTTGTTTTTTTTTTTTTTTTTTTTTTTGCTTTTTCAAGACTGAAAACGGTTGAGATACTAAACACTTTGACATTATATTATCAGATAATTATGCGATGCATTTGGGGAAAAAAGTTATTTGTTCGCTGTTCAACTATTGTTCTTGGTAAGCTCTAGAGTTGAGTTGATGTTTAATGGCACAAAAGCCATTTTTGGCCATGCTGCGCCACATCCTTGAAATTAAAATAAATTTCTATTGATAATGAAATCTTAATATGGAATATTTACAAAATCTAAATGACTGAGAGTGTTTATCTATGAGTAATGAAAAGCATATCGATGATGTTATGTATGGTACTGTGCTAAAAAAAGGGATGAATGTTTATATATGATTATAAAAACCTATATTTTTTAAAAAACTAAAAAGCCCAACATGCGGAGTTTCGGAAAGCAATTCGACCAATTCAGGGTGAGTCTTCTGGAAAAATGCAAAGCGCTGGATAGAAAACCGTGGACACTCCACAAGAATGTGTGAAACAGACATATTACTATTACACATTGAACAAAAGGGTGTTGGATCCCCCATCAACAAATGTCGGTGGGTAAATCGAATATGCCCAATCCTTAACCTAGTTAAAACTGTGTCTAGATTTCTGCTCTGTAATGTGGGCCAGAGATCTATTGTAGGTTTAATTGCATGGAGCTTATTACTAATCTTTGAAGATACGAATAATATTAGTAAGTTAATAGGTCTTTCATTTGATTTTGATTGTCTGCAGATATTTACTACCTTTTCTTTTCTTATAAAGGAATAAAGTGTTCAAAATGGGAATGTTACCAACTGTCTTTTAAAAGAAAATAACTTATTCTGAAAAAAGAAGTGGCTAATTTGTAACTGTCTCTTGGATGGTTTAAATAACGAGGCTTGGATTTTTTTCTATGAGTGCGTTTACTTTTTTTTTGTCATTTAATTTTCTGTAAATATTTCACTTTTTGTTATTGTTTTAAATTCTCTCTTAATGAATGATGACCTAATTTTTACAAATGTATTTTATAGTTAGTTAAGCTTTCGAAAACCTCCCTATAATCTTTTATTTATTCATTAGAATGCTTCTACTAACTCTTACTAATCACAGTTTGTCTTTATTTGGTTACACCACGGTTAATATAATATGCTCTTTATAAGAAAGACTCTAGATTATCTTTTTTTATAAGAAAGACTCTAGATTATCATTGAAATCATTGATTTTGAATTTAAAAAATAATAATAGTAACAAAAAGCTTAAAAATTATGTTCACCGTCTCTGCCTTTGACATACTTATGCAAGAAAAACTCTTTTACAGATATAATTGCGGAATGGCATAAATTGTGATGAAAGATCATCCACGCTTGGACGTTACTTTCTTGGTGTTATATATTCTATAATCGGTATACTCTACAGTTGGTGACATATAATTTACATATGTGACTAAAAAAATATTTACATATCAAAATATTATTTTTTTATAGTGGTTAAATATTTCAGAAAGATTTGACGCACTTATGTATTAAAAATTGATATAAGGAATAAGTATATATTAATCACTTAAAAAAAAATCTGATAAAAATCTGACGTTGAGAAAACATTTGTACTTTTCCTAAAATTTTTTAAATGCAAAAAATGGAGTTAATAGTCCGATTTTATAGCCGGATAAAATCAAAAAAGCAATTACGGCAAATCATGAGAGGTAGCGAATGCAGAAAAAATATATACAGCATTTTTTTTTATCGTTCATTGTGATAGCCTTTTCTGGAATTATGAGAGAAAGACGACGGTAAATAATTTTTAAATCATTAAAATTAAATAAATGAAATAGAATGCTTTTAAAATCATTTAATCATCATCTTCCGATTTTTTAACCTTTTATTATAAAAGTTTGGTGATTATATTATTGCTGTGATACTGGTTTTCTTTTCTAAATTTTACTTACATTCTTTTCATTATTTTGTTGGCTTTTTTGATGCTGTGAAATAAATGTCCTTTGGTATTCATAACAATATCTCAACTTTGAAATCAGAAAGCTGTATTTTCGGAATTCGATTCCATCAATGAATCTACCATGTTTGTAGGGCTGGTGTTCGTTGAAGCTGCTATTGCAGTCCAAATATTTTGACGCTGAAATCATATATCGTCATTTAACCACGTTTCAAACTAAAAAGATTCTTAATTTCAAAACAGATAATTAATCTTTAATGGGGTGGACTTCGTAATTTTGCGGAAATTAATTTCAATCTAAATTATTTATTTTTCAATTTCCACTATTAATTCACACTCGCCCTATATTTATTTATTTGTATATCTTGTTCAAATTTTCAATCGTTTATAAAATACTTTTTATTCATCCACTCAAGTTCAAATACATTTTTTAAAACTTGTAATGGATGACACTTGATGTTAATACATTTTTTTTAACAATTGTTCATTCATTCATTAAATTTAATTAATTTTTAATACTTTAGAGTTTTAGCAATTTGCAATGAAAATTGAAATCGGCAAGCTGGAACTCAATCGGTAAAATGCGAGGGTTTCAGTATTTTTCACGAAGGATGCGAGTTCAGTTCTAACGAAAATCAATCATTTTTTATATTTATTAATTTTTTCGATAATTATTTAATAAAAAGTAACTAAAATATAAAAAAAAAAATTCTTTGTTGCCCTAATTAGGAATTGATTTTTCTAAAAAAAAATATTGCTTATTGATGCTTTTTTCTTGAATCACAAAAATAATCATTTTTCCAATCTAGTGATTTCTAGAAATCCAGGCTTTCACTTTTTTACGCATGACTTCTTAGACTGTCGATTCATTTGATCTCCTGCTTGCTTGAATGGATGTCACTCATCATCTCCCATACTATCGTCAACATTAATACATGTCATTTTTTTTTGTTTTATTTGTGATGGCATAAATGGAAAAAAAATCTGTCGTCAAAATAAAATAAAATGTAATTTGTCCACAAATTATCTGTTTATGAGTCAAATTTAGATGCGATTATTTCAGCAAACACAGTATCATGCTAGTTCAATTACTCTTGACTTCATTCATTTATATTCATAAACATATGCTAACATAACTTTTTTTTTTCACCTTTCAATCAAATTGTCATTTTTGTCTGCTACATCCTATTTATTCTCTAAATTAACATTATCTGCCGGTTTCCCTCTCTTGCTCGCTCTCTGTGTGTATCTAGTTATTATTATTTTGGATATTATATTCTTAACTTCTAATCTAGGGTCGTGTTAAGTCCATTCAACACATTTTATAAACCTCATCATCACAAATATTGCTATATTATTCACATTGAGTTGCAAGTATATACAATTTCTTCCAGATTTTTATGTATACATATTCTTTTTTATTGCAGCTTTGTGAAGTTTCAAACATTTGTCCAAAATCGGCGAATGGAATTATTTTGAATTGTTTTAGAACTTCCTTAATCAATATTTAGAGCTGGAAGAAGCGTTATTCTACGTTTTATTTTAATGCTGTTTCTTTGGACTTACAACGGCATATAAACAAGCTCCCAAAAATTATCAAACTTAAATAAAAAATTTGATTTTTTTCCCCCCAAGAAGTACAAATTTTAAACTTTTTATTCCCTGAATTGTTAGTATTATTAATAATCACCTGATAAATTATAAATTTGTGAGGGGTTAATTATTTAACATTTTTTAATTGGGTCTTGATTGTGCGTTATTTGCTTGCATTGAGCTAAATAACACAATAAAGCTAAGTTTTACCTTCAGTGAAAATAAATAAAAGCACAAACCGGGAACAGGAATACAAAAATGAGCATCATATGAACTTTTTCAATTAATATTCGAATATATTAGTCATCTGAGGTTTCAAATGATCACATTTACATAGTATACATCATTTTTAAGTATTACATAAAAGCCGAAAGTGAGCATTTTTATTTAGCAACTGAATATGTTTGTCATCTGATGTTTCAAATTAAATTTTTGGTTGTTTTTTATTATTATTATTATTAATTCGTCAGCTTCTTCAATTTTCTTTAAATCATAAATAATAGCTGTGAAATAGCCCTAAATGTCTTCTCATTTTAGTTGGTCTGAAGATTTTAGCAATTTTTTTTTCCTACGACACAATTCATCTAAAAAAGTATTCATTCATAATATTTAAGTAGTTTCAGAAATAAGCGAATGTTTCTCTGTTCTTTCGATAGTCAAATTCTTCGAAGTCAAAAGTAACTTTTCAAGAATAAATATGATCAAGTTATGCCTCTTGGATTGACTTGGTGAAATCTAACTTAATATATTTTCAATCGTCCTTTCAAAAAGTTTTTGTGGGATTTGAATTTGATTTTCACCCCGACATCTTTTCCATGTAGTGGAAAAGCGTCACTCTCCTTTCACTTTAAAATAGACATCGTGAAAGCAGAGACTTAAAAAAAAATTATGTTGGTGGACACACACACACACACACACACACACATATATATATATTGTCTTGGAAGTTTCTAATATTTGGCTTTCAGAAATACTGCTGTATCAGTACTCTAATTATCCCTTCCACAGTTCTTATTTATTTGGGCTTAATTGTTAAAGTTTTTATCTTTATTGTTTTAATAACCTTTATACAAGTGAAGTTCAATAAAACAAGCATTTAAAATTTTTAAAGTAACGTATTACCAATAGATTACAAACTGACATAATTGTTTTAGGCTTGTTACTGTATTCTTTCTTTAGGCTATCTAGCGTATTTAATTTTATGAAAGTGCAAAAAGTAACATTTTTATGTTATTAAGCGAAATGCAAGATATTACTGCAAAATCAAACTTTTATTCAAAATAAATTAACCCGCCATAATGACATAATCTTATGTTGTCAGACAATTTACATCATTACTAACTACTCATAAAAAAAGCTATATGTACTTATTATGTAAAATATTTACTTAGTGAAAAAAATTAATTTAGATTTTGACAAGAAAAATTCGTTTATTATCCTGTATTACTTTGCATATCACAAAAAAAGACCATGGAAAATACTGGGAAATGCCAGCTCTATACCTCAGTTAAAAAAATTCATTCCTTGTTTTTGGATAAATTTTTTAAATTTTACATCTCTACAATTTAAAAACAAATTGATATATTCGTATAAAATTGGATATTTATATAAATAATATTCTGTGACAAATTTTATAAAAATTGCTGGTAGTGCGGTAAATTTTGTTTTAAAATTGTGACCTACAATGGTCTCTTATTTAGGACATCATCAAGTTCAGCTGTAATTAATGCTTAGAAATATTCTTAGTAATGAGACAAAAAAGTGTTTGTTCTCTTTTAGATCATTTGAAAAATTAATACTTAGTTTCTTATAATCACGGTTTGCAAATTATTTTCTCTCTCTTATCTACTTTAGTAAGAAATTAGACCTTTGGTCTCGTCTTTAATTCAATATTGGATTGTCTTATTAGTTAACTAGACACCTTTGGCGACCAGCTGGTTCGCCAAGAGTAATGGGGTCTAAAATTTTCAATTAAATACTTATGTGCCTTGCTCTCTTTATAATTTCTCTGCCAGATATACTTAAACTTCAAAAGTCACGTAACACTGATTTACTAAATTAATGATATATATGTTGCAAACGATCATAGAAACCTTTGTATTGTATTTCTTTTTTAGAAAACATAACATTTAATATTTATTTAATTTCATCCAATCACGCGGTGAAGGTTACATTTTTTTTTTTTTTTTCGATTTAATTTGTAGTCATAGCTAATTTATTTTTTAATTTGAACTTCTGTCAGTATGATTTCAACAGAGCTAATAAAAGCTATTTTTTCCCTTAGCTCGTTCATTATTTATTTTAGAAAATGTCACATATTATATTTCTCTTATTTTAACCAGTCCCGTGCTAAAAGTTGCATTTCTTTAGATTTAATTTGCAATGATAGTTGTTGTTTTTTAGTTTGAACTTCCGTCAATAGGATGGCAACACACTGATAAAACCTAATTTTTCCCCCTTGACGTGCTCGTGCAGATTAAATTTTATTGTTTTGTCCGAAATATATTGTTGTACAACATGGTTAAAATATTTCTTTAAAAATTCGTTAAAAATAGAAGCTTAAGTTACACATTAAAACACTGATACCATTAGAAAGCTAATTTTTTAATCTTTAACTTGATGTAAAAATCAAGTTTGTGCGATAATATTTTCGGAAGTTATAGCGGAAAAACGTCAAAATTTCGCTTAAATTTTAATTAATTCAAATTCTAATTAAAAATTCGAAAAAAGGGCTCCGAGGTGCACATTCCCGACCTCCAAGGTATGCATGTACCAAATTTGGTAGCTGTAGGTCCAACGACTTGTCTGTAGAGCGCAAACACACACACACACACACACACATTGAGCTTTATTATAAGTATAGAAGTCTTATATAGAAAATATACAAATATGAATACAAAAATTAACTAATAGGATTTGAAACTTTTAAATGTGGTTAGATGGCGAAAACGATCCTTTAATCGTTATATTATTTAAATGACACAGCATAAACTATCTTACATCGACGGTGAATCCCTAGTCTGAATTTTCGAATTTTTTTAATCTCATAATCAAAATTCCGTTGCCATTATGTTAAAGGTTTGTTTCGATAAAGATTGCCATTCGACACCAGATTTTCGGTCTTATGCACGTTAAATTTTACTTCGAAACTCAAATATCCCATACATTTAGAGCGCAACTTGTCATCTCTAATATCTTCCAAGTCACTTGATCATGTCTCGAAATCGAGAAATTCGTCACTAATAATTCAAGCATTTTTTTTTAATATGGGTCATTAATTTAAGTCTATGCTGATTTGAAATGTCATCTCCCTTCGTTACATTTTCTGTGAATGAACCACTAACTGGAAGGATGCCAGTATTAAAAGGTTGCTATTAGTTGTTTCTTTTTACACCTGTTACTTCTAAAACATTCCTGCTGTATTAATTCTTCAGCAGAATTATGATTTGGTTACTCGGAGTTTACCGTATGAATGCATTTTAACAGCTGCTTCTGAACTAACAATTTATAACGGGAAATAGAAACTAATTTCAATTTCGGAAGATCTTATGTATGATGAAAGATTTCAATACCATTGATCTAGGAGAACGAGAATACAGAACTCCTTGGGGGAAAAAAGTGTAAACAAGAAATATTTAATTAACAGTCAAAATAAAATTAAACTTGATAAGTAACCGAAGAAAAAATGTTGATCCGAAATTGCTTGCCATGGTCGAAAAACAGAGAATTACAAAATCATTTTCGTGAAATTTGATCATATGTTAGTGCAAAACAAAGATTTGTAATCAAATGTAAAGCAAAACCAACAACAGAATGTTTTCCCCGGTACTGGGTAACTTCTGAATATCATAGGAAGCCAATGAAATATTTTCATGTTTAATATGCAAGTATTGTTTATCAAGGAAATTTTGTGTGGTCACAACTGTCAAACCTGTCGCAGATTCTCTGTTTTAAAATCGTAGGATTGCTAGCCCAACTCTCGATTTCACTGGAGATCGGCTGTGGATGCGATCTTAGTATACGTTGAAACGTCTGGGAATCAAATGTCTTTACTGTGATCATCATGAACGATGTGATGGCAATTATGATTCTACCTTTGACGTCTAATTATGGTTCAGAACTGTGTGGTTCATTCAAAGTGGCTCGTTATACAGAACGTTAGATCAACATTGAAATGCTCTCTTATTTGACTTTTTCATCACGTCAGAGCTTAGACAGTCTTTAATTTGAATCCCACTGCAATTATGCTTTTCGATTTAAATTTTCTTGTAGATAACGGGAAAACATTGTAATCGGCAACAAAATTCGATTTTGTGGAATCTCCATTTTTTATTGGTTCTCCTAGAATTCGGAAAACAGGTTGTCTATCTGTGAATGTGATAACTCATTAACGATTTAGGTTTGATGAATGAAATTTAATTTAAGTTCTTCCGCCAAATCTGTTATTTTAAAATTTGAACGAAATCCATCGCAAGAAGTATGTCTATCTGTATGAGTTTATGTGAACTTGTGAACCATAAAAATTAACATTAATTAATTAATTAAATGGGGAACATTTGGCATACAATTTAAGCATCTTAAGCGTAGATTATTTAGGTGAATTAGAAAATTTTCACCTCACACGTCATCGGATTATCCATCTGTGTATCCGTGCATTATCATGCATGTAAATAGCTAAGTCAAAAAGATATTGACTTAGATTCGTGAAATTTGGTATATGATCTTTTTACTGAAATTGCAATTCTGTGATGGATTTAGGTTTCAGTCAGTTTAAAAATAGGTATCCAAGTTACATATTTGGCTTTCTTTTCTACATTGCAGAATGCAAATGTAGAAAAAAATACTCTGAAAATAAAAATCTGAGCTCTCGTGGCATTTGAGGCTCTTCTCAAGGTCCACGATTTTTATGTAATGGACGGGGAGATAATACCTCGAATACATGAAAATCGCGAAAAAACCACTTCCGTTGGTTTAAATGTGACCTTGAGAAATCATATCGTTCTTTTATAACACCCTGCTCATAGCTTCCTATAAAACAGTACGTATTCAACGCATTCAAGTATCATTGTGTGAAATTAGAAAAACCAATTTACCTCCAAAGATAACACTTCGACTACCTCCAAAAAAATAAATAAATATTTATGAGCCTTGGGAAGTTTTTACGGAAAAATAAAACCTTCCGAAATCTCCGAAAAACAAACAAACTTTTCTGGAAATGAAATCTGGTGAGAAGATCTGAACTAGAAATATTGGAAAAGCCTCTCTGCTGGTCCCATCTGTCGGGCTTCCTGCAGTTATCGGTCGTTCGGCGTGCTCAGAGCTCTATGAAGCGTGGTGAGGGGAAAAAGAAGCGAGATGCTGGCTGCAACGACTTGGCCGAGTCGGAGGCTCTGTTTACGGGAGGATCGATGATCGTCTCAGCGGGAGCGGAAACGTGATTTTCCTACATAAAAATAAGACATCTTTGTTTTTGTTGCTTATTATAGGAACCGAACGTGTACTCTGAGGTGTAAGCAGAAGCGGATAACTCGGGCTTTTGTTTTTCCTGCCCTCAGCTTCATTCCCCGAAATAACTCTGCAGTTGAGTGATGGGAGTATAAGTGTTATGCGAGAAAAAAGCGCTAAACCAAATAGTGTTGATATCAGTTTGAATTTCTTTTTCAACTTCTCGGGTTACATACATGATTATTTTCTAGTATTATGAGAATTATATGAAAGAAAGCTAATATTGATATGTATTCTGCACATGCGCGTTAAAAAATGATTTCAGATGCTTTCTGTTCCATTTAAACAAATTTATATTAAAAAATGGCTAGTTCAAAAAATTAAAATACTAGTTAGCAAAAAAATACTGCTTATTGTAATTTCTCGTCTGTGACTAGATGAAATTGGGCTTTTTAATTTAATATTAATTTCTCATTCCGTTTATGTAAGTACAGACAAAAGTTCTTCGTCTGTACTTACATATAGTGGCTCAAACAATTGAGAATACTCCTTGCTTTTACTTGATAAATCTGACTTTCAAAATTAATGTAAGTAATAATGTATTACGGAGAAGTGCAAACGTGTTTTTATTTTTACACATAACAAATAGTTTAATTTTAAAAAAATGAACGCAAAATATCTAAATTGAAAAGTTTCAGAATCGTTTTAAATAACTGAGGTACTTTTTTGCCTCAAAAACTGTGAATACATTAATGAAATTTGTGTAATATCTCACATAGAAAGAAAGTTTCAGTATTTAGTTGCATGTCTTTTAGCTTTTATAATGACCTCCAAAATGACATGGTACAGATTCGGCCAATTTTGGTGGTATCTGGGTATATATTACCCTATTCTTCTTGCAACAATCGACCATCCGCCCTATAGTCCGAAAATGTCGCATTGTGATTTTCATATGTTTGATCCCCTAAAAAATTATTTTAAAGGCAAGCGCGTCAACTCAGACGGTGACCTCGACGTTGTGAAGGACTGGTTCTCGTTACGGCCACAAGAGCAAGGAATTCTTCTGCTCGTTAATCAATGGGATCGTTGAGCTCTGGCCTATGGTTAACACTTTGAATAAAGTCTTCATTTATACTCTCGGTGTCGTTTCGTACCTTTTCATTCGAACATCCCTTGGAATTTGATGTAAAATGTATTGTAAACATCTTTTTAATTATTTCCCCTGTACTCTGCCAGTGCACCTGAAATTTTTTGTTGCTATTCCCATTAATTAATCTTTGACAATCAAATCTGAGATATGTTAGCAGGATAGTGGCCCATCTTATGTCCACATGAATTGGAATCAACCAATCTCGATTATTGGTGTGGGCTAGTAAGATGTAGAAGATATAGAATGATTCTTCAATTATTTATTCGTATGTTTTTCATCCGATAGAATGATTCTTCAATTATTTATTCGTATGTTTTTCATCCGAAACAAATTCCCATCACATTATGCGTTTTCTCTAGGATATGCCTGGTACCAAGATTTTCATATTTAAACGAAATATTAAAATGGTAATGAAGGTAACATAATTTAATTGAATAAGCAGCTTTAGTATATCATTTTCTCAAAATAATTTCCTAAAATCATTTTACCTTATAATAGCTAATGTTCCTACATAATAATTTTACCAACTTTATTAATATTAATCGCTTTAATTTTTGCTTCGATATATGTTGTCATTTTCTTTTCAGCCAAAATTAGGTGGAGGAATGCAAGGAGTCTCTATTTTAGGAATTCCGACGAAATTAACTTATAAACTCGTCTTGTATCTTTCATTTTCATAACGAAGTAGCAAAATCATTTCCTTTGCATCATCATTTACCTTTCACTATCTGTTAGTTTGGTGTCTTTGTTTCTCCAAAACTGCTGGAGATATCAGAGAAAGTTAAATGTTGTCTATTGAATAGGAAATGCTATTCCATAAACATTTATAGCCTACACCGAAAGCGAAAAGTGAAAACTTAAATGTGTTCGAATTCCATGAATTCCGCTGTTGATTCTTTCCTTTGTTTCTTGCTGGAGAAATACCGGAAATCGTATCATTTTAAATTCACATCATACGCCTTGTTTCGGCTGTTCAAACATATGATGTGTCTGTCATTCCTTGCTAAATCGATTTCGCCGAACGGCATTTTAATTGACTTTTATGTATGCGTGGTTTGTGAAATATGAATACTTTCGAAGTGAGATCGCTTTTCCATTTCTCTGCAAACAATTCTGCGAGTCTTATCTTTGAGTAGCATAAACTGACTTTAACATAGTAGTAGTTACATTCTTTCATAAATCGGATATCTGCATAACCTATACACCTTTCACCTTGCGTAATTTTTGAAAACTGTTGGTATTAAGTAAGCAAATAATATAAAGAGCAGTCAAATGAAAACGAGATAGATGGAAATAAAAAATATTATTTTTTATTTTCTCCTTCCTAGTGTTGGGATTTTTTTTCCATCAGTGTATACACACACACACACACAAACACACACACACACACATATATATATATATATACAGTAACCTCTCGCTACAACGAAACCCGATACAACAATAACTCCCTCTACTACAATAATGTTTTGTGGTCCCGGTGATTTTGCATATAAACTAATGTTAATCTCCCCTCAATATTGCGATATTCTCTAGAACAATAAACCTCTGTAAAACGATTTTTTCAATCTAAATTTCAGTATTATTTTCTCCCTTTATAATAATATTTTAATTTTCAAATGCTTTTTTTTTTTTCGTTTTCTTTTGTTATTTTTTCCGTCTATTAAGACTCATTGTGGATATTGTGGATGTTGGTGGTAAATAACAGAAAAAACCATTCGGAATTGCTGGAAAAAGGCTGGTCTTTGTGTTATGGAAGATAAGAAATCTGATAATGATGAAAATTCCATAGACAATTATCTCTCAGATGATCAAGAATGTGTTTTGCACATCAAAAAATCCGTATCCCAACTTGAAGAAACAAGCGGTAAAAAGTTTGGGATTAGTATAGAAGACTATTTAACAGCAGATGAAGATTTTATGGTTTTCGCAGGAGTTACTGATGAAGATATTCTCTCTGAAATTACTGATGAGATAGGAAACAATGATGAAGATGATGATGATTTTGATGATGATGATAATAATACAGGTCCATCGCAGTCCTTATTGTCATCCCAGGAAGCTCTTCAATCTGTGAATTCTCTACGGACATTTTTTTCAAGCCTTCCGTCGACAAATGAAGAGCATTTTCGTGCACTAGACTCAATGCATACAGTATTGGTGAACTTGACAGTTAAAAAAATGAATAAACAAACAAAAATATTGGATTATTTTCAATAAAATGTGTTTTCAGGTATATGAATATTTCTGTGCTTATTTTCTGAATTTATCTTATTTATTTTTTTAGTATTTAAACCACTATTATTAGTATTTTACAAATTAATTTCTTCTAAATATAGACTTAAAAGTAGTATGTTATGCACCTTAAACTAATAATAATAATGAAAAAAAAACTCTTATTAATGCTCAAAATATGTGGATATATATATATATATATATATATATATAATATGTAAGTAAACGTCATATTTATTAATGCATTTATCCCACTGTAAGACAAGATGGTCAATACATTCTTGGAAAAAAGTTTACGTTTGCCCACGGAACCATGATTGTACCAAGCTGTGCTCCTTTTCGTTAGAATATTTCATCTGGACTTCAGTTACAAAGTCTGGACTTTGTATCTTACAGTCTGGTCTTCAGTTACTTTCAGTTACAAAGCTTCAATAAATAAGATGGGCAGTTTTATGAATATAGGGCCATGCATACCTATTTTTGGAGCTTCAAAAATATTGGAATGGCTAGGTGATACATTTAAATTGCATGGAATATGTGTAAGGGAATTTCCGATAACAGTTATTTCACTCAAACTTACACACATGTGACATGTTTATTCGTAATTCACAGCAGACAGTTCGGGCATCCCTGTTCCTTTTTCTGTAGCAAAAAAGCACAATACTGCCTGTTGTACCATTTCCCTGGTCGCTATAGTGATATCGGACGCACACATGATTTTATTAGATGTGCATTTCAGGCATATCTAATAAAAAAATGACTCTGGTGAACATTCACTCTACCTTCCTGATTCCCAATAGAACAAGCTTTTATTCACGGACATTCTTGCATTTTCAAATTCGGCGATATACTCGTAATATAGTCTGTTTCGTTTTCGTTCGACTGCCCCTTATATTTATATTTTGAAAGAAATATCATTTGAAGACATCACGATATTTGCAAATTTTGACTGAATCTATTTATTGTACATAAATCCATCGTTTTGCTGTAAATGCAACATCATATCCGTTTGATTAGACTGTTCTGAAATATATAATTGTTCCTCTTTCTGTAGCTATGTTTGGATTATTCTCAGTTTATGGTTATTCGTTTATTTTTTTAATATTTTTTTACATTTAATATATTTCTATATTATAATTTTGTGATAGTTTTTGTTAAATAATATTTTTATACAACAGAAATTCCGTTTTGAATCAAGCACCCTCCCCCCAAATAACATTAAATATTGTACGATTTTTTTTTCGTACTTTCATGATATTATGAAATTTTATTAAATATTGAATTATCTGTCTTTTTAAAAGCGGATAAGATATAAAAGTGAAATTAATATACGATTTACAACAAGTAGTTGTATTGTTTCTAATATATAAATCTAACAAAAGTGGAATGTTTTACATAATTTAAAAAAATGGTATTTTCCTGACCCTTACGTTTAGATTTATTTAGAGCTAATTTAATTTCATTTAGTTGCAAATCACTCAACTTAAAAGCTTTTATCACACCAATTTTCAGTAAAATTTTCCTGAATAGTATGACTGCAAGTCAGAGACGTTATTTAAGATAAGTTCTGATAATTGTTTTAGTACAGTTACAGACTTTCTTTTTATAAAATTTTAATTGCATAATTTTGTTTAATTAAATATATTCCGCTTCTTTTGCATAGTAATATTCTATTTGTCACTCTTTTCCTGTATTTGTGTCGTCAAATCCATCTCTTCCTCACTATTCTATCGAATATTCTGTGCTTTACTTTCGAAGCAGTAATTGAATGAGAACTCAAAATTAGTTTCAAATAAATCCCTTTGAAATTTCGGTATCTTTAAAAAAAAACTTAATTCACTGATTATGTAAATGTAATTTATCGTTGTAGAGTTGTTCAACTGCTGATTATATAATATTAATAAATCTCCGCATGTAAAATAGATGGCAGCACGAGTGGAATTCATAATATTCCGCCTAATTTAACATTACATTTTCTGCATGCACTATACTTTTGCAGAATAAGTTATTCACCATCATAAAATTTAAGAAAATTAAATAAATAATTCAGTGTCTGTTAAAGAATATAGGTAAAAAAAATATTGAAATATATGACAAAATGGAATCAAAATTAGTTTCCATTTATTTCTTCTGTCTAAAATCCATTACATTTTTTTAAAATCTTTATTCTATTTATTCAATAATATTAAAGAGTTTCTTATTGCTAACATTAACATCGTTATTCGAATTTCGCATGCCTGATTTTGCGTTATTTTTATGAAATGTTGTTTCGCTTGATTTATTTCGTCGATACCGAAACGAAAAATTTTATTGCATATATAATTAGCCTTTAACGCTGAGTTTACTTATTATCTTATCATGGAAGTACTTGAAAAGGGTAAACCAATGACTTATTCATCGCAAATATGCATTTATAATAAATGCATCAAATTTTAACATAATACCATGTATAGAATGTATAATATTACCTATAAATTGTGTGTCGTTGCATGTAGTATACAAACATCATTTTAAACGTTATAAAAAAATGGATAACTGAATATAAAACTATAAAATTCGACATGTTATTTATTGGGTATTTGGCGCTCCTGGAGGAGATTTTAAAATTTTAATTGAAAGTTATTCAAATTGTTAGTTATTTTCCTCAATGATTTGAAATTATATGTCATAAAAGTCATTTGAAACCATTTCAAAATTCAAAAAATTAACTTTTCGGTGTTGTCATTTTTCCATATAATTTTTTCATCTATACAATATGTTTTTGAAAAATATTCTTTATATGTTTTACATTTTTGTTTGTTTGTTTTAGTTACTGTATTTGCGCATTTTTGTGTTGCGACGGTATTAAATACATTTTTGTTTTGTTATGTAATGAAGGTTAAATTCAAAAAAAGTAAAACAAATTTTTCAATTAAACAATCGTAATTTTAATTATTCCATTGAGGGATGAGCACCTCAGAATGAGAAGTCCCCAATATGGTGGTTGATTCTTGCCACCCTAAGGGGTAAAAAATATGACGATGACATCGATGATGGAACGTATTTCCCAAGCGAAGAGTTGTGCCGTGGCCGGTGATGGCCCTTATGGCTCAACCATAGTTTCCACCTTGTTGTTGTTGCAGCTATTCGGTCATTAAGAATTTCACATGTGCATTCGGTGGCTGGCTTAGCTGGCTATAAGTTATAATTAAGAATATATATTTTTAAAATTATATAAAAGATGGTTTGGATCAAAGCCTAAAGTATTAGCATTTTCGATGCTTTCAAATAGACGTTCGAATCTCAATTTTATTTATTTCTCTTTTTATTTGTTTCCTGAAATTTTTCGCGAAACCACGTTTTATAATACCAGCGGGTGACCGAGCTCCGCTCGGAGAAAACAGGTATCGAAGCTAACTCGAAGATTTAAATTTTCAATTGTGATTTATCAAAACGATACATGCCATAAGAAAATTTGTGAAACCATTGGTGAAAAGATAACCGGTTAAAGTGCACCATTGTAAACCATTCTAAACAAAGTTAGAGTTTGGAAAAGGAACTATTCTATACAAAGGTAAAGTAAAGGTAAAGATTGAAGTATGTTGAAGTTCAATATTTTTGACAAATTTATTTAGAAAAACCAAACATATATACATACATAAGAAACATATTATAAACCTATAACAGCATAAACATAAAACTTTATTAGTTCGCCATATTGGCTATAGATGGCAGCACGTTACCGCTTGAAAATTTAAGTAGCCATTATGGCGAACTAATAAAGTTTGAAAATATCCTATCTGTAACTCCGAACTGCTCGACCGTAGCGCTTCAAAACCGGCGCCAATCGATTCCTCGTGGCCAAAAACCCCAGACCCCCAAGTTTACCGGAGTTTATTAATTCTGGGGCGATTTTCGACTTGGCAACCATTCCTCGTATTATAGTATTAGATATATCTTTAATATGATTTCACGATTCATTTTTTAAATGTTTTTTTTTTCCCCTATAACATCTGTTGGCTGATTTCATTTTTAAAGAAAAATAGAGTTAATAGAAAAAATTGATAATTCTTCTGTGAATTAATGTTTTGTTTGCGATGAAATATTTTTCTTTCTCCACCATGTTACACTTAAAAACTCGAGTAACGAACTAGATGAGCATGCAAATGACGTAAAGTAAATGGCTGTGTTTTATTGTTTTCTTTGAGATAATATCATGGGTTTTCGTTTTGTAGGGTCTCCAGCCGACCGAGCGGATTTGGAGGTGGGCGACGAAATCCTGGAAGTAAATGGACGCTCCCTCGACAACTGCACCCACACGGAAGTCATCTCGCATATCCACCAGGTAAAATGAGACTTTTCTTTCTTCCTTGCTTCGTGTAAGATGTTTCCTGTTTTTATATCTGATTTTAAAACACATTACTATTGGGTTTGCTCAAGCTCATTTAACTTTCAAAATTTTTCATTATTATAAACCAAAGCACTTCGATTTCTTTTATTTACTATTTATTACATTCTCGTGTGTGAATTATTTTAATCGACAAAAATAAAAACTCGAAATTTTCAAGAATTTTCTCGTGTCAGATTCCCTCAAATCCGGAAAACACATTTTGGAAATTGTTTATGAAGATGGTAATTCTGAAATTCTATGTTTAATTTAGTTTAGTTAAATTAACGTCCCGTTGTAAAGAAACATTAGGGCTATTTGGGGGCGGACCTCATTATTTTGAACCATGGTCAGATGACGAGGACGACATATGAGCTGAGACCTCCACACCACACCAGCGGGGGGACATTTGGCCTGACAGATTTAACATGCAAGCCCCCTTATACGACGGTTCTTCGGTGGAATCGAGTCTCGAACCTGAAACTACGGTTCGGAAGTCGAGATCTTACCACCAGGCCACCGCGGGACCCTCTGAATTGGTATGAGCTAGATGGATGAAATTTAGATTTCAGTTTGCACATTGAATTTGTATATTTCTTTCAAATTTCGAACGAAATTCATGCAAAATTCTATATGGATAAAATTTAGTGCACAGGTTTAGCATCTAAAATGTGAATTCTTGTCAAATATTTTATGATATCCGACGATGGTTTTTACTTTTCATCCATCTATAGATCCATATTCATGTAAATGTTAGAAACCCCAAGATTTAGATCATTGAAGGTTTAATTTGGGATCTCGTCATTAAAATTGTAAATTTAGGTTAAATTTGAATTTCTGTCAATCAAAAAAAAAAGTTATCCAAAAGTTCTTCATTATCCTGCGAAAAATAAAACTAAATGCAGAACTTTAAAAACAAAAATTTAAACATAACCTACTCCAAAATTCATAACTGTTTTGATAGAAGGCGGAGTGGGAAGAGAGAGAAGCAGATTTTTTTAGAGAATGTGCGAGAAAGTTTCAGAGAAACCATTCCCGCTGGTTTTTTTATGTAACATAAATTAAAAAGTTCAAAGCGATTTAAGAAATAATACTGCTTGATTTCATTTTAATGAATTAGTACCATTAATTTTTTTCTTCATAAGTACAAACGATACTTTTTTTTTCTGTTTGTATTGAAGAACTGCGGCAGCATGATATCAGAAGCATTAGATACGATTCACTGAATCCGTCATGAATTTAATCCGTGTTAAATATGTAAGCATTGAATGCATACATGGTTTTTTGTGAGGCTTTGAAATTTTAAGAAAGAATTTGATTCAGATGGCATTCTAGCCATTTAGCTACGGCTCAAAAACATGGATTCTTCCTCAAAAAGTTTTTATGCAAGTTTAAAACGGGATATTAATGTAACTCAACTACTACGTTTCTCTATATTCATTATGACATTCTTGAGTGGGAAGTATTGTTGATTTGCCAATTCATTCCATGATATACTCATTAAAAAAAAAAAACGCTTTAGAATCTATATCCACTTAACGATTTGTCCGGATTAAGTGTAACCATGATGAACTCAGCACGATTTCCATATGCCGTTCTTAAACCATGTCTTTTTACAATACAGTTGACTTGATTCTTTCCTTTAAATAATTGTAGATTCAGCAATTTGCAGTTGAACAAATATGAACGATGCCAGAGATAGCTTACGTATGTTAATAACAAAATAGGCAACGTGAGTTTATTGTAAGAATTCTTGAATACAATTCCGTTAAATATTTTCTGAAAGCATACATTTTCAACATTCATTCACAAATCGCGTAAGCGATTTTTAAAACACACACACACATTTTTAGTGCCAATTGATTTTTTTAAAGTAAAGTCGTTCTAAAATCTTTCGCTTGTCATAATTTTTGTGTCACATGCCAATGGAACTGTAAGATTTTCATGGAAATTCTTCACGTGATTTTGATACCATGTGTTAATTTGATTTCAAGCATCTCAACCAATATTATGTCACCAAAGTTGTTGAAAAATCTCACGCTCAGTCTCGAAACATTAGACCAAATTTTTATGTAGGCATTGAATTCTGATTGATTAACATTCCAGTCAATACTGTCTTAAAATACTCGTGAACAGCTATTTACTGAAGAATTTATAGTGGTTTGAACTTAATCGAAAGTAACATTTTAAATTAAACGCCTGATATTTAAAATATAAAGAAATCACTTTTAGAACAGATATTATTAATTGTTTTATTTTACTACTTTATTGTTTAGTTTTGTAACAATTTTTTTCATTGCTTTTGAAAGAATTAACTTTATCACCTTGACAATCGATTTGAGAAACTTTCAAGCGAATTTTTAACCTTTGCCACCCTTGCATTAATATTCCTCGTAACTGCAGCTGTGTTTCTGTTGGTCCCATAAACAGTTGCGCATCTATAAATCTTTCACACAGCTTTTCCTCCACACGCATGAGTAACTTGTTAGCCCGACGAGAGCAGTTACAATTTGTCCGCTTGTAATCGATCTGCATTAATATTCGTTTTCTGGATCACTTCCTCTGGCCTCCGATGAAGGTGGTTTGTACCACAGAGGAGGGATACCGGAAGAGAATTCGTAAGTGATCCTCTTCGTTTGATTTGCCGAAATGATCGATCCCTTTTGGAATACCTGTCATTATGTATGTCTGTCTCGTATAATAATAGCTCCTCATTTGTCAGAAGTAATTTGTTGGCTGATTTTCGAAAGAATTTTGACGTTGTCACAACTTTTGGAATCTTTGGTAATATTTCTTTTCGTCTTATTTGAAGATAAGCAAAGAAGGATCTTGTTTTTATAATATCAAAGGATTTATATCTTATTCGGAAGAAAAACACAGTATTGCAGTCGTCAAGTAAATAGTGCAATCATTAAGGGCCAGATTTTTTTGCAATCATCATCTTCGTGATTTTTGACAAATCACTTCGTTTTTTTTCTCGCGTAAATTTAAAAACACACACACACACACACATTTTGGAACTTTTTCTTCTGTCTATGAACATGACATTTCAAATATATAAAGAGTTGATCAAAATTTGGTGTATCAAAATTGCAACGCCCATTATATATGTCCGTCTCTGCTTATAATCACGAAAGTCAATTACCTATATGGGTGGGTTCAGCATATGATTTTATCACAAGAATTATGAATTTGTCTCAGATTATTTAAAAACGAATGTACCGATGAATTGCTTTTTAGTCAGCTTTCCTTTTCAGTTACATGTGAATGTGACACCCAAAGTCGCATTTCATCAAAAGGATGAAATTTTAGAATGATTTTTATACCGAAATTTGATCGTACAAAATTCGGATTTTAGATTTAATTCAACAATAGATAGATTTCTTTTTGTTTGTCTGTCGCTGTGTATGTAAACGGGATAATTCACAAACACAGCCATCTAAATAAATGAAATTTAGGATATCATTTCTGATACCAAAATCGTAAATTTTTTATCAGATTTCGGACACAATCGATCCATGAAGTAAGGTCCAAATTGCTTATTCAGTCCTCATTAGTATCTAATGAAACTAAGCCCAAAACATGTTGTATTGTTTAAGTATATATACTAAAAGCCGGACAGACAGAATTCTTTTGAACGGATTTCAGATAAAATTTGATAGAAATCTAAAATTTTGATGTAAAGACCACATCCCGCCTGGCTCAAAGCGTTTTTGATGCGAACAGACAGTCGGACATTTTCCAAAAACTCATTTTTCGCACTCGGGAAGGTCTGAAACGTAAAGATTCGTCAAAATATCACATTCAATTTTTTGTGGATTACTATACATTCTTTATATTACATAAACGAAAAGTTAAAAACTAAGGTACTGCTGTTAGTACATTAAAGTTGAAATTGATAGAATAATAAAAAAATTCATTTATACTAAATTATATTTTTAAAGATTTAGGAGATTGCAAATGTCACAAAGCTAACTTTTGACGGACTGATTCATAAGAGTTTCATAACTTGTCAGAAGTAATTTTTTTCGTAACAATTTTAAATTCAAGCTTATTATGGATCATATCAAAGATACAATATTTTCCGAAGACTACTTTAGATTCTTAATAAACTTCTGCAGAATTCTTTTAATTGTGATCTTACTGTCTCAAAGTTCCTCATACCATTTTGTAAATTCGTACAATCATTTTCCGTTTGTGAAGAGAAAACGGAATTTTTCATAGCGAAATATTTTAAATGATTATTTTTTTATAATTTTTCGAAATTATTTTCAATATATTAAAAGTACGTGCGTTGTACGAATCGTGGTCATTTATTTGAACTAATACTTTTAATCAATTGTCCATCAAATTGCTTTTATAGCTAAAAAACGCGTTCCTTTTGCGTCATAGGTGGGATTCTTTTCTTCCATTAATTTAAAATTTTTACTATTTTCATTTCATAATAACATTTTCTCTTTTCGACTAAATCTTTCTTCAAGAAAAATTAAATATCGGTAAAGAATTATCAAAAATTAATTTTTAAAAGTCTGATTAAAATTACGAAAAACTATATTCAAATGCATTTAATTCTGATGTCATCTTATGAGACGCTTATTGGATCAACGGCACATTCTACGTCTTTTACTTCGTTTGTCTGACAGCGTTTTATACGCAGGCAAATTATTGAAATTGGATCGTATCTGTTTGCATTCTAAAGTTAAATCATTTTTATAGATGCTTCAAAACAAATGAATAATGAAAATTTTTAATAACTCTCTTTTTAGAAACAAAAAAAAAAAATGTGCATTACGTAACGCTTTACGAAAGAATAAATTTGATAAATTATTACACATTACGAAAGAATAAATTTAATGTCCTAGTATCTTTAATTCTTATTAGAGGAAGGGGAAAAAATTGAATTATATATACTAAGAAATTAAGGCCTAAATTAAATTAGAATGCAAAAATGGTTTTTTTTACGAGTATGACAGTAAGAATTAAAAAAATAAAAACCGGTTAACATTTAGATCTATTAAAAATTAGAAGTATTAAAATACTAGATTGAAACAAATCATTTAATAAAAGATAAATTAAAAGCTTTGTTCAAAAGATAAACTAATGCATATGAATATCAAAAAGTGCATATTATATAAAATTAAAGTGGAAATGAAAGTCTTATTTAGTAGTTTTCAGTAAAAAGACCATTAAAATAAAAAATAAAAAATTATCTCTGATGGCTTTACCATTATTGAAAGCATGTGGTTGAATAACTTAATAAAACAAAGAAATTGTTTTGAATTTGTCACAACAATAAAAACATCATTACAAATTGTTTATAAAATTGATTTAGAAAAATTTATTAAGAGGCAAAAAGTTATGTGGAAATGTGTTTAATTGATGTTACTGAATTTTAAATCCTTAAAAATTTTTAGATAGGGTAAAATTATTTTTTGTGACGTTATATTTGTAACATATATATTGAAAAAAAAATGGTTAATTTTTGGACTTTGAAAAGTGGATAATGTCTTAAAGAGCACATATACCGAATCTCATGAAGATAAGACACCAACTACGGAATATTATACACACACTGTACTTTACGTATATAGCGATTGATTTACTAACTACAATTTTATATTAATTGCTTAATTTCATATTCAATATACGAAATGCATAATTTATCTGGCCGTTGAATTTTGATTAAACTTTCCCATATTTCTGGCAATTTCCATCTGCTATTCTGTCTCATCTTTTGAATTCTTAATTTTGGGAGGGAGCCCTTTTGTCTTCATTATGATGTCTTTTGAATGATCCTGTCCTCTACGTTGGCCCTTTGCCCGTGCCAATGACGTAAGAGCCTTAGGGATTGGGCTGGGTGGGATCATTGTTATTCCGTTACCCGTTTTCTTTAATCAACCACACTTTGGTCGCCAATAAGCTTAAGTCGATTCCCTATTAATGTCAAGTAACCGGAGTGTCTTCAGTATGAAAATAGACCAAAGCCGGTTTGGCGAGATTCTGAGTGTGGCAACCTTGTTCGCCAAAGGCTTGTTTATATACACATTTTTTTCGTTATTATTTCGTCTCGATCTCTTTTCAGACCGTCTCGATAGCTCAGGACGTTCATACCTGTTCGCAAAGAAGCTTTTCAAGAAGCCGTGCAAAAGTGCTCTCGAGGAGAGTTCTTTTTGATTTTTTCCAACTAATTCCATTGTTTCAACGATTTCTTCTTTCTCTTTCAGTGTATACGATCCAGAACGATATGTCTGAGGGTGAAGCGCAAAACGAGCCACAAACTGGGTGAGTGACACATATTACTTTCCACCTGCTATTGTTTTCGTTTATCAGCTTTCCTTAGTGGCAACAAGCAGTCAGTTCACACCAAGCGTTTTTAATATTTCATTCCAAGTATAGGAGAATGAGTTATGTCATATAAAATTCTAATAGTGCCTGTTTTATATGCTGAATATTTTTATTTTTCCGATTTCATAAGGTACTGTAAAGCTGTTAAATAATGTAACAAACATAATAACAAGCAATAATTTAAAACATTAGTTTTGTTGTTAGTACTATAACCTGTCATCAGTTGTGCTTATTGTTATCGAGTTGTTTCACAATCAGCTGATTAGAAAATGCTTTCAGAATTAAAAAAACAACTATATATTATAAAAAAATATCCAATATTATGTATGTCATTTATATATGCGCAAATAATTTTTTAAAAAAACTATTAATATTTTAAAATGTAGTTCAACAATTAATTAGCAAACAATTATCAAATTAAGCTTTTCGTTTTTGTTATAGAATGTCTAGATTATTAACTTTGTGTTTCTTTATATAAGTTCTAGTATTTATTTTATAAAATAACATTTCTTGCAAGTATATATTTTAGAAAGCTGATAAGTGTTAAAAGCATTACTGTAATTGTGGATAGGTTAATCAAATGAAATCATAGCTATGTTAAGTAAGTGATATATTGCAGCTCTTTCTGTTTAAATTATTGCTTGTTATTTAACGAAATTATTTTTATTCATGTGACAACAAAGTTATAATTTCTTTAAATATTTTAAAAAAAAAAAAAACATTGTTGATTCATATGTGTCAATGATTTAATAGTATCTGTAATTTTTTTATTGAGTTGTATAAAGAGATTGTTTGTTTTAATTATTTGAATAAATATAAGTAACGGCAATTAAGAATGCTAATGAAAAATCTTATTAGTTTCAAGGTTTATTCTGAATTTCTGTTACGCTGATATTTCGCTAAAATCCAAAAATTTGTTTCCATTATCAATGATAATGTTCGCTAATAAACTATTTATTTTTATTAGAGGATATTGGCTATACATTTTACATTCTCCTCCCCCCCCCCAAAAAAAGGGAAACTTCCAGGCGTAGTAAAGCATTTTTAACAATATTGTTAGTAACCGTTGCCATAGAATTATTTAAGATTCCATGCTTTTATTTTAAATGTGTATAAATTGTTACCAATTTAACAGCATGCTAAAAAAACATGTCTAATAAGTTTTATATGATGAATTATGAACAAAGGAAAAACATGAATTTGGTTATTTAAACATCGAGTTCAAAAGTTAATATAAACTTAAGAAATAATATGAAATTTACCAAGGAATTTTAAATTATATTTGATGCACACTTTTTTTTTTCGTAATATAATGTATAATATAAAAGTAATATTGTAAGAGTAATATCAAAAAGTGCGTGTGTTTTGATTCGGAATCCGAAATACCGTTGTTAATCTTCTCGATAAAATCTCACGTCCTGTCACGAAATAAGCAATAAATCTAGATGTTTTACTTGCATCAATTTTATCTGGAACAGATGCGTGCCCGGAGAAAAACAGTTCTGCTAAGTAGCAGTAGAGTGTCACGATTTTGTGAATCGCCATCAGAAAGCATCCAGACTCGATTCACGATCAAATTTATTTTTATTTCGAATCACATTCTGTCTAGACACTTTTGGTGGCTCTTAGTTAATTTTTTGTGTTGGTATTTGAATTTACTTTCAATTTATCTGTAAATTTTGAAATTTTCTATATCCAAAAATTGCTATACCGCTCCCTCTTTAATTGGTGATTTTTCGAATAAGTCGCATGTTTGGATAACCGAACTTGTGAAGTTATTAAAACTTATTTATGAAATTCTTTTTGTTGTAAATGTGTCAACAAAATATTTTTTAAATGCATTTACAAAAAAAAAAAATATTTTGGTTGTGTAAATATTTTGTTTCACATTGAAACTAACCTTGAAGGCCTGGATAAGAATTATAAACATTTCCTAATTCTGGCATTTCTAGTTTTAAACTCTCAAATTCAGTCATTCGTTTCAGTTCATGCCATTTCGAGCTCATTTATTGAAGCTGCTGATCTTAGTAGCGCTTCGTCAGTGATTCCAGAATCTTCAAATATATATTTTTTTTTTTTTCATAACATTTTCTACATAGAGAGTTCGATAACCTAACATTTGTAAAGTCATATACCAATCATGTGTGAGACTCGAAGATTGCATCTGCTCTCATTGAGTGCTTTTCTCTTTTTTATTCTGTGCCCAAATTGTCTTTTTATAGACGTATGACGATTTTGTTTAAATAATCATCTGAAAGAAACACTTCTTTCTGGAAGCATGTGAGTTAGTTATTCAAATAGGGTTAAGAGAAAAATAAGCAACTTTTAGAATGAATTTTAAAATCGAAGCTGCAGGTTTAAATGGAGGCTGGATCGCAATAGTTAGGCTTTAACGATGCAAAACCAAGCCTGATGAAATTGTGTTACTGAAATGTGTTTGAAAATTTATATCTTTTTGATACTTCTGAATGAAACATTTTAAAACGAATGCAATTTCAAATATGGGAAATTTTCATGCTAGTGCATGCAGTTTTAAACCATCTACATACTCGCTTAATGTTTTCTTTAAATTTTTATTTGAATGCATATATATTAAGATCTATAATCAAGTATTTTTTTAATTCATCTGAACTTCAGAAAAATATAACTTTTTTTTACAATCATTTATAAATATATTGAATGTTAAAAAATTATTAATTAAAAGTTTGGAGCCATTTTGGGGATATATTCCTATTTAGTTAGTAAAATCATGTTTTGGCGCTCTTTAAACTGATGAATCACATCTATCTCCTCGAATTATTTCTCTTTTTATTATCTGTGGTATTCGGAATGATTTTTTTTACATTTAATCAGTCATTTAATGTGATCATTGTTTTAAAGGTTACTTGTCGCTGGCGCAACAAAAAGTATACCCAGATTTATTATCGTGTTCTTTATCTTATGACATGTTCAATACGGTTCACAAAACAATTTAAATTTTGACTCGAATGTTACAATTCTTTCGTTTCCGCGACTTCCCGAAATTTATTTATTGGGCGTTCTTACACTTTCCATTTGCTGTATTATTTTGTGTTGCTATAGTGTCTTATTCTTCTAAAAAAGTGAAAAGAGCGTTTTAACTTTTCCGTAAGTATAATTAAACTGCGAAATCAGTTTCATTTTCATTGTTGTTTTGATAAGATTTCGTTTTATGATCTGATTTTCGTAAATGAAATTTTTTGTTTTCCTCTTGCTTTTAATATGTTCTGTACTTTTTTTAATTTATTTGCATGGTTCTTGAATAACTTGCTTACCGTTCCATTCAGTATTCTGAGACGACTGCTTTTTGGCCGTTCTGTCTCACTACGGTTTGACACGCGAAAGGATATTCTTTATTGTTAAACTAGCCGCCTTTGGCGACCAGCTGGTTTGCCATGAGTAATGAGTTCTAAAATTTTCAATTAAATCACATATTCATTAGCTTTGAAGTAACTCCGGACATTGATTGGCCTGAAATGAATATTTTCTTTAAGATGATGGACTGAAAGTTCTAAAAGAACTCGTTTTCCTAATAATATTCTTTAATTTTATAAATCAGTCAATTTTAATGATTGATTTAGAAGACTGATTGATGTAGCAACTTTTATTTAAAATATTAATAAAAATATTTTGTAAAATATGGCTCACAGAGCAAAGTATGAAGAAATCTAAAATTCATTATTCATAAATGCCTTGTTTGACTCAAACTACATAAAATCTAATTACTTACTTCATTTAGATTAAATTAATAGTATTAAACAATATATATGCCTATTAATAATATTTTACAAACTGGCCATTGGAAAGGAATTTGAATGCGTATCCTGTATAAATAAAGATAATTTATTTAATTAATGATTTAAATATTGCAAACGATCATAGAATCCTTGCCTTGCATTTTTAAAAGAAAATATCACATTTTATTAAAAAAATATTGAATTAATGATACAGATATTGCAAACGATAATAGAAATATGCCATTAAGTCGGGATTCCAATGCAAATCCTGTCTAAATTCGATCAGATTTACCGTAAAGAAGATTTCTTGAATTAATTATTTAGATATTGCAAACGATCTTTTAGAAAATATCACATTTTATATTTCTTTTATTTTATCCCATCACGTGTTAAAAGTTGCATTTCCTTAGATTTATTTTGCGATGATAGTTTTTTTTTTATTCGAACTTCCGGCATTCTTTTATTTTATCCAGTCACGTGCTAAAAAAACATGGTTAAAATATTTCTTTAAAAATTCGTTAAAAATTGAAGCTTAAGTTATAATTTAAAAAAACTGATACCCTTAGAAAGCTAATTTTTTTATCTTTAAATTGATTTAAAAATCATGTTTGTACAATAATATTTTCGGAAGTTATAGAGGAAAAACGTCGAAATTTCGCTTAATTTTTAATTAATTCAAACTCTAATTAAAAATTCGAAAAAAGGGCTCAGCGATGCACATTCCCGACCTTCAAGGTATGCATATACCAAATTTAGTAGCTGTAGGTCCGACGGTCTGGCCTGTAGAGCGCCAACACACACACACACACATTGAGCTTTATTATAAGTATAGATGTAAACTTCTTTCCTCTCACTCTGACTTTGCCGAATTGAACCCATCCTAAAGCATGCGCAAAAGCCCAAAGGATTTTAGAATCCGTTTTGGTACAATATTTGAAGTCTAAGAAAGTGAAACTATTGTGGTTTTCCTAAATAAATGACAAAAAAAAAGGGGGGGGGACATTTTTTAGAAATTTAGTTCCAAAAAAGGAGCTAAATAATTTTAGCAATTTTGAAGCTGAAATATATCAATATTAAAAATGGATTTATTAAAATTAAATTGCTTTTCCACCCTGATAAAATAGGTTTGATTAAAAGACTTGAGAGGATAGATATCTCAACGTGTTTACTGCATTTAATTTTCTGGTTGAGGTGTTAGAAACTATTCAAAATAATTCTTAAATGTATTTATATTTTTTAAATTTTATATTTCTGTTTGAAAAGGTTATAGTGAATCGTTTACTTTTGGAAACAAAATGTACAAAGGACTCTTTTATTGTTTTATTTTGATTTTTTTTTTTTTTTCCCGTTTCGAATCAATATTTTGTAAATTTATTTCTATCCCTTTTTATATATGTTCAGGATGATATAGTACTTGTTTCATACAGAATATGTATATATATATTTTTTTTATCCATATTCCTTTTACTTTGTTTTCTTTCATTCATTTTACGTTTCAAATTTCTCTCCTTATAACTTATTTTGTGGGTAAAACTTTTCAAACATCGCAACTGTTATGTTTTAATTTAAATTTGTTAAGTAGTATATTGTATGAAATTCCGGAGAACCGGCGTCTGTAGCATAACATGTCTTCCCCATCATCTAGACATCCCGGGTTCGAGTTTGGGCATGGTTGTTCTTTACCCTCTGTTTTATCTGTGAGGTACATAAGAGAGGCCTGTAAAAATGCCTTGTACAAGCGAGTTATGAGTGTCATCTTCCTATTAGTGCCATATTCCCGTGGATGCTCAAGAGCCTTTACCCTTAAAAGCTACTACACAAACTCTGTTTAAACTGCGGACTTTTTCAGCAAGTTTGTCTATGACAAGTGCCATAAGTAAAAACAACATTTCCAAAGATAGTATTCCGATCAATAATCTGAAATGAAATAAACGATTTAAAATTAATTTCTGTCGAAATATTTTGCATATAAAAATATATTTCACGAAATGTGTGCTCTGATGCTAAAACGTGAACATTGTCAAGTAATTACGTTTTTTTACGATGAATCCGAATCATCGCTTGAACCAGAAAATATATTCATTTTATAATCAAGTATTTCAATCGTTTCTTGTACGTAATTGATGAAAAAAATAATTTTTCTTAAATAAAAATAATCCTTGATATAATGAAGACTGAATTCTTTTTTGATATAGTCTCCACTTATTTAAAAAAAAATCAGATTGAAAACACTCTTTATTAGAATCAATGAATGAAATTTCTTAATTAGCTGTTTCTGTAGATTTACTTTCCTGTTGTAGAGTTAGATCGAGTAAACGAAAAATATTCCGTCTCTCAAGCACGAGTCAACTCAATTGAGATCATTAAGAGGTCAGCTTCGCAACCACCATCTTTAAGATCTTTTATACGATCCACCTATGGCAGGAAGATCTCAAGCATTTCATACCAACCTCATTGCATTGAATTCAGAACTTCTTAAAATAGAATTCCCATTTAGTGTGGAAATAAATACTCGGGTCTCTTCACTAGCCGTGACCAGACAAGCCTGGTGTTCTTTTAAATTACTAGCAGACAGAAAGGGGGAGGGGTGACTGAATAAAAACGGAAATTTGATAATTAGTTATGTTCTTGATTATGGTACACCAGGAAAAAGTCTGTTTTCGGTTATCACGATCTTATTCTGGAATAAGTTTTTTTAATTGTTTATTTTAATTATTGATTATTTCCTTGGAGATAAGAAACATGTTTGTTTATACTTATTAATTCTTCCATATATATATTTCTTTCTTGTAAAAGAAGAAAAAATTTACTATGTAGATTTAGAAGCAATCTTGCTGGTATTTTAGTTTTTCGTAACTTCATCTTCAAGATTTTTCTTACGACCAGCTACAGCTAGCTATCGGAGAAGGTATCTCAACGTCTTGGGTATCATCTTTGGTTAACTAGAGATTTGAATCATAACCTTTGTTGCATATTGACTTTTTCCCCCCTTCAAAATAGGAGTTTGATCATTTTCGGAATTTAGCACCGCTTCCCCCCACCTTAAATTTTACCAAAAAGTGCAATTTTGTCATTTTCTAATAGATAGTTTTATCTATAATAAACTGGTTCTTCCTGTATTTTCCTCTTCGTGGTTCATCAAATTACATGGGTTCGAGTTGAGTATCCTGAAATATCCAGCGTCATTTTAAGTCCTTTAGAAAACGAGGAAATATCCTCTAATGTAACTTTAAATTTAGTTTCTTCTGACAAATGTAACATCCACTATCATAATCTAAATGAGATTTTAATTTTGTTTATATTATACAGATAACATATAAAACGCACATATCTGTAAAACTATGAATAAATAAGGAATACCTAAAAAGTATTAAATTATTGATAGTACTTTTGTACGAAAGCTATAAAAACATTTTTATTCGGAAGTAGTTCTTTAATGAATAAAAAAAAGAAAATTTAAATCTATTTTAGATGGAACTACGGGATCTCTTTCATTTCGACATAATTTAATTTTTTCGTTCTTAATAATTTTTTATGGATTAATCGTGAGTTCTTAAAACCATTTAAACAGTTTATCCTTTTTATGGGATTATTTCTCATCAGATAACCATTGGCAATCATATGCATTAAGTATTTTTTCTGGTGTTTAACTTTAATGTGATTATCTAAAGTATGTTATTCTGTGTTCTATAATGCACTTCTAATGTTACAATAACATTCATTGTTATTTTTCTAAAGCAATTTCATAGATACTTTATGACTTAAATCTAGCTTTTTTGTAACATTATCAATTATAAAGATAAGTTTTTGTTTATGATTTGAGAACATTTTGAAGTATGAAAGCAAGTCTGGAATAAGTTGGTGTCATTTTCCGAACTTATTTAAATTGGAATTCATAAACTGTATACAATAAAATCAAATAATGATTAATTTTAAAGAAAGGATCAGATGTTTTTTAAATTATATCGATGAAGTGCTGGTTTCAGTTGAATTCATAATTTGATTGTCTTTTTGACTCATGTTGAAATAAAACGTGCCATATTATCTATGATTTGGCATGTTTGTTATGATAAATTTTAATGAACGGATCGGACTTGTTTAAAATTATTTTATCAGTGTAGTGCTGACTTCAGTTTTCCCATTTTCGTCTCTGATTCATATTAAAATTAAACGTGCACTTGTCGAATTATCTATACTGCTTCGTTAAAAAAAATATTTACTGTATAAAAAAAAATTTAAGTTAATCTCCGAATAATTTTTTAACCCTTATTATTAAGAATTCTATTAAAATTTTCTTAGCATTTGGGATTTAAATACAATAATAACATATTATATTATTTGTGTTTCTTTATCTCTTTCTGCCTTTCAGGTAGATTTTTTGCCGAGATATTATTTTTTACAAGGATTCTTCTGACGCGACTTTGAAAAAAAGAATTTCGCAAATCTTTTCCGATCGTGATTCTTAAAACTCTATCTACATTTCGTGTAAGCGTTTATGCACTTGTATACATGCGTATGACCTCTTATGTATCTATACACAAACAAACCAGCGAAGCTTATGGCGTAGGACAAGTGAAAACCTTGCACGTTTTCGTAAGATGGGATATTCTATTCAAAGACGTTAAAAATTGTACGATTGAAATTTTCATTTCCTGATAACTTCTTTCCTATTTGAGACACAATGATAATTCAAATTTCATTTGCTTTTCACTCCATTATAACGAGCAACTTTTGTAATGGAAACTTTCCGATAGTTGCAATTGCTTATAAGTCATAAGCTGGAAAGTAATTTGCTCAATTTTTAAACAACTTTTACATCGCTTGCTTTTTAATCCAAGAATGGCATCATGGGCTGTTTTCTTTCATTGTCATAATTCCAAAATTTGTAAAATTAGAAGAGGAAATGACGAAGTTTGAAATTTACTTTTCTTTAAATCTCCTTATAAAAGGAATCTATTCTCGCCTTCTGGCTTTATTATTAATAATAATTATTTTCTTCAGTGTTTCTGAAATTTGTACTTATATTTATTATTTGTAAAGCAAAGTTTTTAAAATTTACTTTCATTTTTAAACTTCTTTGCGTCTTATTGCCCCTCCCAATAATAACTCTCCGATTGAATATCGGAAATTGAGGGGCTGTAATAACGATTATTTTTTAAATATTCTTCGTTTTTCATAGAAAGGCTGATTCTGTTAACTCGATTTTAGCTAAAAAGTATTACTCTTCGCAATAGGCAGAAATTGAAAAGCTTTAAACTACAAATATTTGATGATAGAGTTTAAATAATTTGGAATCTTTTCCCGTTAAATCTACTCTGCCATTGAATAGCAAGTCGATTCGAACATTGCGTAGGCGGAGTGACCATGAGCGAGTGGTACCTGCCTGTTTGCAGTGAACGGAATGTGAACATTCGCACGCTCTGCATTTCTTGGAACCACCTGCGATAAATCTGCATAGAGAAGGTGAGAAATGGCCGGAAACGTCTCCTCTGTTGTGAAATGTCATGTTGTCATCAGTGGTGAAAGCATCAAAGTAGAATACTTTACTTTAATTGTAATTCTTCAAATGCTGTATGTTAATATTTTCCTATCTAGTATCATTATTAAAATAAGTGCACGAATAATTTTATACTTTTATACTTTTCTTCCTTATTTCTGATTGGCATTTCTGAAATGTTACGTAGATTGCTTTTTTTTAATCCCTCAATAATGGTCATTGAAAAAATATTAAGTACATAAAAATTATTTTAACCCTGATTTATTTTAATTATCGGTACCTAACATTTACTTACATTAGTCTATATGTTTTCTCTTTTAATTGTAAATTACTAAAAATAAAATATTAATTAAGAATATAAAGATAAATATATTAATCTCTTTTTTTTTCTGCCCTGTCCTATTGTCATAAAACTTTGCGTTTCTCACCCCTCTCCTCCTGTTAGCGAATTGATGTACAATATTTATTTTTCATTACTAAAATATTTTGTGAATATTGTTCCAACATTTCTATATAATTATTATTACATTTGGACTTCGAGAAGATAAATGCCAGACATCAAATATTATGTTCAAACTCTTTTTTTTTTTCTATCAGTAGGATTGTACACTGTGAATACATAATGTTTTTCAATTCCTCTTATTCGTTCTCCCTCTCTCTCTATTTATTTCCATGTCTTGTTCAAACTTTCAACCGTTAATAAAATACTTTTCATTCGCACACTCGTATTCAGATACATTTTTTTAAAACTTGTAGTGGATGTCACTTGATGTTAATACAGTATTTCATATATTAATTCATTAATTGTTACATATAATTAATAAATTAATGTTTGCATTTTTATTGGTTATCGATCATTTTTTTATAACGATTTAATAAAAAGTAACTATAATAAAATATTTCTTTGTTGACCTAAGTAGGCATTGAATTTTTTTTTTAAGTATATTTCTTATTTTATCATATATAAACATAATATTATTATGGTAATAAAAATGATAGTGAACCATTGGAGAACTTCAAAAATTCACCGGACTTGTTTTCAAATTAATTTGAATTTTATTTTATTGGAAATATTGATATTTTTAAAAAGATGGTGAAATCCTGAGAAGAAATAATAACATGCTCAATCATGCCTTCTCTTCCCCCCCCCCCTCCAAATAATTTTGTTATGTTGTTGGAATTAATTACTCATTAAAATGTGAACAAGAAACAGTAAAAACAGTTTTGAATGTCAAAGGGTAGTCATTTTTAATTTTTTGTTAATTAATTTTTCTAATTCATTTCAAAATATTCTTACATTTTTGACATTTAAAATAAATATGAAACGGTTTTGATGTATATTGGTAGACATGTTTCACTTTTGTACAACAACAACAAAGATATAATGTCTAAATATCCACGACTTTTTAAGATAATAAATTACAAAGGCAAACTTTTTTATTGTTGTTGTTGAACTAAGTATATTTTATTATTATCAGTTTACAAGATAATTTAAATAGATAGCACCAGCTATATAACAGTCACTTTCAATTCACACAAACGAAAATGCAACCAAATAGTGCTTGATAATGCTGACCTTGAATATCTCTTTCTGAATCCTTTGTTTCCTTTATCAATCAATTGTAGATTCGTCATAATGACTATGATTTTTTAGAATTTGTTTTAACATAAACTTTAAAACCTATATTTTAACATAAACGAATTTTTAAAAAACTGTTATTTCATTCCTTAATTATTCCCCAGGTTTTCTATAAACTGAGGGGAAAAAAAATCTTAACTACAAAAATAATGTACAAGATAATATGATTGACTGTAAGAGGAATGTAGTTAATGAAGTTATTGACATTGTTGCATAATAATTTATGCAACAATGTCAATAGCTTCATTCTTTTAAAATTCTAAACAGTATGTATGATCTTAAACTGATTGTGTTACCGTAGAAATTTATAATAAAAAAAATCACCTGATAAAGTATTCATCTTTGTAGAATAATGATTTAATTGTATCGATTGAAAAAAGAAACTTCCATTACTGGAATTATATATAAGATAGATAAGTATGTGATGTTAAATAAGGGCAATACTTCTAAACCTTTATTCATTTGTTTCCGGCCGGGATAATATTTTTTAATAACAGGAAAATCAGAGATAATGGGCAAAAGAAACCAAATGAGAATATTTTGGTATAAATCAGTATATGAAAAACAAGGTTTAACTATTTTATTGTATTTTACCACTTCAACTTGCATATTTAAAGTTATCACACGGTTGAATTCAATCATGTCAACAAAATTAGAACCATATAAAACAAGTATCGAAATACATATCATAACATTTCTGTTTGGAAATTTGCAGTAATCGACATCAGTTTAACCCTTTCAATACCCCCCTACCAGTTTTTAATTTTGAAAAATCGTGATAATTTAGGGCTCTAATGGGTCAAATAAAGTATAAAAAGCTGTATTCTGCTGAAATAAAAACAAAAATTAACTAAATTAAAAATTGGTGGGACATATGTGTCTCAGTGGTCTTTTTAAATGGGACCTGTTGAGGTGACCTTATAAAGTACAGTGAAAACAAAAATAAAGTTGCACTAACATATGAATGTAATCACAGAAAGTCATTAGAACATGCACTTTGATAAATTCCCCACTTACTTAACTCTATAAGTGATTTTAAAAAAGCAGCGGGACATATATGTCCCTGTGGGGCCTAAAGATGTAGTGGCATTTTTATTATTTATGTAAGCTTTCGTGCTTCCTGTTTATTATTATTATTATTCTTTATTTATATTTGGTTGTTGGTGTTTTTTCTCTTCGCGTTCTGGAAACCTTATACCGCAGGTGATCCACTCATCGCCCGTTCTTATCTTTAATTTAGTATTTAATTAATTACATAGCTTTCCAAAGT
Organism: Argiope trifasciata; assembly: GCA_026543055.1. Classification (NCBI taxonomy): domain Eukaryota; kingdom Metazoa; phylum Arthropoda; class Arachnida; order Araneae; family Araneidae; genus Argiope; species Argiope trifasciata. The sequence goes on along the minus strand of JAPMOQ010064179.1, from coordinate 68,756 downwards.
ATGTTTGGGGCCGCGGTGGCCTGGTGGTAAGGTCTCGGCTTTGGAACCGGAAGGTTTCAGGTTCGAGACTCTATTCCTCCTAATATCCGTCGTGTGAGGGGGTCTCTTGCACGTTAAATCTGTCACGCCGAACGTCCTCCCGCTGGTGTGGTGTGGAGAGGAGGATGCCACTTCAGGTGTCGTCCTCGTCATCTGACCGTGGTTCAAAATGACGAGGTCCGTCCCAAAATAGCCCTCGTGTTGCTTTAAACGGGACTTTAATATAACTAAACTAAACTATCCAAAGTATGTTTCGCATGTATATTTACTTTCTTGTAATTAATTCGTAAATGTTTTTTGTGAAATTACTTATGATCATGAAATCTTGATTAATCTTTTATTCTAGCTTAAATTCGTTCTACTATTATTTAATTACTGAAATTTCACCGATATGGTTTAAATTAATCGCCGAAAAGATAATAAAAAAAATAGCAATGCACGGCACGCTCTTTTCAATTTTTATCTGTCGATCATAAATTATCCTTTTTTTTTTTTTTTTTCTTCTAGTATATATTTTTTTTTTTAATTCTTGGACGACGAAAAAGAGACAGGGAAGTGACAGAGCTTTGAAGAAAATATGTAAGAGTAAATTGCATTAACGGAAATCGCCTTTATTTCTTGGCACAAAAAATTAAATTATTATAACGGTACCGTTGTGAAGGGGGCAAAATGAAAGAAAACAAGGAGAGAAAAAAATATAAGAGAAAAGATGTTACGGAATCATATTTGCACTTAAATATTCCTTGGTGCGAAATCTATTTTAAACATGTTCACAAATTGGATGACGAACTAAAACGGTGTGTGCCGGAATAAAAAGAAAATATATTGTAACCGTGCATTTCATATTCGCGTCAATTTATTGGATTATCTTACATGCGTGTGAAGTATTTCTCGGTATGTGCTAGGAACATTTGATGACGCTTGTTTTATGTGTGTATATATATTATTTGTACTAGAAGAATAATTCTTGACCTTTTAAAGTGGGTATAGGTCATGATTTTTCCCCCTTTGTGGAAAATAATTTTGTATATGTTTATTTTGTGTCATTTTTTCTCCCGTAATACGTTAGTTTCTAATTGCGTTAATCATTTCGCAAACGATGATGCGAATGTTGCTCTCGTGTAGCAAAAGATTGAATTTTTTGATATTTATGTTATTATCAAATCAAAGTAATAATTTGCTATTTATAATTACTTTTTATGCGAGAAGCTTGTACCAAACGGAAACCAGTTGGTATTTAATATTTCATATTACATTTGGAACTCGATTGTTAAATATGAATGTGAAACACCACTTTGATACCGCATTCAAACACGGTAAATTTCTGAGAACTTCAGTGATTTCGAAATCGGAATTTTATCATTCTTGAGACACCACTCCCAGGATAGCACTTCGAAATGGGGATGAGAAGTTCCCTGCATGGTGATTTGTTCTCGTCATCCAGAAGGGTGCACGGAAAGATGGTGATATGGCTCCTGCCCTCTATGACGGGACGTACTTCCTTATGGATGGGTTGCACCGCGGCTGGTGATTTCTGTCGGGACTCAACCACACTTTTCGCCAGTGTAGCTGTTGTGGTGGTCCTGTCAATCAGGTTTTTTTTTTTTTCTGTATGTTTTCGAGGGGCATCGGACAATCTGTAATATGACCTATCACTCTTGAAATCTGTGAATTTTTTTAAAAATACAATATTTTTTTAATATCTCAAGCACTTTTTGTGCCGATCTATTCATTTTATTAATCGATTAACCATACTTTACTTATCAGTATACATGTTTGACACTGCTCATTATTTTGTGAAATTTAGATTTTTCTACTCAACCCCTGTTGCCATGTCTTGTCATAATTAACATAACAAAACTTTGTATGTGAAGAATGAACAAAGGGCCAAATTTTATTTGTTTTCTCGTTGCATGTTATATCGTATATATATAATAAAACACGCTAATTAAACTCGCTTTGTTAAATTTGAAGTTCGTCTGATATTTAAAAAAGATTTCCTATTTTAATATATATGATATTTCACCCTCGAAGATTATAATATAGGCTGTTACTTTGTTGTTTGTTCAGCATTCCTCGCATGCTGTTGACCTTCTTCAAAATTCCTTCATCTGGAATTCAGTTTAGTGCCACAGTTAGTTTTTGTCAGGTTGTTTGCTGCTGGGTTGAACACCCCGCTTGAATTGTGTACATGTGCCAGCTTTCATTGTTTCTGCAGTTTTATTGCGTTTTACAGAAAAGTTTCTTTGTCTAACGGAAAAGTTTTACGAATTCTTGAGAAAGGATATTATTTCTTTTTTTTTCCCCCCGTGCTGGCAGGTTTCTTGTATGCGTTTCGATTGACAGAAGGTGAGCCAATTAACAACACTTAAAATTGATTTATAAATCATCTTATTTTTATTTCAATGCATGAACTTGTTTTTTCTTTAAAAAAATTCCTACTTTTAAAGTATTTGTTACTTTAAAATATTTTTAATCAGGTCGTGTTCGAGCTTGCATTTCTTATTGTGTAAATTTCATGTCAAGCCAACAGGTTTCAATGCTACGAATCACACATTTGCGAAATATTTTTATGCATTGAGTTGGAATTTTATACATAAATTTACCCCATATTATAATCATTTTTACCGTCATTTCATTCTTTTTTTCCTTCTTCTTTCTCTCATAAAATATCAGTAAAGAATTTTTTACAGATTTCTGCGACAGTTATTCAAGTTCATTGATTAAACTAAATTGAAGGAAAAATTCAGATAATGCCAATTAAATTGTAATAGCAGTATCAACCACACTTTAACTATATAACCATATTAACCTGTATATCATTTCTTTTATCAGCATCTATTTCCACTTTTGGTACAATGTGGAATAAGATTCAGTAGATAAGTTTTTTTATGGAATGACATGCTAAGTTTGCTTTAAAGCTCACTTTTCAATTTTTCTCTTCAGAGATTGCGCAAGGTGTAATGTACTAATTACCTATAGTACTATTAACTTGTACATAACACCGTATTCAGTGAATTTTTAAATTAAATTAGGATATAATAAATTAATGAATTTTATTAAGATTTTTTTTTCATCCATCCCCCTCCCCATTGTTTCTAAATGGAATCGGTTAAAAAAAAGAGACATTCAAAACTTTGTTTGAATGTCAAATATTTATACAGTGAAACCTCGTTACAACAATATTTTAGGGACCAAATAAATATATTGTTGTAGAGAGGCATATCGTTATATCGAGGGCCCACATATTTTGAGCATTTAATAATAGTTTTATTATTATTATTGGTTTAAGGTGCATAACATACTACTTTTCAGTCTATATTTAGAAGAAATTAATTTGTAAAATACTAATAATAGTGGTTTAAATACTAAAAAAATAAATAAATAATATAAACTCAGAAAATAAGCACAGAAATATTCATATACCTGAAAACACTTTTTATTGAAAATAATCCAGTATTTTTGTTTGTTTATTCATTTTTTTAACTGTTAAGTTCACCAATACTGTGTGCATTGAGTCTAGTGCACGAAAATGTTCTTCATTTGTCGACGGAAGGCTTAAAAAAAATGTCCTTAAACCTTTAATCCCTAAAGGTTTAAGGACATCTGGACCTGTCTGGTCACCTTGTCAAAGAACAAGTGCCCTTTGTTAGAGGAACAGGGGGAGATGGAGGCAGGGTATTGTTAAGTGACGTCTGAAAAGTGAGTTCAAAGGTTGTTTTATAGTCTTTAACGATTTTGAGTTCCACGCGAAACATTTGGTTTAAACTTTTCTTTCTTTCACGCGATATTGTTCCCTAAAGGCCTTATCACACGGTGAAATGTCGCCAGCACTTTTCCGTTTCTACCCTGAAAAACCGGTCAAGCAAGTTTCATAATCGACAACTTATTATGAAGATGATGATGATATTGACGATGATGATAATACAGGTGTATATATATATATATATATATAGGGAGAACGTGAACTAATAGTAGAAATTGAATAACATTTGCCAAACCAAGAAATGTCTATATTTTTAAAAACTGCCATATATGTACCAAAGTGATCTTACAGTTTTCGGACAACTGATGCGCTTTAATTTTGTTGTTTTAGATTAAAATTAAATAATGTTATTGATGGAGTGTGACATATAACCTGAGATAGTCTCATTATCTGATTTTATTTCAATTTTCCAAAATTATTTCCCATAAATCGTACAGTTTCAAAATGGGATATAAGTCAGCACATCGGGCGAAATGAAACAAATTCGTCCTGATCGAACGTGAATTTGTTTTTTCATTCCTATTCATTCATTCGCTTAAAAAATTTAACCATCTGTTAATAAGCCAACAAGTAGTGTATAACATTATCAAAAATGTTTTTTTATTAAAAACAAAAAATACAAATTACAATAAACATAAAATAAAAAAAGAATAAAAAGTAGTATAGAAGGGAAGGACCAACACAGTGTTGTTCACAGTACAACACTACGGTGAATTTTGTTTTTAAAGCGCATTGGCGACATTGTTCTTATTTATTGAAAAACGTCATCATGTTTTCTAGAAATTTATTTGCCTGGGAGGTTTTACAGCATAGATTACATTTCTAAATGTAAGTCTCTATTTTTTACATGCTAAAAATAAAATTTTATTTTTATAATTTAATGCTCTTTATTCATGAGTAGTGTTTACTTTTTGGTAAATAATATTTTACTAATAAAATTAACCTTTCTTTAGCCTCTACAGAATAAAATGCATTATCTAAATTAGAATGACGTAATTATAAAACTTTTTTTTATTACACGTTATGTCAGATAGAATAATTCTTACAGAATGAAATGAGGCACACAGTTGCATAATCATTTGTTCAGTTAATGAGTTTCAAACAAGTATACGTTTTACAAAATAAATTTTATTGCTCTTAATAAACATATAATATAAAAAATAGTTTAATTTCTCCAAAAGGTTTCTCTACATATGCCTATATATGTTTTCATAGGATATTTACAATGTTGATTTAGATTGTTAATACATGTCTTAACAGAATCATGTAAATAAACAGAATCGTTTAAAATAATAATCGGTCGAAATCATGCTGAACCTAAAGTGATTATTGTTGGGGGAAAAAGAACTGTAGCCTTACTTATCTTTGATGGGGCCTTACTCGTGTTTTTTTTAATAACAAAGAATGCATTGCATTCTTTTTGGTACTACAAAAAATGCTAAGAGAAAGCAACTAGAAATACTTCTAAGATTTATTTCTTTTCTATAATTTGCTTTGGAGTTAAAACATTCGTTGAAAAACTTGTATTTAAACTGTGTTTGTTTGAATTTGCTGCAATTCTGTAGGCAAAATTACTACTTGCCAATGGATTCTAAAATCCCCCTTGCTTTTGCGCATGCGTTAAGATAGGTTTAATTCTTCAAAATAGGGATGGTAGGAAAAAGGAAAGGAGGACATGTATACACTTACATTTCATTTCAATTTCCTGAGAAGACCACTTTTCGATGATTCTATCTCTTTAAGGGAAGTGGCGCTGAAGGATGAGCGCATTACGGCCTTATCACACGGTGAAATTTCGCCAGCACTTTTCCATTTCTGCCCTCAAAAACCGGTCAAGCAAGTTTCATAATCGACAACTTTTTCGTACCAGCTCGAAAATGTTGTCGGAAGTATTGTCCGCAAACGAAATTCAACTAATCACGTGAAACTTTGAAGTGACGTCACTTTCCTTGTCGTTTGCTGACGGAAAGTGCCAAAGATATTTTGCCGTGTGATAAGGCCTTTACCGGAATTCTTTGTCATTCTTAGACCTTAATTTTCGCCCTATTCGATACTTTTTTGTTCTTTTTCTTTTTTTCATATATATGTGAATGCCGTGTCATTTCTGACCGTATTATTTTAATTCGGTCTAATCCAGTGTGATTCGAGGTTATTTCATTGTTGAATGTAAACAGCCTTACCCTTCATCTTTCCTCTCACCCTTATTTTGACGAATTAAATCAACTATAACGCATGCGCAAAAGTGCTGAGATTTTAGAATCCGTTGTCAAACAATAACGATAAAGTAAATTCCAGAAAAGCTCTAATCCTTCTATCTATACTCTATACTAGTATTATAAATGTGAAAGTTTGGATTTTTGGATGGATGTTTGTTACTCAATCTCGTCAGAGCGGCTAAACGGATGAAATTTAGCACAAAGATTAGAGTCTGGAGTAGAACAGAGGCTACTTTTTATTCCAGTTAGTTGAATGGCTCATTTTTTATTCATAAAAAACTAACTTTCGCGCCAAAAAGCTGAGGCTAAATCCCTCCAAAGATAAACAAGGTCGATGTTTTTTTTTTCTCCCAACTGAACTGAGGTTAGGCTTAGCAGAATTTCGACCAATTATTTCAAACAATCCTGTTTATTTTTTTAGTGTTTGATGTATTTAAAATCAAATGTTATTAGTTAATCGATCTTTCGGATTCATTCTGAAGTACTTTTAAATTAAAAGAAAACCGAATAAAGGAAGTAAAAAATTTCTAATCTGCATTGCATTACCACAACTGGCGTTGAAAGTTCACGCGTGATTGTTGACAATTGTATTTTCATTCAAATTAAAAGTTTAAAAATTAGGTGTATACCATTATAGCTATTTCAATCTCGTCAATGAATAAAATGGATTTAACCAGACTTGATTTGCTGTTTTGTTTTATTTTGGGTATATAATGTAATTAAATTGTTTTACGTTGGTTGTGTGTTTTTGTTATTAAATTCTATTTATGTTATATATTTTTCGTATATGCTTATACTTTTAAATGTATCGTTTTTAGGTTAGGTTTAATATAACTTTTCGTTGCTTGTCATTTTGTGATTGTTTTTCGTACATATACATCAAAAAAGTCGCGTGTAATAGCTAGTATGCCATAAATGAAATATATTCAACGAAAGTGGTTGTCTCAAGAAATTGAAACTCAGGAAATTCTAGAATTTATTTATCTAGATTTTTATTTTGAGGATGGATTTTTTAGTGTCTACCTACTTTTTAAAAAATTTACATTCCTGTAACTTAAAATTCTTGAGCTGCTCGGTCGGTCAATAGTTGTAAAGTTTTCTAATTTTGCACGCAATTTATTCTTACATTTGAATCGACGAAATAAAAAAATATACACCGAAGAGCCATTACATTATGACCACCCTGCTAATAACATATAGGGCCACCTTTAGCCCTCAAAACTGCTAGTACTTGCCGTGACATTGATTCCACAAGGTGCTGATAGGTAGTCTGAGGTATCTGGTACCAAGCGCTCACCAACTGGTCCTGCAATTCCATCACATTGCGAGGATGTGGCGTGACAGCACGAATTTGGTTTTCCAAGTAGGACCACAAATTCTCTATTGGATTAATGTCAGGTGAGTTTGGGGGGCAAAGACATGACTTGAAAGTCACTGGAATGTTCCTCGAACCAATCCATGATGATTCGACTTTTATTACATGGTGCGTTCTCCTTTTGGTACACGCCATCCTCCGCCGGAAACACTGTTCCCATGAATGAGTGAACCTGGTCTGCAACCATGTTCATGTACCTTCCAGACGTCAAGGATTGTTCTATGGGGATTATGGGTCCTATTATGCTCCATGAAAACATTGCCCACACCATAATACCCCCACCACCGGCTTGTCTCCGTCCAACTGTGCATCCGGGAGCAAGGGATTCATTTGGAAATCGGCGTATTCTCACACGCCCGTCGAGGTGATGGGCCAGAAAACGTGATTCGTCGGACCATGCAACCTTCTTCCATTCCTCTGGTGTCCAATCCCGACGTTTCTTGGCCCATAGCAGACGCATTTGGCGATGACGTTCCGTTAGTGCAGGAGCATGCTTCGGCCTCCGGCAGCGTATGCCCATACGCAGCAATGTACGCTGCACAGTGTGTTGAGAAACACTGCCTGGGTCACCACTGTTGTAGCTGGTGGTGATTTCGGCTGTTGTAGCCCTTCGGTCACGGCGAACAGTGCATAGCAATCTCCACTCTCCTCTGGAATCAATGCGGCGTGGACGACGCACTTTTGGCCGGCGACTTGCCGTTTCACCATCCCTGCACCACCTTTGATATGTGCTCACAACAACTGCACGTGAACAGCCCACTAAACACGCCGTTTCTGATATTGATGTTCCAAGTCGCCGAGCCATAACGATTTGACCTTTATCAAAGTCTGATAAATCCGCTGCTTTTCCCATTATGTGGCTAATCGCACTATGTTTAGAAAGACAAGGCATTCCCATTTTATATACTCCAATATCAACCATGCACGCGCAGTGGTTCTGCTCCTGGACGAGATCATTCTCATAGATGGAGGGTGGTCATAATGTAATGGCTCTTCGGTGTATATATACATGTTACAGGCAATTTGTAATTTTATTTAATGTTGAATTCTTCCGTTCATCCGCTGTCAAGGGTGTGTCGTTTCTCCCAGCAAATGTCCTCGAAATTTTTCCTTGCATTTGCATCTGAATTTTTTGCCGCTAACTCTTGATGACCGTTTGATCATCTTGAACTTACGGTCATCTCTTAGTCGTGCTCGTTGTATATTTTATCGATTTCATAAGCGAACATCAATAGCTGCAGGGCGTGCCTTGCTCTTGTAATTAACAAACTTGCAGTAACCAGGGTCAGGGTGATGGCTATAATTTACCTTGCTTCCGGATTTGTGGAATAACTGTGCATACCTTACGGTTTTATCGTTTACCCGATAGCAATATTAAGACATTAAAGTTAAGTGATTCTTATTTCTAGTTTGCAATACCATTGCTGATAATGTTATTCTGTTACTAAGTATTATATATTTTATCGTTCTTATAATAGTTCTTTGTTTCTACGTAAAATATTCGTAAAACTGTATCAAAATAATACAAAACACGAAATATTTTTATTAAATTTTGAATAGAAATATACTTGCGATTATAATAAAATATATAATATTTTATTAGAATGTATTGTAAGATTAAATAATTTATGATATAAAAATGTTTTTAAAAGATTAATAATTCTAAATTGTTAGTTTATTGTTTTTATCTGAGGATTGTACTACTAAACCAACTCCGTAATTCAATAAATTAATTCGCATTTCAGTAACGAATAAATGTTTTTTTTTTAAATCTGTTTCATTAGCCATTGTTTATAGCCTACTCGAAGTTAGCAAAACAAAATAAGTCTTCGAATTTGTACCCTCAAATGTTACTTGATGAAGGGTAGAAATTTCAGCGCCGGTTTTTATATTTAAAGGAAATGTATTAATTTTAGAGGAAAAGTTAAATGTTACCTAAATAGTTCTTTATTTGTTTTATGCATTATTTAATGAAATGATAGTATGCTTTGCTTTAAAATGCACTTCTTAGATTACAATTAATGTCCAAAATTTTATACTGTTTTTTTTTGTTGTTGTTGTTGTTTGTCTGATTACATGTGCCGTTGTTATCCAACTGCAATAATTCTTTTGCATATGAAAATTTATATTTAGAAACTAATAAAATTTATCGCTTTGTGGAAAACAAAAACAAAAATCTAAACTAAGCTCATCTGACTGTAGTTTGAAAAATGTCCGCATTATTCTTTTATGACAGTATTGACCATATCAGTAAGAGATGGCGTATTTTTTGTTCAACTTCTAATGTCTTTCTTCAGAAACGTATGGAAATAGTGCTTACAGTGGAATAGCGCGAAAGCATTAAAGTGCATCAATTCTGAAAGTGTAACAACGAGCCTCGTAAAAACATATTATTTCAGTCGTTTAAAAATGTTGAAAAAATTTAGTTTATGCTTGCGTATGAAACTATCAGTACTCCGAAGTCATTTCCGTTCTTTGTTTGTAAAAGTTTGAAATGGTTATTTGGAGTTTTTCTGTTTTATGAGGAAATTGAGTGTGGGGGGGAAAAAAATGGAAACTGAGCTCAGAAATGAATTATTTGGAACCTTTCTTCTTTTCGTTTACTACGTGAACGAATGAAATGATTGGAGTCATAACACCTGCTAGTTATTTGACTTTTTGTAGCATGTTGGCCGAATTGAAAGTCGGATACTGATAGTTAAAGGAATTAAAGAATACCAACTATAAACTTTGTGTATACAAGATGTATGTTTAATCTACATTTATTATTTTAGAGTATATATATATATATATATATATATATATATATATATATATATATATATATATATA
>JAPMOQ010064179.1:0-58518 GCA_026543055.1 Argiope trifasciata | reverse complement strand
ATATATATATATATATATATATATATATATATATATATATATATATAATATATGATTCCCGGACTTTTCTGGAAAAACCGATGGATTATAGAAAGAAAGCAAGAGCCATTAGAATGGGAATTTTTAACAATGGAAAAAAAAATATTAAATATTCCTGTAAACGATTAAAGTAACATGAATTCATTGTAACAGTAAAAAAGTATTGCTGTAAATTAAGCATAGAAGATAATTTTTAAAATTGAGAGTGGGAAAATTAGACGACAATTAAAATATTTTTTTCTTTTTCAGTTTTAAAAGTTTCAAAATTATTTTTCTATGATAATAATTCCTCAAGTTATTCATAAAAAACGGAAAACAATTAATAAATATATAATCATTAAAAAAATTAAAAATCTCTTGGGAACAAAAATTTCCACCCCAGAATTATGTTGGCCAAGTGTTGTAATACTTGAAAATTTAAATTCTCACATCTGTTTATTTGTGAGAGATAATGCAATTCTTAACCCATTTGTGCCTTCTGTTCCATTTTTGGAACACCCCTCACATAAAAGTTATTTTTATTATATATTTTTACCTAACATATAGAAATTTCATCAAAAATTCCAAATTTTAACCTTAGGCATAAATGGTTTAATTATGTGTTCCCATTTGAGTTTTCCAACTATTCGATATAATATTTTTGCAACGACCTCATACGAATACAATTCATTCGTCGTTCGCTGCAAAGTTTTTTTTTATGACATCTGCGGACTTTTTAGTTTATATAAAGTAAAATTCTAATTTTATGAAATGTGTTTAATTTAACTGAACTTTCAGCTTTTTATTCTCGAAAGAGCGTTGTGTTTAATTCCAAAAATTGCCTTTTTACAGAATAGAATTTTACTCTATACTAGCAGAACTTTTTGAAGAGTGATTTCATTTTTTCAACTTTCAATAAACACAAATGTCTCGAATTTTGAAGCTCGCAGCTGAGCTTGGTCTTTATCGTACCAATATTTACTCTTTACCCCTCCCCCGCCTTCATCTTCAGACTCAATTTCCCAGCGATGTCGCAATTCAATTAGCATTCCCTCCCCTCTACCTTTCTTCTCATCGTAACCTGCGATGGTGCCCCGCAACTCTGAACCGGTCTGGCGGGTCTACGAGCACACGGTAGTTAGGCCCCGGCAACTGAAACGGCTCTTTATCGCGTTTTTGCAGCGCGAATCACAGATTTCACCCAAATAATGTAGAGAGGTGTGAAAAATCAGAGGTGGTGCTCCCCCACCAATTTTCTCTCATACTTTTAGTTAAAGATCTTCCTTTACCTAACCCCCCCCTTCAACTTAAAATTGAGGACCTTGGAATAAGGAAGCGAATGGCTTGCACCCTACTGTCGAACAATAGTTGCGAAATATGAATCTTAAACATGAATCTAACATTTTTAGTGAGACCATTGTGTGAATATGTATTTTAGGCACATTTTCTTTCACTCATTGATGCCGGAATTTAACCTGAAACTGCAGTTGTAATGTTTAGATTACGCATTGACTTTCATTGATTGATGTCTTTTGCGTTTTTGACTTAATTGCGTTTATATGCTTGCGAAAGTACAGACCAATCGACTGTCAATCCTTTGACATACTTGTTGGAAACTTTGTTAAAAATATGCATTTTAGATACTAAACCTGTGTGCCAAATTTTATATGTCTATTTATTTATTTATTTTTGGCTTTTGTAGTTATCGAGTTCAAACAGACTGACTTCCTATGCTTGGATTTCGTTCAAAATTTCTTTAAAATCTACAAATATGGTCTTAAATCTATATATATATCAAATTTCATTCGTCCAGTTTAAAGCTTTTTTTAGTTATCTTGTTCACAGACAGATCGTCAAAACGCCGGAATTTCGGTTTTCGACCTCAAGATCTGAAACGTGGCGACTCGTTAGAATCTCGAGTTTGGATTTTTTTGACGTTCGCAATCTTTCTTTACACTTTGTATACGAGAAAGTAAAAAATAAGGAATATTTATTCGAATCTTTGGTACGAAACATCATAACATAATAATAATTCAGATTTGTTTGGTTATTTTATTGTTTCAAAAAAATCTTATTCGTAATTATAAGCAATGATGGCATACACGCAAATAATATAATTTTTTTTTTAATATCATCGCAACACACTTAGTAACCGAAACAATAAAAAATATTCTTAAAAACGATTCTCAAAATATTTTGCAAACTTTATTAAAATTAAAGAAGGATAAAATACATGAAAATAAAAGTTGAATGAATGGAAAGCTAATGTTTTGGGTTTTAATATTGGTTTTATGCTATAAAATGCATGGAAATTATTGCATTGTAACTTTAACATTTAAATTGCTAATTAATTAAAATTTTGAAAAATTCTTTCTTACAGTGAACTTTTTATAGCCTAGAATTAATTCTCTGCCAAATTTGGTTGCTGTAGGTACAACGATCTGCCTCATAGAGTGCCTTATTGAGTTTTGTCCCTTGCATGGCACGTCTTGTCTAATTTGAGGAAAGTATTCAGCTTGTAAAGAATGTTCTGTTAAAACATTAACTAAGTTAGCTGTTGCACATTTAAGTTTTAAACATGAAGACTATGTTTGTGCTGGAAATTTATTTTCAGGCTATGCACATCCTTGAGTTTAAAAATCTCTTAATAAATAAAATGCATGTTCAGCAAAATAAAATTAGACCTTCGAAGTTAATGCCTTTCAAAAACACAAATATTAAAAAATACTTATCAAAATAAACAAGAATTATCTTTCAATTTTCCTCCCTCCCCTTTAGGAGAAAAAAAGAAATTAAAAATGTTATTTTGAAAATCGATTCATTTTGTGTATTCTCATTAATGAAATTAACAAATCAGAGTTTGTATGTGTCAAAATGCGAACTTGTTAAAAGCCGATACATTCTAAATAGCAAATTTATTCTTTTTTTTAAGTTATTAATGTAAAATCGCATTTCCTCGCAATTTAGATTGTTGGTTCCGTTGACAGATTATTAACACATAAATTTCATTAAATGACAAAATAGAATTTTTTTTTAAAAACCTAACTATATATTTTAAAAACTAAAATTTCTGTTTTTTGAATATCCACATAATGTTTATAATTCTTTAAAAAGTGGTTGAAGATTTTTCAAGAGTAAAATAATGAATTATGGTGTGGAATTGTTTGAAATAATATCATTATATTTTTATAATATTCATACAATTCATTATTCCTTTTTTTTTAAGTATTACAATTAGTGATTACTCAATTTCTCATTATACAGAAAACTGCAAACAATACTTCTTTGTAAATGAGAAGATACTAATTCTATATTTCTCGCAACTATGGGACAAACTTCATGGAATTAACTAGCGTTCATTTTAAATATAAAATTTCACTCTGCAGAACGTTAATTCCTGCTAAGTTCTTTGAGAAAATATTCAGGCTTATTTAATTGAATTTCAGTGATACACACCAGAGGACAGTAAACTTAAGTATAAGATATTTGCTGTTATCTTTAATGAATTTGCGCTGTAATGTGATATCTTTTAGGTTTGAAATAGTTTAAGCGCATAAAATATTGAACGAAATGTTTTATTATAAATTTTAAATATACTGCCTGTATGATTTATTATATTTGCGAATAGCTGTAGCTGTTCAAGGCTAAAAACTTACTCTTAAGAAAGTTTGTAGTATTTTTGGTATTCTTTCTGTTCTAAATCTTTTTTTTTTTTTTCCTACAGCTTTGGATTTAGGTCAAACTTCTAATAATGTGCAAGATGCCTTTGTCATTGCCGTGGAACAGCAGGCCAGGGAACGTTTGGAAAAATTGTCTGCTCTTAAAAAAATCAAGCCCGTGGATATGACAAAGCTTTCCCAGGAACTGAATGAATGTACAAACAGCACTCGAGAGCTGAACGGTGTCATCGAAAATAATCCTATTTATGTTACCACTGTGCCTGAAATCCATAATGCGACTTTAGAACGTGTGAAAAAAGATCATCTTGATAACTACGTTAACAGTACTTCCACATCACATGGTGATAAAAGCATCCATGACCAAACTATGCAAGGACTGAATGGTCACAGTCAAGTCGGAATTGTTGACCATGATACCCATGATCAAGAATTAGAACTTACTCAAGAAATAATAGATAAGGAAAGTTACGATGACGCCCTCTCGCCATCTTCACCTGAAACTCCACCTCGTGAAAGACTTCTTGTTGAATCCCAAAACGGAGCAGATTGTGTGACGAATCGTTTTTCTGAGTTATGTGTTTCTGTTGAAACTTTATTGCCAAATTTACCTGACAAACTCAAATCTTCGCCAAATGATATTCATCAGCAAAGGCAACTGCTGCCAAGTATTAAACAGTCTGTAGTTAGCGACCAAAATTTATCAAAAGCAAATTGTTCGGTTTTATCCAAAAGTCATCCTTACAAACCAAATACTGTAGATTCTGAACTTAGAACTCACCGAGAAATGGCAGTAGATGTGCCAGACTCTTTTGTTGGTGTTGCCAAAACGTCTCCTAGATATCCACCTCAAAAAGTCAATGATAGAGGTAGTTTTAAACGTGAAGGCCATCCTGAATTTTTTATAAATAGTTCTGGTGATAGTTCTTCTAATGAAAATGACCCATCTTCTAAAATGAATTCGGTGAACCGCAAAAGTGTTTCTAGTTTCAAAAGCAACTTGGATAATAATGCCATTCCTAAAGTTACTGTTGATTCCACTGATTACGATAATAAAAATTTGGAAGATGCCAGTGAGGAGCAATTAGAAAGGATACGTAAATACCAGGTAGAAGTGTTTTTTTTATATACATAAAAATTTGAAGAAAAATTAATTTTTTGGAGGAAATACCGTAAATATGTTTTATAAATTTTTCTTTTTGTATTTACCTAGATTTTTTTCTCCCTTATACGGACTATTAGTCTGTAGTATTCTGAAAAGAGTAAGTTATAAAGCAAATTGTGAATATAAATACTTGCTTTTGTGAAATAATGGCTACAACTTAATTAAACTTTTTAATAATCGTTATTACAAATCTGATAATTCGAAATATTATCATATATAGTTTTTAAAATTTAAGATATTACAAAGTTTTGGATTGAGATTTGTTTTCAAACTTTTGTTATCAACATTTTATGTAATGGAACTGTATATTGAAAACGAAAGTTATTTAATTTTTTGGAGCATTTTGGAAAGCTTTTTAAATGTGCAGGGTCGTGTGGCATCATTGTTAATGATTTAGTTGTTTCGAATAATTTTATTTCATAAATCATTTTGGAATAGTTTTTATATTTTGCAAACTTGCATTGTTACTTACATTCAACACATTTTAATATCTTTCTTTGACCGAGTTCATTTCACATTTTGATTTTTAAAAGCTTTAAACGTTTTGTTTTTAGATACAGTGGAATACATCTTAACGAGCATAGTCCGTTTCCGAACATTTTTCTTTGGTATCCATGTGAAAAGAGCATGTGTTCAATTTCGTAAAAAATACTGAAACAAATTCTTAATAATGTAATTTATTATTTATAATTTTTAAAAAATTAAAGAACATTGTCTAAAATTGTTTCTGGCTACGCTTCAGAATTTAACGAAAATGAGGCGTGGATTTTAATTAAATGAATTTTAACGCCTACACCCTACTAACTTATCAGAGTGATGCCATCATACGATACAATAATTTCTATACTTTCAGCATCTTCCTAATTTCACTGAAAAATTGTTGCTCTATTATTTCTTCCTCTTCTGGTAAAATTTCCTCGGCAGCTTTTTGATGTGACACAGAATAAACTGCATTCTGTAACTTCTGTTCTTTCACTAATTCCATAAGCTTTGGCTATGTTTTTTCACCAGTTCAGAGATGCCATTGCTATTATCCCCTAATCCATATTCTTGGGCTATATAAAATCTGTAGCGATTGGCAAGAATCGAATTCGCAACCTTGTATTTGGTAGCCAGATAATATGGCCACAAGACAAAAGTGACCTATTCAGTCCTGAGGTTGTTATCTGGCTTATAAATTTCCCACTACATTATACTCCACTGCTGAATTAAAATGTGCATTCACTTATTTAAATTCGTCGAAGTCGCATTCAACAATTTTATCGGATCAAAACTTTCTTTTAAAGGCTCTATTCAAACAAACGCTCAACGCAGACTAATATGAGTCACGTTAGCATGTGACATGACGATGTTCCCTCGCCACTCATCTACAAAACATCGCTCGTTAAACGAATTTTTGTTTTGCTCTTTAGGCAAGATTTGAATTTATTTCTTTTATTGGAAACTCTTTTTATGTATGAAGCAAGAGAAACTTGAATAAATATATTTTGTTCTTTACTCAGTTTTTGTGCTAATGTGTGAGAACTTCCTGATCAACACAGAATATTCACAATAAAAGAAACTTATTTTTATATATTCATCTTTCAGAATATGTTTATGTTTATATTTATCTTCCTTTTACAACTAACTTATGATATTAAATATAATAGTCACTTTTGGAAAAGTAATTATAATGAGAAATGAAACTTAGTTTCTTTACTTAATCTTGTCACTTTTGTGTGCTATCAAGTTTATGATAATTTTGACATCAGATGTAAATGCTGTTAATACTATTTAGAATAACTTAGTAATAAAAATGCTGTTTAAAATAATTATGTTCTGATAATTTATACATTAGATATATTTTGTTATCACTTTTCTTTATAGTTTATAATTTTTTTCTGTTTGTCATTGTAATAAAAATAGTATTTAGAACAAATTTTATATATTCTTTTATCTTTCATTTCCATTGTTTCAATAATTTTACACTTATTGTCTGTGAAATCTTTTGTCATGTTTGCGTAAGTTATTTTTAAAAAAAGAAAATAATAAAAAAAAACATCTGTAGCGAAAAACAGTAGGGAATAAATTTTATTCATTAAAATTTTATAAAATAAATTTCAAAAATAATTAATTCACTAAAATAGAAATTTAGCTGCATTAATTTTTTTCCTTCTTTGTTTGCTACAATATTTGTTATTTGTAATATTTTAATTTTTTTTAAAAAAATTATATATTATATAGGAGGATATACGCAGAAGGAAAATAGCTGAAGAAAAGCAAGCTAAAGAAAATGAATTTCTTCGCACTTCTCTACGAGGGTCTAAGAAATTGCAAGCTCTTGAAGTTAATCCTCCTCAGTCAATAAAACGTGGTGTTGAAAATACTGCCTTTGAGCTTGAAGAAGAGAGCAGTAGTCAGTCAGAAGGAACGAAGAAAACACCTGAACTTGCTAAAACATTTGGTAAAATTAACTTTCTTGAAGCATTTCATATTATACATTTTGTGCACATTCTATTAATTTATATTTGCTTTAATTTAATTTATTTCATATTTGTAAAGATGAAATTTTGTAATTAATTTTTTATTCATTTCATTGTAATCAAGTTCTGAAATTTTGCTTGATTGTTTATTTCTGATAATATCACAGTTTTCAAGGTTTTAATATTAGTTAATATATTATTTTGCGTTAAATTCAGAGTCCATTCAATGGTAAGAATGAAATAATAAATAGCCATCCATTATATTTTAAGGGCAAAAATAAAAGATTCTATAAAATAGACTTTTATTAGTCTATTTTTTAAAAAATCCCCCCCCCTAAAAGAATATATGGTCATAACTGTAGGTTTAAGGTACTGAAGACAATGATGTAGAGAAATTAAGTCATGATAAATATAAGACTAAAACTCCATTTAGCTCAGAATGTTTCATCGTTGCCATGGGCTGATTTGATGAACATAATTTTCATTAAAAATTGAATTATTATTATTTAGTATGCTGGTAAAAATATGTTTAAAATTACTTTTTATTTTGTAATATTTCAGAACAAAAAAAAGGAGGGAGGGGCTTATAAGATAGGATGCAATGTATTAAGTGTCATCATCAGTATTAGATCATAGTTCCACTCTTAGATGCATTTTCAGTTATTAAAATGTAATATTTGTATATAAAATATATGTTAAATTTATGTTTGAAACATTGAATCATAGCTTGTTAGCCTTTAGTTTTAATATGAACTAAGGAACTTTCAGGTTTAAAAAAATTGTCATATGTAATACTAGTAAAAAATACATTTCTGAATGGATGGATGGAGTTATATTCATTGAAAGAAGTCATATATGAAAGATAATTATTTCTAACTTAATTTTCACTTTATATGCAAGAATATTCTACCAATAAAAAGTTAATGAAATGGATGATTATTTTTCTCCCTAAGTGGTTAATCATGAAAAATAAAACAAATAAAAAATCTGACGAATAAGACAGCAAAGAAGTATTAACAGTCGAATTTCCCTTGATATTTAGTCCTATAACTTTAACTTCTTAGCTTTGAATTTTATAAATAACCAATTAGGATTTTCAGTTATTTTGTATTTTTCCCCCTCAAGTTTGGTTACACATGTATGATATATGAATAATTTATTGTTATTGTTGTATAAAAAATAAATTTTAGAACAATAATAATTTATTGATTGATTTATCTTATATTGCAAAACTGAAATAATATATTTTAAAAATTGCAAATAACCTATTTGTTTCTAATAATGATAAGTGTAGATGAAGCATTAACATTTTTACTACTTTTTCAACATTTAACAACTGTTGCTGCTTCTGTAGTTATAAGTTATGCTGTATTTATTTCATATTAGAGTATATAAATATTTTTACCTTTTTTTTCAGGTGCATCAGAGCTGCTTCAGAGTTTGTACAGATTAAGTTCAAGTTTGCAAGGCAATGGTCATAAGGATTCAGATTTAATGTTAGTTGAAAGTCTGATCCAGAATACCGACTTCCAAAATATTCTTGCTATCCATAACAAAGTTCAAGAAGTTTGTTGTTTCAAATGCCCTCCCACTCCTGTATCTACTGAAGCACAAGATATTACGCAAGAGGTAATATTTCTTTGATGTTTGAATTTTTATGCTGTTTTATATTCTGTATTTATGATACTTTGGTCTTATCAATTACCAAACTGTACTAAATATGCCCAATAACCTTTTATCTCCAACTGTGGGGTTGTAGTTTAAAGTTTCTATGCTTGTCCATAGTTTGGCAAAAGACATTAACTAATGAAAAAAAAAGTTGTTTATTATGTATTAAATGTTATATTTGTTATGTAAAGTGTTTTAATATAAGCAGATATTATTACAATCAGTTATAAATTACAATGAATATACAGACTTTATGCAATAGTTTGTTTAGTATTTTTATTAAATTTTTCATTGATATTTCAGGTTATAAATACACTTCAAGAAAGCTCATCCCCAGAAGCAGCTGAACTAGTCGATATTTTGAGCAAATTTGAAGTGGAAGGTTTAATATACGCTCATGATAAAGTAGCTGAAAGACAAGCAGTGCCAACTATAACACCAGATGAAGAGTTACTTGATCGTGCGTCCCAGTATACAGAAGAAAGTGTAAAGATTGTTAGGATAGATAAAACTAATGAGCCTTTGGTATGCTTTTATTAAAATTAATATCTGAATTATGTTTTAATTTTTTAATTAAAAATGTATACCTTCATGGGAAATGATTCTTTAAAAAAAAAGGAGGATAGTGCTGTGTGTAATTTCCTTTGCCCATTACACAATACTGTGTTATTGAAAGTAGTTTTAGGATTCAGTTATTTTAAAAAAATCTTTCATTACGTTTCTGACTCATTTTGTTAGCATCTCAAAATTTTTTGTGATGTATAGTTACCAAAATATATTTGAATATTCAGAGTACTTATATAAAGATACATTGTGCTGTTCATTTGTAAATCATATTAAAATTTATAAAAAGAAATTGTTAAATATTTTAATCCAAAGCAAGAAGTTTTATGTGATAGTTTTTAAACTAAGAAAGCTGTGTAATTCAAACTATAACTAGATTGTATACTGTGCAAGTTAATAAACTAATTTTCACTTATATTTTGTATTGATTTTGTTAATATTTTAATAAATTGAAATGTTATTTATATTGCTAATAATATTCATTTGCTTCACTTCTTTGCATTTATGGTGTTTATTTTTGTCTTAGGGTGCAACTGTTCGAAATGAAGGAGAAGCAGTAGTAATTGGTAGAATTGTTAAAGGTGGTGCTGCAGAAAAGAGTGGTACGTATTGTACTTTACATTATATTTTAAGTATATAAAATATTATAATTATAAAAAAAATTCACTTATTTTCATGTTTTTGTTACATTCTATAAAAAAGACTCAATTTGTATTTATTTTTTTAGATTAATAAATGTTTATCATTCTGATTTTATGTAAAAATCATGAAAATATAGTTTACATATTGGCTTTTAAATTTATAATGATACATGACTTTTTCTGTCCTATTTCTATGTATCTTCAACTAATTTTTTTAAAGCTGTGTATAGTTTTTTTTTTAAATATAATGTTTCAGTTTATTTTAGCATAATTTAAAAGACAATGGTTTATGATTCATAAAAATATTCTCAATGTGTTTTTGAAATTTCTAGTAATAATACTCTGGGCCATTTGGTAGTAGAGTTCCTAAAATATTTAATTACTATTTTGTACATTCGAATTTAGTCATCTTGTAATTACTAAAATTAGATGAAATTTGTTAAATATCCTTTTAATATTGGAATTTCGATAGTAAGAAATTCTTTACAAATACTTTGGAGATTATTTATTCATGTTTCCTATGAACTATCCATTACATATGAAGTGACACTTTACAATAGTAAAGTAAATCCATCTTTAAGTTGATTAATAGATAGTTAGATTAATTCTGAGGATGAGGTGAAATTCAAATGATTTAAATCAGCATTTGAATTACTTTCAATACAAAAAGATTTTTTTCTTTTTGAAATTCTATTAGTATAGCATCTAATTGATATAAAAAAATTTGCTTTCTCTTTACTGCAAGTAAATGTACTTAATAAAACACTCTTTGACAAACATGAGTTCATGGCTAGAAAATTTCTAAAGTATATTTACTTTTTTTAAAGTGATTTTTTTGCCTTTATAATGATAAAACATTATTTAAATGTGTATTTCATATTTTATAGGTCTTCTACATGAAGGAGATGAGATTTTAGAAGTGAATGGTGTAGAAATGAGAGGAAAGTCAGTCAATGATGTCTGTGACATTTTGGTTAGTAAATTTCAGTACTAATTTTATTTTTGTTATCTTCTGTGGTCTTTTTGATGTTTAATCTATTGAAACATAAAAAAAGTGAACATCTTTCTGTAAACCTGAATTGAAATTTGTAATTTCCCTTTCTCTTTGTATTTTCTCCCCCCCCCCTTGTTTATCTAAACATATGTTTAATGCTTTTTCGAAATATATTTTTTTAATTTTTTCATCTGAATATTTTTATTAAAAAGAAATTTCCTTTCAACTTTCCTTTTTGATTCAAGATATTTTTGATGTATTTTTATTTAATAATTTTTCCTCCCTCTTAGGCTACTATGAATGGCACCTTGACATTCCTAATTATTCCCACACAACAAGAAGCAAAGAAAAATTCGCAAATGGAAGCAGTAGTAAGTTTAATTTTTTTTTCAAGAATTATGATTTGATATATTTATGCCATAATTTTTAAGTCTTTCACTGGTAAAATTATTTGTGGAATAAATAAATCTGTTGTTACTTATAAACTATTATTTAACCTTTTCTGTAGCATATATAATGAAGTGCATTTGAATTCACAAACCTTTCCAATTAAAATTTGGATTGCATTACAGGTATTGTGTTTGTAGTAAATAGTAATTTTGCTACTTGAATTAATTTTACTTTTAGCTTTCCATTTTCTTTGCCAATATAATTATAATTTTTACTATGAGTACTAAGTTGAGTTACTGTGTGGAATTTATTTAACATTTATTTTCTTTTCCTATTATGAGATTCATCACATTTATCAATTGTTACGAGAAAAAGAAAGATGACTATTATTTTTTTCTTTATTGTCCTACCTTTATATATGTCAAAAATCAATGTATTTTTCTGCTCAAAATATATAAAGAGCACAGCTTAGGATATTTTAGCTTGTAACTTTTGTATCGCTAGAATTAATTCTATTGACTATTAAAAAAATATAAGAGAATGGGAGCAGGCTGTAGAAATAAAGTTTCATTCTAGTTGTTTGCAAAAAAAAAAAAAAGAAAGAAAGAAAGAAAGAAAGAAAGTAAAATATGTTATATTTTTCTGATTATTGGTGACTAACAAAATTGCACAACACTTTCTGTAACCTGCTCATGAAATCAAAATTGCAAAAAATTATTTCCTTATTATATTTGTAATATCTTTGATTATATTTGTATAATAACAATAAATATTAACTTAATTTTCAATTAAAGATAAAATTAACCAAAAATAATATTACACTTTGTAGCACATTATGTTTTCATATTATACAACATTAATGTCAGCAAAATTCATTACAATCAGAATTTGTAGTCTCTTGTCTCTCTGCCTTGATAAAAAGGAAGTTCTTTGCAACATTCCTAACCATAGCATAAAATAATGGGGGGGGGGGGGGGGAATAGTAACTCTGTACATTTATTTTTCTTCAAAAAATGCTCTCATGTATAAAGAAAAATCAAATCAAATCAATAAAAAATGAAAGCCTTTTTTTTAATAAAAAAATTAATGATAATAAAAAGAAGGAAGAAAACTGAAATGTTTGATGTAATTATGTACAAATTGTCAGGGTTCTAGAAATGATACAGTAGATTAGCCCTTTAAAATAGAGTAATGATTCAGTTTAATTTGATTTTTAAAAAGTTTTGTGTTCTTTGAAATAAATGATATTAGTTTTTTATAATTAAAACCATACATTATGAGAATGACTTAATAAAACAAGTGAGCATAAAAAATGATATCATATATTTATTATAAGAGATTTTAAATAATTTCAATTGGATCAATTCATTCAAAAAAAATTAATTCCTATGAAATTCATGTATCAATCTGAAGGCAAGAATGAATGTTAAGGCTCATCTTTTAAAATATATATAATGTAAATTTGATTTCTTATAATTATTTTTTTTTTTCAATTACGAATTTTTAGGAAAGTGCATGCATGAATATAAAAAGGAAAGAAACAATCACATGCATTTTCCAAGTGGTGATATGCTATATTTGTAGCTTATGTGATAGTATTGTTTATTATTTCCATGCATATAACTAAAGGTTTCTATACTCAATGGAAGTTCTGGTAGCAGACATCGTTTTTTGTATAATGTCACACGGACAAAAACATGTTTGTGTATTTAAAATTTCAGCAATTCTCTCCATTACCATATGGACATTATAGTATAACTAGCAGGGAGAAACTCCTCCAACTTTCTGTACTTTGTAATAAGAATATTTGAAGTTTTCTAGAAAACAATTAATAATCAATAGAAATAGTATTTGAAATCTTTTTTTTTTTTAATTGAAGACAAATGTTCAAATGATTTCAAAATTTTTTTAAAAGTAATAGAAATAGAATATCAGATGCAGGCATTTTAATTCTTAAAATTTTCAAATTATATTAGAGTTAAAGATTTTTTTTGACAAATGTTTTTTTTTTCCCTTCTTCTTTGATGGTACAACAGCTGTTGTTTTTCTTTTACAATTATTTGAAACAATGCTATAAGCAAAAATGTGCAAAAAATGAAAATTGTTTCTATATTAAACTTTAAAATTCAGGCTTCAAAATTACCTTGAGTCATCATTATTTTGGGTTAAATTTCATGATTGTAAGTGCAAAAGATTTGCAGATGCAAACACTTTTAATAATGCTGCATTTTCTTTATCCTTTATTGCCAGTCTGTTAAATGACAGATGTGTTTTTTTACCTAAGCACATGTTTTGCTTGAAAATCAGTGTTATTTTACACAATTTATTTACTGTGCAACATATAAATTCTGACTAAATTTTGTTTGTAATTAATAAATTCTTTGTAAAAATTGTCTAAATTAAAAAGTGGACATTATTGCATGACAGTGTAGAGTAAATGTAATTGGTTTATTTATTTATTCAGATGCATGTCAAAGCCCATTTTGATTACGATCCTGATGATGATTTGTATATCCCATGCCGAGAGTTGGGAATTTCATTCCAAAAAGGTGACATCTTGCATGTTATTAGTCAGGATGACCCTAACTGGTGGCAAGCATATCGAGAAGGTGAAGAAGATCAGGCTCTAGCTGGTCTAGTGCCTAGCAAAAATTTTCAACAGCAGTAAGAAGTTTTATTAATTCGTTAATATATTTTTAAAAATTAAATTAACAGCTAAATTTGTGGTTTTTCCAGTTCATATATTAGTAGCTAAGTAGCTACTTTAGTAGCTTATTAGTAGCTACTTCATAATTAGTAGCTATGTAAATTAATTTATACTCATTAAAAATGTGGTAAATAAAAATATTTTTCTGCAAAAACACTTTCATTTTTATTCAATAAGTCTAATTTTAAAGCTTATATTAATTTAATAAATTTGCATTACATAAAGAAAATATTATTTACTTTTAAATTCTGAAACTGTTTTGTTTTTCTACACTGTTATCACATGATAGATGAACCTTAAAGATTAATATAATGTTGTGTAATAGTTTTTATTTCAAAACTATATAAAAATGCTTTTCTTTTAACACATTTTACAATTTTGTATTATTTTCAGGCGAGAATCAATGAAACAAACAATCATTGGTGAAGCAAGTAGTAAAGAAAAAACAAAAAAAGGTATTATTTGTATAAATTCTATTCAAGTTTGTCATTTCCCCCTCCTCTTAGAGTAAACTTTACAAATAAATCATTCATTTATTTTACATTTGATTTTTTAAAACCATTTTATGTAATTTCGACCCCTCAGGGGCTCACCTACTATAGGTGAGTACGGGTCTCCCAATCCCGAGGTACCCAGGGATCTTTACTCCCTTTCAGTTTAATCTCCCCTCCACCTTCTGCTTTTGGCTGTCTTTTTTCTATCCCTCGAGGGTAGACGAGGGAGCTCTCCATGAGAAGCTGTCGCCGCTCGGTTTGCTTCCTGCTTCTCATGGACAGCAAATACCCCCACGTGTTTGCCGTGCGTGGCGGCCCATTAGACGGGTGGTGCACTGTGGTCCCCGGTGTGTCAATCGGCTGGTTGCTGGCCACCTGAGTGGTCAGTTTGCTAGGGATCAAGCGAAGGGGTTAATCCTTGGGCTTGGCGTTAAGGGTGGTCACTGTCCCCGGGGGTAACTTCGAGCGTATAGGTACTGGTCAGCACTATGGTAAGTACTGAGGCTGGTATTGCCAGAGCCGGTGGCTGCCATCCCTTGTTGGGCTCCATGGTGGGCGGTGCCGCCGGGCCCGAATTGCCTACAATGTCATATGGGCAAAAAAACCAATGCTCCCTTCAGTGGGCAACAGAAGAACTTCAACCTTTCGGAAAAACCTTTTGACACATTTTTTATTTTAAAACGAATTTCTGAGAAAAATGAATCATTTAACAATGTGTCACCATTTTTAGTTGAAAAAGGAATAACAGGAGCAATTGGAGAAGTCGTATCAACTAGGAAACTCCGCTCTGGCGACTTACTTGTAGAAGTTGGTAGTCGCAAGCAAGCTCAACAAATAATCAAATTGACTGCATTGGGATCTATAACTGTTAGTGTAAGCGCGCATGCGTCGCTTAATTCTTCAAAAGGCGTTATAACCTGCGGTGAACTATTTAATGACACCATGGAAAAAATTACATCAGAATTAAAACCCGAAGGAGTGACGCATGTACGCCGTATCACAATTCGGCGCGATGGACAACTCCTTCCTACGAAACACTTTATTTTGACATTCAATAGACCTAAATTGCCAGAACGTGTCAAGGTTGGCTGTATGAGATTAGCCGTGAGACCCTACATTCCGAATCCTCTCCGATGCTTTCAGTGCCAACGTTTTGGACACTCGAAATCCAACTGCCGCGGGACACCCACTTGCGCCCGTTGTGCAGCAAAAGGCCACGAAAGTCAAGATTGTTCCGATACAGAAAAATGTGTCAATTGCAACGGCAATCATACCTCATTTTCTAGGTCCTGTCCCCGTTGGTTAATGGAGAAACAGATTCTGTCAGTTAAGTTTAAGGAAAATATCTCATATGCTGAAGCTAGACGTAAAGTTAGTATACAGACACCAGTACCTGGTGTAACTTATGCCTCCGTTTTGCAAAAACAATTTTGTTCAAATTGCTCTTGCACTAACTGCGTTAAAAATACCAACAAAAGTAAATCCCCTGTGAAATCAGATACAGATACTGAAAAATCCACAACTAGTGCTCCTGAAACTGGGAAACCTGACACACCTCAACGCAAACGGAAACCAAATAAATCGCTGAAGCTGAAGCTTTCGAAACGTGGCGTTTCCGAAAAACATCTTTCTCAAAAAATTAAAGCATCAAGACTGCATAATTCTGTCGCCCTGGGACTAGCGAATAAGGGTATTATCCAAAAGGATCTATCGACCATTTTCAGTGGTGTGCCCAATAGTCCCGAACTTATTGCACTACATCCATCCGAAGAGGATGATGAAATCCACATGAGTTGCGACTTATCGACAACTCTTACCAGTGTCCCAAATACTTCTCATGCAACGTTTTCTTGATGGGCCCTTTCCTTTCTTGGAACTGTCGTGGCACTCGGTCCAAGCTTCAGGAAATAAGGACTATTCTTAACGAATTTCATCCATCTTGCATCTGTCTTCAAGAAACTTTCTTGAAACCAAATATGCCGTTAAAATTACGGGGTTATAATGCTGTTCGGAAAGATTCGGATAGTAATTCGCATAATTCTGGAGGCGTTTGCATCCTGACCTCCAATTCATTTCCGAGCTCACCTATCTCACTCCATACTGATTTGCAGGCTGTGGCTGTGCAAGTACATGTACAAACATTAATTACAGTCTGTTGTGTTTATTTACCACCCAATGATTCTTTTAGTCAAAAAGATCTTGACAGTTTATTAGAGCAACTTCCAGCACCATTTATTTTGCTTGGGGACTTCAATGGCCACAGTACTTTGTGGGGTTCCATTGCACAAATTCTCGTGGGCGACTGATCGAGCAGTTCATTAACAATAATGCTCTCTGTCTGCTGAATAATGAAGAGAAAACTTATTTCCACGAACCCACGCGTACATTTCACTGTTTAGATCTCGCCATATGTTCCCTGGTGCTTTTACCGTTGCTAAATTTTACAGTTGGAAATGATTTACACGAGAGTGATCATTTTCCTATTATAGTATCCCATACTGATAGTGGTATTACTACTCAAGGTCAACCTCGTTTCTTATTGCAGCATGCGAATTGGGTCGATTTCTCACAACTGGCCGAAATTACTGACAGTATGATTAACACTGCAGATATTTCGACTGCAGTGCAGCTTGTCCTCGATTGCATTCTGAAAGCCGCAAATAAAAGTATCCCTAAAACCTCACCCCGTCAACGGAAATTCCGCAGGCCCTGGTGGAACAGGGCTTGTCACGACAGTCATAGGAAACAAAAACAGCTCTGGAACAAATTTCGCAGATACCCAACAACAGAAAATCTTGTTTTATTTAAACGAGCCAAAGCTTATGCTCGCTGCATTCGCCGACGTACCCAGAGGGAATCCTGGATTAAATACGTCTCATCCATCAAGTACTCTACCTCTAGCAAATTATTATGGAGGAAAGTGAAGGCAGCTAACGGAATCTACCCGGAATTCTCATTTCCTGTGTTGAAATCGGGAAACGTAACTTATTCCTCACCTGTAGAAGTTGCCAATATGTTGGGGCAAGCCTTTGAAAAAGTTTCAGCTATTGATTCGTACAGTCCTAAGTTTCTAGTGACTAAGAATAGAGCTGAAAAAAGTAATCTAAATTTTACTACACGCTTATCTCTTGAATACAATAGCACTTTTAAGCTGTTTGAGCTGAAGAAAGCATTGGATCAAACACATGACACTAGCCCTGGTCCTGATGGAATCACTTACAGTATGCTTCGCCATTTAAATGAGGCTTCTCTTTCCAATTTGTTAAAACTTTTTAATCGAATCTGGTCTGAGCAAAAATTTCCCTCACAGTGGCAAGAGGCAATAGTTATTCCAATCCTCAAGCCTGGAAAGGACCCCGCTAACCCTACGAGCTACAGGCCAATCGCTTTAACGAGTTGCATGTGCAAAACGCTCGAGCGTATGGTCAATGCTCGACTAGTATTTGAGTTAGAGAAACATGGAAGCATAACGCCATTGCAGAGTGGCTTCCGACGAGGACGCTCAACATTCGACAACATTGTTCTTCTGGAGACACAAATTCGCAATGCCTTTGTTCGCAGAAATCATCTTGTTTCCATCTTTTTCGATGTTGAAAAGGCTTACGACCGTACGTGGCGTTACGGTATTCTTCAAACACTTTTAAAATTGGATTTTAGAGGAAATCTCCCTGTTTTTATTCAAAATTTTTTGACTACTCGAATTTTTCGTGTACGTGTCGGTAATTTTTATTCCGACCCTTTTATCCAAGCTGAGGGCGTTCCACAAGGAAGTGTCCTCAGTGTTACACTTTTTATCACTCACTTTAGCGAAATCCTATGCCAGCTTCCTCAATCTGTTCAAGGGACACTATATGTAGACGATTTGCAGATTTCTGCACAAGGTTGTAATATGCACTTAATTGAACGGCAACTGCAGAATGCAGTGAACAAACTAGTTACCTGGTGTGAAAGAAATGGGCATACTCTTTCTCCAGAAAAGAGTCGTTGTGTACATTTCTGCCGAAAGCGAAATATGCATCCAGATCCTATAATTAACATTCAAGGAAACGCCATTCCTGTTTCTGACGACGTGCGTTTCTTGGGAGTGACTTTTGACAAAAAACTAACTTTCCTTCCGCATATTCTACACCTGCGGAGGAAATGTGAAAAATCCCTTAATATCCTAAAAGTGCTGTCAAGCACTTCTTGGGGTGCGGATCGAATATCCCTTCTCCGAATATACCAGGCCGTTATTTTATCTCGCATTGATTACGGGTGCATGGTGTATGGATCTGCCCGAACCTCTGTTTTGCGCAGACTTGATACAGTGCATCATTCTGCTCTTAGAATATGCTCTGGTGCATTCCGTACATCACCCGTGGAAAGCTTATATGCGATCTGCAATCAAATGCCCTTAGACATGCGACGTCGCAAATTGACAGCACAATACTACTTTAGAGTGCAGTCGATTCTGAAACACCCTGTTGTTCAGTTGTCTCTTCCTGTTGGTCTTCGGAGACTTTATGATGCACGTCCCTCTCACATTCTTCCCTTTTGTGAAAGAATCAAAATCTTACTTCAAGACGCATTACTTCATGATGTTGCAATTCAGACTTTTGATCGCTTTCCTTTCCCGCCTTGGGATATCCCAGAGTTTGCATTTTTGAATCCTTTTTCAGGATTTGATAAATCTACAACAGCACCGATCATTTTTCAGCAACTATTTAATGACCATCGCTATCAGTATTGTTCCTACACAGAAGTATTCACTGACGGATCAAAATCTAATACCCACGTAGGCAGCGCAGTTGTGTTATCAACTGAGACACATAATTACTCTTTGCCCAAATCATTCTCAGTCCTGACTGCTGAACTGGTCGCAATGATGTGTGCTCTTCAAGTGATTTCAACTTCCTGCTCCCGCAAGTTCTGTATTTATAGTGACAGTATGAGTGCTTTGGAGTCTCTTTCCTATTTTAGTAGTCAAATACACCCAGTTGCTTTGGAAATCCTGATTTTTCTACGCATCCTCGAAAACAGAGGTTTTAATATTCTGTTTTGCTGGGTTCCGAGTCATGTCGGAATACCAGGAAATGAAAAGGCGGTTGCGGCGGCAAAAGCAGCAAACTCTCTTCTTCAGCGAGAACTTCCACATAGCGATGCAAAAACATTTTTTACTCGCCATGTCTCTATGTTGTGGCAACGATCTTGGGATCAACAAACTTCCAACAAGCTACATTCGCTCGAACCAATGATTCGTTTCTGGCCAACCAACGCAGTGCGTGGGCTCGATGTTAAATTAACTCGACTCCGCATTGGTCATACACGATTCAGTCATAAACACCTTTTATTTGGTGAGCCAGGTCCAACATGCACGACATGCCATACAGTTTTAAGTGTACGTCATGTTTTAATTGAGTGTCCTGCTTTCAATAATCAGCGGTTACGGTTTTTTAATTCAATTTCCCCAAACATGCGGGAACTAGTGGGTGACTGTCCTCACCCTAATGTTTTTAAATTCCTTCACGCCATTGGTTTGCTGAATTTTATTTAGGTCCATTTGCAATCACAATTTAAAATTACATTTCGGTTTTTAAGCAATTTACTTATTTTCGTGAAAGTTTTTAACGTGCTGTTTTAGTATGTATGGATTAATTTTATAATTATACTTTTACTTTAAAAGCTATTTGAACAAAATTATTACCATTTGTATGGCGCAGCATAGCCAGGTTTGGCTTTTGTGCCAGGAAACTAAACCAACCAACCAACCAACCAATATGTAATTTCGATGTAAGAAAATTATTCTGGAAATTTTGATTATTATATTCTTGTATTGAATCTAATATACTTATTATTGTGTAGCTTATTTGAAGCAAGTAATTAAAGAAATAAATAAATAAAACTAAGCATCCATATTTATGAGCATCATTTTTATTTCAGCTGGCAAATTCCTTTGTGCTAAAAAGTATCATAAAAAGAAAAAGAAGAAGTTATACAATGCCAATGAAGGTGGGTTTCTTATTTGTTGCAAAATATTTTTTAACTGCAATTGTTTCTTAGAAGCATGTTAGAGTAAAAATTAAATTTAATATGATGATTATTATTATTCCTTATAAACAAATATTATTATCCTTATTAATAAACAGTGTCATTTTGTTACACCGTGGAGCATTCATTATTCCTAGTCTAAATATTTAATAATATTCTCAGAAATTGGTCATAGTTAGATTATATACATTTTATTAAGTTATTAGATATATTTTATATGATTGTTTAAAAATCACTTTAATAATCAACAGGTATTTTAATAAAAACTTGTTAAAAATTTATGCATTACAAATTTGCAAAATATTCTATTTCATTTAAGAATTTAACTATCAAGTTTAAATTAACTCTCAAGTAAAATTAGTTAGAATATATATATATATATAATCATTTTCCATTTTCTTTCAGATCTTGAAGGAGATCAAATTTTGACCTATGAAGAAGTTGCTTTGTATTATCCTCGAGCTAATCGTAAACGTCCAACTGTCCTCATTGGCCCTCCAAATATTGGTCGTCATGAGCTAAGGCAGCGATTGATGGAAGATACAGAACGTTTTGCTGCCGCTGTGCCACGTGAGTAAGAAATATAATCATAATAAAAATAAATAAATCTGCTCTATTTTGATCATTTTTATTGAAATATTTAAAATATAATTATAGATTTCATTTTAATTCAAAACTCACAGTTAAAAATAATAATGAATGATGTTTTTGGATTCTTCTTATTAAAGCGTTATAATAAATTGGGATATTAATGACAGTACCATAAAAAATTCTCATTCATTTTTTATTTTGGAGTGCTCAGAAATCTCATACAAATTAAGAAATGAAATAATACAAGAATGCATTATTCCGCATCTGAAACTGAGCTCTTCCCCCACAAAAAAACTTAAAATTATATAATAATTTGACTATCTTTACAAGTTTTATCACAGTTGAAGGAAAAAAGCATTTCTTAAATTTTTATCTCCCAAATACGATAGCATTTTTATTATACATTTTCCTCTTTGCATTTCTTTAAATTTTAACCAGGATATATATTGATTATTGTTGGTTTATATTGATTTATTAAATAGTCAGAAAATATATCTTCGGTATAGGATTAGTTGACAATACTTTTATAAATTTTGTCAAGTTATTGAAGTTAAAAATTAAAATAAAAAAATCAAAGATTTATTTCCATAAATTATTTTATTCATTGTCATTACAAAATGTAATAAATTGATCCTGAGTTTTAAAATTGCTTCTTCCATTTAGATACTAGCAGAGCTAAAAGAGATAGTGAAAGTGATGGAGTAGATTATCATTTCATTTCTCGATCGCAATTTGAATCAGATATAACAGCTGGTAAATTTGTTGAACATGGGGAATATGAAAAAAACTACTATGGTACAAGTCTTGATGCTATTCGAGCTGTAGTTAATTCTGGAAAGATATGTGTTTTAAACCTTCATCCACAGGTAAAAATCTCATTTTTTAAATAGTATTATTTTATAACTAGCACTATTTTTTGTGGTGTTAATTTTTTTCTAAAAATTTATAATAGTATAATTTTTTTTCAACTTTTTTTAAAGAAATCTTTATATTGTGTGAATAATTGAATATAATAAGCATCAATACTTATATGCTTAGTAATTTCAGAGTTTAATATTAAAATAATATTTCCTTTTGTTCCAGTCTTTGAAAATCTTGAAAAATTCTGATCTTAAGCCTTATGTAGTGTTTGTGGCTCCACCATCACTTGAAAAATTAAGGCAAAATCGTCTCAAAGCTGGAGACAATCCAAAGGATGAAGAGCTTAAAGATATTATTGAGAAAGCAAGAGAAATGGAAGATAATTATGGTCATTATTTTGATATGGTGATCATCAACTCAGATATTGACAAAGCATTTAATGAACTTCTTAAAGAAATAAATACCTTAGAAAGAGAACCACAGTGGGTGCCTAAAATATGGCTCGGCAATTATACAAATTAAGTATAGAGCAAAGCTTTTGTAGAAGCCTAATTCCGTAATCTAGCTTCATTTAAAAGCTAAATTATGTGTACATTAAAATGAGAGAAATTTTAAAACAGTATGATGTACATGTTGTAAATTTATTGTTGTGTTTCAAATGATTTTTTTTCTCAGTACTGCATCTCTAAATTTTAAAGATGACAGTATGTGGAAAGGAGTGAATTGTGGATACGAATTTTTCCTAGTTATGTCTGTTACTTGTTTGATAAGAAAGAAGCATTTTTTTGTACATATATGTAAATTCTTATGTAAAAAAATAATAATAAATTTGGACTAAGCACATGAATTCCACTGTGCAGATACTACCGTGATTGTTTTGCAATATGAACAAAATATGTGTGATAATTAATTACTAAAGTTCATAAAAGAATGGTGTGCTCAGATTCATTTTTTAGAAAAATGTTTGAAGACTTGGCAGAAGTGAAAGAAAATTCAAAGTAAATAAAAATCACAGACTCAGGAAGACAAATATCACATTCATTACTTTAAAAAATTCCGCAAGAAATATATTGTTCAGATTGTTGCTTCTCCTCTATAAAATATTTCTAAAACAGTGTATCAAAGTAATAATAATGATTCCAGTTAATGCAGATGTGTACAAGAAACGCTGTTTCCTTATTTACAAGTTAATTATCTTGTAAATAAATGTGCTGTTTAGTACTTAATTTGACATGAAGTGATTTTTTTTAATGCTCATTGTAAATTTTATCATAATATATAATTTTTACTGAACTGATATTAGTGTTCAAACTGTTGTCTATCAGTAATTTTTTTTTTTTTCAAACTAACCTATTTCAACCTTTGTTCCCCCCCCCTTGTAGAGAAACAATATGATTGCATGATAATATTCATAAAAGTTGCCATGAGTTAGAAAAAAAATGTGTGCATATTAAATAGATGCACATACAATGAAATGTATTCTTCTGAAATAAGATCGAAAAAGGTAAAAGAAAAATCAAATATTTGTTCAATATTCAAATAAATAATTGTTAAAAAGTTTGAAAATATCATGAAACATATATTAAAATTTGTGCTGAAATGTTCTTACAAATTTATACAATTTTAGAAGAATAAAACTATTTTGAAATGTTTCAATTTTTTATTTTTGTTATATCTAGTAGTGTGTTCTTATTTGAGAGACCTGAACACTGACTCTAATGTATGTAATAAAAGGAAATATTCAGTAAATACATTATGGGAAATGAAATTATGTTATAACCCTGTCAAATTACCAAATGGACCATCTTTGTCATTAATAGTTTCATTCACTCATTGATTTGACATTAAGAAAGTCCTATTAGCATAATCATTTAAGCTGACAAGCTAAAAACAAATTTTTGATTTATGTAAGTTGTAATCAAATCAATGTTAATTTCATATAACATAATTTTCTACCCTGTATATTTTTCTATTTCAATAATTCATACATAATTTTATAATGTTTGAAATTATGATACAACTCCTTTCCTTTATTGAATTTTTTTAATTCTAGAAATTACTGTTGATTACAAAACAATTACAATGTATATGGTATTTTTTATATATATTAGACTTTCTTGCATATAATTGAAAGTAATTAAAATACAGGCATTAAATTTATACTTCTATAGGAACGATGCTTAAAACCCTTGATTGAAAATATATCAATGTCAATAAACATAATTTAATGTAGCTGCTAATAAGAATTAATAAATATTGTTAAAACTTTAAATTAAAAGGATAATTTTAATTTTATAACAAATTGGAATATTTAAGTAAATAATATAGTATCAATGATTTAGCATTTTAAGTCAATAAAACATGGTTTGAATAGGTTTAAAGAAAGGAAGATTTCATTTTAATGCCATATAATAGTGGGAATGGGACATTGCTACTAGAAATTTCATAATTAGTGCAAACTGCAATACATAAACAACCCTTTATGCACAACATTATTTGTCATGTTGATAAATATACATGTAAAAATAACTTGGATGAAAAACATCAACAGCATCCATATTATTCTAAATAATTTATAAATGCATTATATAAACTGATAATCAGCATTATGAACCATCCTTCATTGCTTTAATTACTATAAACATAATTTACACTTCAACAAATTTTAAATCCTAATTCTTAAAAACTTACACGAAACTGCAGTTTTAAATGCATTCATGTACTAAACTGCTATAGATTTCTTAAAGACATTAACTACAAGTAAAGATTTTTAAATATTGAATTAATCACACAAAAGAAAAATCTGATTTAAACCAATCATTAGTAGTTAAATGGTTGAAATATTTTCATGTGTTACAGAAAAAGAAACTATGATTAAATAGATAAAGTTCTATAATAGCAAACATAATTTTATATAGGGTATAATTATAATAGGTGTATAATTTTAAAGAACATGAATCAACATTTGACACAAAATATTGGTGGAAAAACAATTGCTATCTCTCATCTTAAATTTTTGAAGCAAAATTGCTAAAATATTTAGTATTATATAATACCTGGTGCATTCTAACAATATTAGTGGGACTTAAAATTCAAGAAATTTGTATCAACATTTGCAAGACAACCAAAAAGGAAAAAAAGAACTGAAAATTTACTTTATTATGATTCTTAAAGAATTTGTCAGGAAAATAAATAACATTCCATAATTCCAAGAATAATATATTATAAACATAATTTTACTTTTATTTGGGGAATTTTGTCTGATAAGTTTTATAAAAACAATTAATGATTTTATGTGTCTTGAAATTAATCTTTAATATATTCTTTTTTATAAATAAACAAAAATTGGTTTTTTAATGTCATTTTTAATATGAATTCAAATAAAATTGTATTTTTTAGAAAAATGAAATTTTATTTAAATGATAATCAAATAAAAGCACTACAGAGTTTGTTAAATTGACCTTTTATGGTGTTTTAAACATGAATTTAAGTGTAATAGTTAATTTGACATATATATATATAATAAAGAATCATTTGATTAAAAAAATTACTTTAATGATAAAGAAATGTTATGGTAGGCGATTTCTAAGCGAAGATTTGAACTTATTTTTTTTAACAAACACATGATACACAACAAAAAAGATCTCCCTTGGTTCTAAAAATTCATTTTCTAGAACTATCTTCTTCGTAATAAGTTACTTGACCATGTGCTTGCTAAACTTGACTTTTTACTTTTTTCACCTTGCATACGTTTTTCTTCTTCTTCCTAAACAAAAAAATTACAAATTAATTTTTATCTTATATACAAATTCTTTTTTCTAGCAAAAATTATACTTTGTGTTTTATTTAAGAGAACTCACTAGTGACTTAAAAATTTGTGATGCAATACTTCATGTCAAATCATATCTAAAATTTATATTGAAGTATACTTCACTTAAAATACAGAAATTAATACTTTACATATATAATTAACTGATTAATTATTCTTAAAACTTACATTCCCTTTGTTTTCAAAGCAATTAACTTTTATGAAAGAAGTAAATACATTCATTATATTTATCACAAAATATTTTGAGAAGCATAATATGATCCAAGCTTATGAAAAAAAAAATTCATTATGAATTTTATAATGAATTAGATTTTATTATTAAAGATTACAAAAAGAAGAAAATGACATTTTCTCAGAAATCAGATTTGAATAAAGGGGAAAAGAAAATATGCATTATTTCTCATTTGATCTATTTCTAATATATAGGACAAAATACCTGAAGTCTTCGTTGATTTTCCTTAAAAGCTAAAATTGGGTCATCAAATTGGCTATAATGATCTAATACTGTGCGCACATCTTCTACTTCACTAGTAGCAATAGCTAGAAAGAGAGAAATAGCAATTAAACAATATGAATAAAATAGAATATTTATGATAATATACATTTCCAACAATACCAAATAAAAATTTAGTAAAGAAAACTACATACATATAAAAAAACATTTAAAAAATTAAATTAAATTTGATAGCAATCAACAATGATTAAAAAATATTTTTATAAACGAAATAATATATTGAAAGAATTTTATATGACTTTGGTATGAAATAAAGTTAGTTTACTCAAATTTAATAAAATGAGTATATAAATTGCATCGCTGTACAATAGCAAATTAGCTTGCATAATTTTTTTTTAAATTAAGTCTGAAAGAAACATTAATATTTTCAAATACGTCTAAGCTTAAAAGCAAATAGAAATATTACTAAGAAAGGGAGGGGGAATATGAAAATGTTGAGCAAATACAAAATTTAAAAAGGTTAAATTAAAAAATTTGCAAAAAATTGTAATTTATGAATAAATAAAGCTAAAATTTGTGATAAAGATCATCAATTGAAATAATTTTTTAAAATTATAATATACATGAAAGAAACAAATAATGAGCTTTGTAACATTATTTAATATAATTTTCTGTTTCAGAAAAAAAACAGTCATTGAAAATTCAAAATTAACAAACCAGAATAATATATTTTTCAAAAAGTGTAATGAATTGATAAAACTGAAAATATCGATTTAAAAAGAAAAAATTATAAAATAATAGTTAGGAATAGAAAAGATCTTACCTCTCAATAAATTAGCTAAGTCGTATAATGTTTTATCATCATCATTTCCATTCCATCGTTTCAATTTCAGAGCATTTCTTGGCTGAAGTGTAAATGATTTTTCATTCCAATCAACAAAAATTACTTTAGCTAAGTCCCTATTTAAACATGATAAATCCTGAAAAAAAAATAATTAATCTTAACTTTTTGAAAACTTTTGCATATTTTTAATTTAGAAGCTTAGATTTGCTCCTGATATTTAAAAAAAGGGGGGGGGATTAATTATACTGTAATTAACATGGTATAAACAATGTTTTATTTATTATTCTAAATCATATAAATTAGGATTAATTTGAAAGTTTTCTAACTTATAGCTCCCTTTGTTGTTGAACTGTTACTGAATGTAAAAACAGATGTGTAATTATTGGAAAATGCTAATTATCAGACTTTTTTATTATTTGTATGAATATATCACAGAATATATAACTATTTATGTCAACACAGAATATCTTTAAAGGCTACCTTAAGTAGAATCCAATAAAATATTACATAACCAATTACAGAATCTTATGAGATAGATCACCTTTCAATGTTTACATAACTTTGATAATTAGAAAATCAGTATATATAGAGGATGAAGAAAGAAATGTGTATTTAACTTAATGCTAGAATCTTTTGGACCTACAGGCATATATTTGCATTAAAAATGCATAATGTAATATTACTGGCATGTAGATTAATTTTAAATTCCAGTTACATGAACAAAATAATTAACAACAAATAAAATATTTTCTAGCTACAATAATATCTAAAAAATGGCACATTCTATTCTTGATAAATAATTTGCTAGCCCTAAAACTGCCTTTAACCCTCTGGACATTTTCATTCTACGTGTGAAACTGCTCAAAGATGATGGATGCCAGATTAGTTATGTGTTGTAAAAGTGCATCGGTTTTCCAAACGTGATGCACTGAAAGCGTTTGACGAATTTTTACTTTCCCAAAAGTGAGGTGAATTCGTCTTTTGGGGCTAAGAGTCCCCAAAAGTTGGAACAAGTTTCTGCTCATTGAAGTAAAACTTTATTGCTTATTTTATTTCCACTTATATTGCTACAAAAGTCAGAGGGTTTCTAAGAATAGTGAACAGAAAGACTGTTCTATTTCTATTTCTATTTAACCTTGATCACTGATAACCTCACTTTGCGAATCTTTGCAAAGAGTCATTTTCTTAATTTTTGCTCGGTATTTTAAGAGCAGAAATAATTATATATTCGATCTCAATATGATTATATGAGAGAGAACAGTCAATGTAGAGTAAAACTGTCTTCATATTCTCGTATTATTCTTTTAAATAAATCCTTATAATATTTTTGTATCAACATTTTCAATAGAGTAGCATATGTTAAAAATTAGAACTAATTATAAATAGTTCTGTTAATTTGAAATACATAAATAATAATATAGAACTGATGTACTGTATTTTAGAAAAAATGACATAATATTTTATTATCATAAAACAAAATTTTTGAGTGCAACAAATTGTTTGGACAGCTGAAAAAATATATTATTTCAGAGCTAGATAATTGACTACTTAGGTATTAATTTTCCAGTCCCTAAAATGTGTGCGTGTGTTGAAAAATAATTGCATCTTTGTTTTTTAATGTTTCAAAGTAATAAAATATACAACTTAAAAACTTATGAATTGTACCAGAATAAATGAATATCAAATTCTACAAAAATAAATTTGTGTAGAATTTATTTTTGAAGTTGTATAGTGCTCTAATGTTTTTAAAGCGTTAATAAAATTTAAAACAATCGATATTTTATTGCAATTTTTTTCTCTTATCTCTTTACTCTACTCTAAGTTTGCATTCAATGAAATTGTCATCACCAAAAACATAAGACAGCTAAAATAAACAAAATTCTTTTAAGATATGCAGGTGTATTTCCTTCCACATAAATTTCAGTACTTTTATAATGCCTAAAATTTTCTTTTAAAAAATACAGAGAGCAAATTATCATCGATGACATATCTAATGGCGAAAAGTTTAAATATTAAATAAAAATTGGCAGAAGCGGCCAAATGGTGTGAGCTGCTTGATCTTCAAAAGGTTTTGGGAATAATTTTAAATTTTCGCTATACTACGTATCTAATAAATATAAAGCGACGAATATTAATATTTTAATATTTCTCTTGAAGGGAGGTGATGAAGGACATGCGATTTTATATATATATAATATAGGTGAAGTTTCGAAATCATTTGGAAATCTAGTTATTAGAGTATTTGAAAATGTACAACTTTGATAATATAGTCTGTAGACTTTTATTTATTTTATAAAGATTTATTTATTTGAAGTAGATGTTCTCTACAGTAAAGATGATTACATAGAATTTCATACAAAATGAACATTTTTTCAAAAATTCTTTTAACCCTGAACTATGAAAATATTGTAATATGTACTGGGAATTTAAAATCTAAATACCTTTGAGATTAAAATGCAATAAACATTGGACTTTTGATACATTAAGAAGCATACATGGAAATTAATGCTACGTTTAAAAAAAACCGAAAAAGCAGATAAAAAAAATTGTAATATTTAAAAATAACATACATTTAAAAAATTCAGTCTTTTTTAGAAACTTGTTAAAGTGTTTGAAAATTTGAATAACAAATAATTATTTGTATAAATAACTTACAAAACAAAATTGTTTCTCAAATTTCAGATCAATGCAGCATATAAAAATAGTGGTGTAACCCCTTTGTTCAACCATTTAAACCCCTTTATTAATCTTTTTTAAACCTCCTCTCAATTCAATAGCAAGGGTTAAAAAGGCAGATCATGTACCCTTTTAATCATTTCGGTCAAAGTGTTTAAAAGAACCTTTAATCTGTTTATTTCTCTTATGACAAGGTATTTTAGTTGTTATAAATTAAATGTAATTAACTTAAATGTAATCTTATCCCAAATATTAGATGAAACAGGCTCATGGGAAATTATCTGGCCATGTACACGGGAACATGATACTTCAAAACAAAAGCGAACTAGATAAGTTAAATATATCCAGCAATTTTATCAAAATGTAGAATTGTATTAATTT
Source organism: Argiope trifasciata (assembly GCA_026543055.1). Classification (NCBI taxonomy): domain Eukaryota; kingdom Metazoa; phylum Arthropoda; class Arachnida; order Araneae; family Araneidae; genus Argiope; species Argiope trifasciata. Next base: position 28,075 of record JAPMOQ010064179.1, on the reverse strand, counting down.
TTTGAATATAATTTGTAAATGAAGTGATTATCCGTGAATCTATCCATTCATAAGTGTTCGATTAATCATTTAAAATCATACAAAAAAAATAGATAAATGAAATTTGGTTATTTTTGCTTTGAAACACTAATTAAATATGTATCAAATTTAATCACTAATTAAATATGTATTAAATATGCACTTAATTCATACTTGATTCTATTCAAATGTACAAAGAAATACCATTACCACTTCACTGAATATGCGTATGCATAGGTAAAAGTAGAGAGGTGAATACTACCATTGATATTTACCTTGACTGCAAATCCTTAGATTGCTTTTCATAATAATAATAATAAAGTTTTGATAAAAATTGCTTCCCAGTTTGAACCCAGTAACTTTTAAGGTTGATACAGCAACTTATAAGGCCAAATTGAGCAATTTATATAGTTATTTAATAAGTAACACTTCTATCGGTAATAAAATTTGAGTGAAGTAATATATAATTCTGGATTTAATACAAGTAAATAACATGTTGTGATTCTAAGGCATAACTATGAATGTTACACTTTTAAATATTCAGAAATAATTTATTGTCCATGCATCATTCAAGCATTTACCTGCCTTATTATGCATTAGAATGTCTTTAAAAACATATAATGAAAAATCGTGATACATTTAGCACAAGATTTATTAAAATCTACCTCATTTATCCACGCAGTTTTAACCTCTAAAGAAGAATTCTCAGTAGCATATTAACCAAAAAAAGTTGCTTCAAAATACTCTAAAATAAATACAAAATCTTTAAAATTCCTTTTTTTTTTTTTTTTTAAAGATTTTGTAAATCTAATAGTTTATCAAAGAAATATATCTTTCTTGATAAACTATTGAAAAAATATCTTAAAACAATTTACAGTGTTAAAGACTTAAGATGTTACCAGTCTCTTAATGTTCCTAACAAAATTATTCAAACATTCAAATCATTCAATTTATTTTGCTATTTTTATCATCTACAGAAAGGTATAAATACTAATAATTAATTATTAACAACCAAACTCATATTAATAATAAACTAAATATTAAAAACTAAACTAATAGTACCCTCTCAAATAGAAATAATTTTAAAAATATGTTCTTAATATTTCTTTTATGAATTTGAAAGAAATTATTTTATCATGTTTGTTAAAGAACTTTAAAAAGGAATCACTTTATAGAAAGTCGGACACACAACTCCTTGTTTTTGTGCAATTTATATCTGAAAATAGGAACAATATAATACTTTACTATATTCTTTGAAATTCAGACTGCTTTAAAACACAAAATTCAGTTGTATCTGTTTACTTTAAGCAAAGAAAAGAAATTGGAGATAGAGATTAGCGTAAAAAGTATAAATTTGGATTATAAAAATAGTAGAACTTTAGAATGATAAATATATTCATTAAATTAACTATATATTGAGGGCAATTTTTCTAATATATCCCTTCTGAGTTCTTAATACTTTAATGCAATGTTTAAATGCAAGTGAACATAAAATTATATCAAGAAAAATAACTCAATGGAACTTTAAAACAACATCTAGGTCAAATAAGCTATATCAAAGAAATGTTATTGAAGCCAAATACAATTTAAATCTAACTCCACATAGAGCATTATCAGACACACAATAGAAGGGAAATTCATGCTCCTCTTTTCTTGAAACAGCTCTCTTTCCTCCCTAACGCAGAAACCATCACAATGTCCTATACCTAAAGCAATCTTCAGACCCTTAGATCCTGCGACATCCATAAATGGCCATAAAACATTCATTGTAATGACTCCCCTCCAATTCATAAAGAGGTCAGACTTGTAGGAAGAAAGGACGACGTTAAATTGTGTCACAAACATTCTTCGAACATTATACCCCAGACGTGATTTTCCGCGCAAAACGAACCTGTGTTCATCCTTACCCTACGTCAAAAAACGTGCAGCACACTTTTAAGACATCTTGGGGCTACGTTAAATGATGTGAGGAACCCTTAGAGGGTTAATTAGATATTTAACAATTACAAATATATGTATATGAATTTTTTTTAATCTGTATTAAATTGAAACAACAATCAGTTGAAAATTTTAAATCAACACTAAATATGTATAGAGGGAGAATTAATGCATGCAAATAAATTTCTTACCTTTACATGGTGACCATCCATATACCTAGTAGCATCTCTAAATAATCTATACATTATATATCCATTAGGATCTAATGTGTCAATTATAGGAAAAGCTGTCTGTAAAAAGAATATGAAGTAAATATTTGCAATAATTAAATATAAAATTATTAGTAAAAATATTAATAATTACCAATAAAAATGTTAGTAAACATATGTATAAATAATTCATTGAAAAATTAAAAATACATAAAAAAAATATGACTAAAAAGCAAACTACAGATTATCATTTTCAAAGGAGTCATACACAATGATGAATTATAATTGTATGTTTTTTTTTTCCCAGTGTCAGAATTAAAATTTCCTATTCGTAAAATAAAAAATTGGAGTATGTAAATTATGTGATGTATTTAATAAGATAAAAATCTTTTACTTCATCTCTATTTTGATAAACAATCCTTTAAGCTAAATGCCCAATAAATTACGAAGCAGTGTGTTTATACAATTAATATAATATATTGCTTTTGTTATCTGAGGTAACAGGCTTTTTATTTAGGGGCACATCTGTTTCAATATATCATTTTACTTTAATATGATTTTTAGATACAAGGGAGCTCTTAAACTTCAGTTGATGCTATCATCTTTTTCCATTTCTTAACTCCAGTTAATATCAGCTTATAACCATGTCAGTGAAAATTTCAAATCAAATAATCATAATTAATTTTTTAAATCAACAAACATAATTGTAATTCCATGGGTAAAAAATCTTTAAGATTATCAAATTTAATTACATTACCTGCTTCACTAAATGGAAAAGAAAATAAGATTATATTTATTTGATAAATATTACTCAATTTTAACACATTAAAGGCGGAGGATCTTGACGAAAGTATACTAGGTAATGCAGATCAAATTGTAGTACTACGACTCCCGCCTTTAATGTGTTAAGGGAGGAGATATTTGAACTCATTTAATTAAATTTAAAATGATAATACTTACAAAGCCTTGTTCACTTGTGTATATCACAATTTCAAAAAAAGGAGGTCCGACTTGCTGCAAAAAGTAATCTACACCAGGCCTCTTTTTAAACCGCCAGCCTGTTTGATACTAAAATAAATAATCAAATATTTTTGTACTATATTTCACACAGCAAATGAACTTAAGTTTAGGAATAAAGAAGAAGGCTAATTAACAAAATTTTTGAACAAAATCACCCCATTCATCCAATAAGTCAAATAATTTATCATTTTCTTATTAAAAAAAAAAAAAAGATTAAAGTGACATATGGAAACATTCGGCTTAGGTATTTATTTGACAAATCTATATATATATTTTTTTTCATTTATGTATTTTTCAAAATTTGTATGAGCAATTGCAAAAATCTCTTAATTAAAGTTACAATTAATAACAATATATGTAATTTTGCAGCAGAATAAATTTATTCATAAGCTAAAATTTTTTTGTAATGTTAACTTTTTTTAATATTGAAGTTACCAAAGATTTTTTTTTTTAATTCATCAGAAAAGCAATGACAGAAAAAATGAAAAGTGATGAAAAATAATTATTATTTCCTCCACATGGGAAAAGACAATTTGAGAAAGGATTCCTCCTAGGATGGAATAAATTGAAAGTTTTAAATTTTTTTAATTTCTTCTCTCTCCGGCTACAAAGCTGCACAAAAAATTTTTTGAGCAGCTCATTACATATATATCTAAATTGATATTTTAACATATAATTTAAATCCAAATTAATTTCTAAAGTTTTATTCTTAATTTATTCCATATCAAAGTCATTCTAAAATATTCTCTCATTTCCTGATAAGATTCCATTTCTCTACTTAATTAATTCAAGAGAAGTTTTGTAAAATGTTGAATTGGCAAAAAACAGAAGCTGTTTCATACTGTGAGTGAAATGATAAAATTGCTGATCTAAGCAAATACGTTTAAAAGAAGATCCCTGGTTCCCTTGCCTCTTACTGCATGTGAGCCTCTTTTGCAATCTTCATGATGTATTAGCAATGTAAACAATATTTTCCCTATCAAAATATGGTATAAAAAACAAGGGAAAATTAATTTATCCCCCTTTTTGCCACTTCTGCTTGGCTGGGCTGTTTTTAAACATGCATACCTATCTCCAGAGGTGGAATAAAGTGAACTATAAAATAAAGTCTCTTCAATGCCTCAATATCTTTGAACTGTAATCTACCATAATTTTAAATCTTTATAACATATATATATATCTATATATACAGTCGATTCCGGTTAATCGGACCACATCGGGACACGATCATTTTGGTCCTAATAACCAGCTGGTCCGATTACACGAACATGCCCTATGCTACAAGACGAGGATTGCAATACGTAACATATTAAAATGTCATTATGACCTTTACTGTGCGGCACACGCGTATGGCGAACATACAAACAAGAACTACTGTTGCTTGTGAACTTTATTCATTAAAAAATAATTTTACAAACAAATTCTTCGAAACGATCTACACGATACTCAGAATGCGTAGCACAATAAAAAAAAGTTCTTATCAAATTCCAGTTAACGTTTGAAGAACTTATCCAGTGTGATCTGATGCGTTCTGTTGATGGACTGCACTTGAACAAAATCACTACAAACATCTAACGCAGCAATGGGACTGCCTTCATTTCCCTCCTGCATGAAATAGCGACGCAAAGTTTCATTGCATTTCCTGGCAACTTGTGTTGTCACTTGCACCAACTCATTAGGGGCGTCATCATCACTTTCCTGGTCTTCCGATGCTGTAGTGTGTTTTGCTGTAATTTGAGCAACAATTTCAGCGTCGTAATCTTCATTTTCATCGTAGCATTGAAGCTCGTTGTCGATTGATAGAAATTCTTCGTAATTTTCGACCTGTTGAAGTTCCACATTTCTCTCACCATTTTCAATTTCAATCAGCAGTTCCACATCCACCTCCAAGACCAAATGCTTAAAGCCACAGTGAGAAATTCAGTTCTGAATTGTCTCACTGCTTATATTTCCAACAGCTATCGGCCAAAAATGTAACTGCTTGTAAGATGTTGACCTTTGCACTGACTTCTCTGGCTGTTGATGATGATGATGTCAGCAAACTTTCATCAATTGCTTCAATGATGTAATTAACCAACCTTTCACGATAAAAGGTCTTCAAATTTTTTATGATGCCCATGTCCATTGGCTGTACCAAAGCTGTCTTCATGAGAGGTAGAAATTCCAGATGGATGTTTTTTCCAGGCATTTTAGCAGGGGAGACAAGACACGCACAGTTCACTGACTAAAGTGTTCCGAAGAAACTGGTTTATGTGGGATTTAATTTCCCTGAAAAGCGGAGACTACCGAGCTGCCCGTTCTAAGAAACAAAGTGCTTGCTCACCTCCCACTGGTTCTTTTCCCTTTTGGACTTCCTGCTGTGCACAGGCGACTTGTGGCTTCTTTTTCATCTTCCCTGCCACGTTCTTTGGTCCGTTTAAACGGAATTTTGGTTCAAATAAGCGAATAATATTAGGCTTATGCACATAGGATTTGTTTCGGTTCTTTAAGATTTGGTCCGATTATCCGGTGGTCCAATTAACCGGATTTGACTGTATATATATACATTGTAGTTAAAAGCTATCAAGCTAATAAAAGTATCAGATTACATTACAGTTATTGCTGAGCATGTAAGCACTGTAACAAACAAAAAAAATTAATTCACTTACAGTCCAATCAGGATGCACTAATATTCCAGTCATTTCAAGAACTAATGTGTATGGAGGTTGATAATAAGGTTCGGTCAAAGGATCTGGCAGAAGTTTCTCCCTTGATGGATCCTTGATAAGCTATGAAATGAAAAGTAGTTTTGATTTCCAAAAGATGTAATTTCATATTTTAGTCTAGTGTATTTTTTAAGTATTATTATTCAGCACTTATACTTAAAATTAATAACAACGTCATAAAAAATTTCTCTCATTCCTTTACTGTTCCAAAAACTTTCATAAAAACCAAGCTGATAGACAGAAATTCATAATTAACATATGCCAAAAAGAAAATTTAACAGGCACTTAAACTACCAAAATAAGACAATTATCCTTTCATGCATATGTAGATATATATATATTTCTAAAAATAATGTTCTTTTTATACGCTTTAAGATCTTTTTTTATTATTCTTTAATTTAAATATTTAAATGTCAGGTTAAATAAATATAAATAAAAAACATGCTTTTCATCAAATAACCCTGTAACTTAAAACAAAGGCTTTTAATCACAGACCTTATTTTCTTGTTGACATGAAATAACACTTTATAAGTGTTTGATTTTTATTTATTTTTTACCATGTAGATTTGGGGGACGAGGACTAATGTGTTTGTTTGTGGGGAACTAATGCGGGGGAGGACCGAATGTAACTTGATAAATATATATGTGTGGGTGTTTCCATAACAGAAAACAGTTTTTCAGTTAATATAATCTAAATTATTTAATAAATATCAATAGTTGATTTGACTCAAAAAAATTTCGAAAAAAGATTTCATTATAAGACATAATGCATAAAGAAATAACAGGATGTCATTTATATATATTTTTTGAAATGCCCCTTTTTTCCCAAATAAAATTTCAAAAAACAATTCGACAGATTTATTAGAATAATGTTTTATTTAGCTTTGTAAATTCTGAAAATGTATCATTTGATGAAAACAGCAGTAGAATCAACAAACCAATTTTGAAATTTCCAAGTCAAATGAGATATATAACATTAATAATTATAAAAAAGCAATAGAAATATATTCAAACAGTTCAATCAACTTATCTATGTATTAAAAGTAAATTTATAACCTTATTATAATACAGCATCTCCTTATATGTCCTGTAGATATAAGCTTTAAGGGCAGGCACTGAAACAAAAAGAAAAATATATGTAGACATTGTTAAAATAAAAATTAATGAAATTAACTAACAGCTGTTTTATTGCTGACTTTTTATAGCTATTTTATGTTTATTCCAAATAATATTTTTTCCAACTATGTTAAGCATATACCCCATACTATTTTAAAAGCATTGCACCATTTTATTTGTTCTGCTTCGAATTTCTCTTTATATCTTCACACATAAAATTGCATCGGAAAAAGTAGTGGTATTTAAAAATGAAGTCATTTAAAAAAAATTTCCAATTGCTTGCATTCAAATTAAATTTAATATAATAAAATTTCAAAATTTTTATTAAATTTTGTCAAAATTTAAAAAATTTTATTACACTCTTTTCTACTAACCTGAGCCAACTAGCTATGCAAATGGCTGGTTATTTTTTGTTTCAAATTATTGGTACAGACTGTAAAGTATTGACAACCTTAATTATAACTCTTTTTATATCCTATAACCCTGATTTAATAAAAAAAAAACCTGGTCCAAAAGATATCATGGACATATGATCCAGATTAGTATGTTAAAAACATAATTATGCTAACCTGTTCAGCATAGAAAAGTAAGCTAAATTCTGTTACTGTGATTATCACTAAAAATTTAAAATAGAAAAATATTTGTAGCGAAATAAGAATGATTTCAGCTTTATTTCATGAAATTTATTGCTTTAAAATAAGCATAAATTTTTTTTTCAATTTACTTTTAAAAAAAAGAAAGAAATAATAAGCAAAAAATTTATAACATTGTAAAAATAATTTAAATTTTAAGATTACACAAAATATTTTTGGAATTTACTGCAGAAAACTGCCAAAATTTTGGCCATTTTTTTAAATTACTTTAAATACTAACTTTAAAAATTTTTAATAGCTCTAGAATGCATAATCCTCATTTAAAAAATGTATATATGAGAAGTGTCCAGGTCAAATTTGACCTATAAAGAACCAATATACACATTCATTATTATTAAAGATATATTTTAGAAAATACTTACTGTGACTATACTCATCTTCAATCTAAAAAGAGAGAGAGAAAAAAATAAGAATAATGAAATATATTTGTGCAATTTGAAAATAGATTTAGTATTTTTAATTTGCTGTTAATTACTTAGTGGCAAAGATTTTAACATTTCAAAGTTAAAGTGCTTTTCTCATTCTATAGAAGTTGGTAGGTATCTTATTAATATTTTTATAGTGTTTTTATTTAAATTTTTGCTCAGTTTTTGCCAAATTCCAAAAATAGATATAATTAAAAAAAATTTATATACATGAAATTTGTAAATGCAAGAGAGAGCAAAGAAAGGAGTGGTACAGCAAAGCAAAATTTTCAAAGCAAAAATACTAATAATAATGAAAATATTTTGGAATTTCAGTTCTGCTATTAAGTTTTTCAGAAATCAAATACACAAAGTTTTATCTAAAGTATTTTAAAATAAGATATATAATTTATGACTTCCATATTTTATTAATTTTTTTTAATTCTTACTGCTACTTCTCTTTTATTATAAATATTACTTCAGTTATTCACAAGAGGCAAATGCCTCACCATTGTCATACTCCTATAAACTGCAATCAATTATATTTCAAAATTAGCATTATAATAAATACACAAAATAACAAAAAAATTTGAAATATATAAATATTTAGAATTAAAAAATTTATGCTTTTCATATTCTTTTCAAACCTCAATAATGTTTCTCTTCTTTCTTTAATGTAGCTACTTTAAAGAAACTTCAGTACTTAATTAAAGGTGAAAGAACCAAAATTCTCCAAATTTAGCATTAAAAAAAAAGTATTGCAACCCTATTAATGTGTGGGAGTGTACTTCTATTGTGCAAGAAGAAAACAAGCAACTCAGCAAGCAAGTTTACACTGTTTATTTTAAAAGATGTCAAAATTATTGCCCAAGAATCGCCAATCCTTCATTGTTAACCAATAAGCATCACAACTTTAGCATAGTTACTTCACACAGATGTAATGTCTTGTTACAGGAAAAATTGATTTACTAAAATAGATTTCCAACAAAAAAAAAAATGCTGCTTACAACTGAAATTATCATATATCAAAGTGATTCAATTCTTTTTCAATTATACTATTAATTTTTCAAAGTAAAATTTAGGAATACTAAAAAGATAATTTAAAATACAAAATTAAACATAAAAAAGTTGCAAGTTCTTTTTTACTATCCTTATTACTATACAATTTTATAAATAACTTTTATTTTCAAAGTAAACATATAAAACCTTGTGATAAATCCTTAACAAATGATATTCATATATTCATTCATGAATTTTCACTTCCTGAAAGTACCTAAGCAATGAATAATTAACAAAGTGAAAATAGTGAAAAATCTATGCGTCTATTTTTTACTTCAATAATGAAACTTGTTGTAAAAGTAACAAATGATATTAAATTAAAAATTAAAAGAAGTAGAATTAACTTACAATGTTTCCTTCTTCATCGCGTGGAGGTGCACCTGCAAATAATAGAAATAGTAATGATTGTTCACTTTAAGTAACTTGGTAATAGCATACCAAAAAAAACAAATAGAGACATATCTGCACAGAATAAGTCATTCCAGATATATTATCCTAGCAGAATTTAGTACATCTTACTATCAAATTATTAAAAGAGCAAACTAATTATAATTTAGACTTATAACTCAGATTTTAAATAAGAAATGCCGATTTAGTATTTAGAAAGACTTAAAAAGCTAATTAAAATAAATACAATTTATGAAAGTAAAAATTATAATATTTGTTTTTAAAAATACAGATAATGAAGATTTTTTACATATATAATTGCAAAATTTTTCATTTTCTAAACAAACTATTATAAAAGTAAGTATATTTTCCCTTTATAAACATTAACTGTACAGCTACACAGCTAAAAGGGAAAAGAAATAATGAGTTAATACAAATCTTTTTCAATATAATTTTTCTGTAGAAAGGATAATATTTTTTTTAAGCACAAGATCAATGAAATTCAGATTTCTTTTACATTTCTCTCTTATTCAAAATTTTCACACATAAGACTTTGTTTTTATTAAATGTAAGTTTAGTTAAAAAGACTTTTTTATTGCAACAAATTCTTTGAATAATGTTATCAAAGTTTCATTAAAATCCTTTGAAATTTTACAAAACTTTTTACTGAACTATTTTTGTGATATGCCCTTTTTTATTACATTTAATATGAAAGGGCTCTCACTAAATAATGCCCACTATGAAATTATCTATTTTCAAATCAAAAGGAAATACTCGTGTATTTCAAGACCAATCATCTAAATAAAGTAAATAAATCTAGACAAATACACATAAGAAAGTGAAAGGTACACAAAAATAATTTAATCTTTAAAATTTTCATAATTACAAATTTTGGAAATTTTAAGGTGTTTTTCTTTAGTGATAATTTTGAAAATATGCCTTTCAAAATCATTTTTACATCTTCTTAAAAATTTTAAAAAATCTTTTCAGAGATATAAATTTAGTAAAGGATTTTTTTTTCCAATAATTCTAAAAGAATTTTTTCAATATGATTAGCAATATTGTTTTTTCTTAATAAAATGTAAATAAAACTTATTTTATTATGCAACAAAATCTTCAAATAATTTGATTGTTTTTAAAGCTTGGAAAAAATTATATTTTAAGTACTAGTTTAATCAATAATTTTACTTCATTCTCAAATTCTGAAAAAATATTTTGCGATTTTTGCAGTTTATAGATTTTTTTATTTTCATACTTTTAATCCACATTTAATAAAAATGAGTTTTCCTTATTTCATGAGCAAGTATCTTGTGTTTTTAAAGGATGAACTCATTCACATTTACAATTAAGAAACTTTTCCAGTGTTTGGGCACAAATGTCGTCAGGAGAAGCAAATGACAAAACAAGCGAAATTGGACGGATTTTTACGTTATTTGATGATTTCTCGCTGAGCCTGCCTGACGGTAAAGTACAATAATCATGCAATAAGAAATAAGAAAACAACAAATTTAATAGATTAGGTTCTTAAAATAAAAACTAGAGTTCAATATAAGCAGCAATACAAATAACAGTCGAGGAAAGAATTGTATTGTGTAAACATATATATCTATAAACATATGAAATAAGTATGCAAAAATTTTTAAATTATATATATCTTCGATAACCATTTAAAAAATTGTATGCAAAAACTATAATTTGATACAAACCCCATTCATATATTGCCAGTCCCAATAACCCAGTAAACATGGAACCAAATGCTAAAAATGTGTATTTCATTGCTTTTTTCGAAAAAGCATCATTCTTTGAACCTTCATCTGAACTTTTGGAATGTTTTTCATCTTCGTTTCCAGAGGTTTGTTTGGCTCTCGCAGCTCTCAGTATGTCATCACTCAAAATTTTTACATCACTTGGTTTTTGAGTAGAATAACTGGCTTGAGGCTTTAAACAGTACCTCAAAATAGGAGCTGTGAAGATCGCAGATGAACTTTTCATTCGAGTATTAACACTGAAAATGTTTCTTACTCTATTAATAACTAATTTATTTGAATTTTGCCGGAAAACCCGAGATAAACACATGGAACACCGGGCTGCCATGATATTTGTTTGAGTTTCTTTGAGAAGGGAGTCAAAAATACAGTTATGATTAAACTAATTAATGGAAGATGGTACGAAAAAAGGAAGGAGATACGATTTGAGTGAAAATTTTAACTATAATCTAAAATTATTTTGATATATATTAGTATATATTACAAAAACATAAATTATTTAAATACAAATTACATTTTATCTCATATTAAATGCAATTATGTAGAAAAAAAATTTTGGTACGGAGTAAAAAAATTTTTTAAAAAAACTTCTATAATTTATTTGATGTACTGAACTGAAGAGTCGGCAAGTTCAGGTTACTTTGTTTTTGTTGATTTGTTTGCATGTTTGCCGCATTCACAGAGTCTGCTTAAACATCTACTGCTGAAGATTTATACCCTTTCTAATTTGAAAAATTAGTTAAGTGCATAGCTTTAAAATGGAGAACGAAGAAGATCCAAAGGGTTACAGATGGGAAACGGAATATGAAAAAACATGGGAAGCCATTCGAGAAGATGAACATGGGCTCTTGACATCAAGTTTGGAAGAAATTGTTCATAAATCTAGGAGGAAGCGATTGTTGGAAAAGAAAAATCTGAAACTGGGTATGATGCGTCATCTTTATGTAATCATTGATTGCTCAGAAGCTATGTTAGAACCCGATTTAAAACCTACACGTTATTTGTGCACCTTAAAATTATTAGAAAAATTCATCGAAGAATATTTTGATCAAAATCCTATTAGCCAACTTGGAATGATTATTACTAAAAATAAAAGAGCTGAAAAGTTAACTGAGTTAGCTGGTAATCCTAAGCAGCATATTTCTGTTCTGCAAAATTCTGCCAAAATGACATGTGTTGGAGAGCCATCTTTACAGAATGCTTTAGAACTGGCCATGCAAACTCTACGTTTTATGCCTACTCATACCAGCAGAGAAATTCTTGTAATTTTTGGCAGTTTGACTACTTGTGATCCTGGAGATATTTATGAAACTGTTGATTCCTTAGTTTCGCACAATATCCGTTGCTCTATAATTGGATTGGCTGCTGAATTAGTTGTGTGTAGAAAAATAACAAAAGCAACTCAGGGCTCTTATAATGTTGTTATTGATGACTCACACTTTCAAGAATTGCTGTATGAACAAGTATCACCTCCTCCAGCTACTAGCAGCACAGAATCCTCTTTGATCAGAATGGGTTTCCCATATCATCAAAGTAAGAGTGAAGGCAAGCCATCCATGTGCATGTGTCATTTAGATAGCAAAACACCTCACGAAGGATTTGGAACTGATGGTTATTATTGCCCGCAATGTAACAGTAAATATTGTGAACTGCCAGTTGAATGCAAAGCTTGCGGTTTGACTTTGGTATCTGCACCACATTTAGCTCGTTCATTTCATCACTTATTTCCTTTAGACTGCTTTAATGAAGTAGCTGTTACTAGTTTAGAACAGGGAAAACATTGTTATGGTTGTTTAACAACATTTACAGAACAAACTGTGTATCAATGTGGTGTTTGCAAAAACTATTTTTGTTTAGAATGTGACCTGTTTATACATGATTCTCTCCATACTTGTCCTGGCTGTTCAAGCTCTAGGAGACAATGAATTTGATTATTTATTGTTAGATGTTTCACTCTTTTTTTATAATTCATACAGTCTTCACACAACAAGGAACTTATTTCTTCAAAGTTTGTAAACATATTGCTTTTATATGGATATGTATTATTTCAAATCATAAATGAAGAATAGTATTGAATGTTTATCTATTGTGAATCATATTTTTTCATAATAAAATATTTTCTTAATATCTGATTGTTTTTTAGTCAAAATATGCAACAATTTTTCTCAAAAAATTAGCATTTTTAAATATAAGTTATTGATTGCCTTGCTAATTAAAATTTTCTTGTTGCTGTTATTATTCAGAATATATGTTAGAAGGATTTTTTTTCTAATTTTTTCATTATTTAGGGTGTTTTTAATTAGAGAACTAGAATGGTTATTTTTGTAAATAATCATACTAATACTGGGGTCAGCAACCTTTTGAAACAGAAGAGCCAGTGCAACAATTTACATAATTACTATTGGCTTTTAAAGGGCCAATAAATTTTTTTTAATTTAATAGTATTCATTTATATATATATTATTTTGATTTAAAATAAATGGTTTTAAATATGGAATAATCTTTATTCATATAAAAACACAAATGTAGATAGTTACATCAATGGGTCCATTCGTTTTCTGTGCCTTTTGAAAGTTTTATTAAATCTAGTGTATTGTTTTAAGTTTCAAGCAGGTCTCTATATTTTTATTTGTCAATTGACTTCTAAATTTACTGCTTATTATATTCATGCAAGTGAATGCGTGCTCACACAAATATGTCATCCGGAAGATAAGAGCCATCAGCACTCCATATGTCAACTTCTTCACCTCACTGTAGCATTCTGGAAGACTATTCCATGCATCGAATGTGAGGGCCTCAACATTTCAGTGAGATAGAAATGAAATTGGCTTAAATATAAACAGAATCACAGAGTTTCATCTCTGAGAACAAAACAAAAATCTAAATTTATTTCATTATGGACCTGTTAAATATAGCGATTTGTAATTAATGATTATGTTAATAGAAGCTGTTGAAAACTTAGGTATGTAAAAATATTTTTTCTTATTTTTTAAGGGATTTTGATAGTAAATTATTAAATTTTCGTATGGAACTGGAGAGCCGCAACTTTACATCAAAGGAGCTATATGCTGCTCATGAGCTTCAGGTTATGATCGCCGTTCTAGTATGATCAGTGAAGCATGGAATTTACTATACAATTTTATTTTGTATTCTTGAAACTGCTTTTTTCTTTTTTTACCTGAAATTAAAAACAATTTAGAATGTTTGATTTTGAAATAAAAACAACCTTTTCGGAGGTTGTTAATAATATTGTTCTGAAATTTTTCAATGCTAAATTTTACGATTACTAATTGTGATATTTAGAAATAACGATTTGTAGGGATTCAATTGTAAAAGCCTTTTTAATTTATTTTTCTGAAATAACAATCAAATTATTACTATTTTGATTGTTATTTAGGCTTTTGGTGAGTTTTTAGATTGCTAATCTATCAGTATTTTAGTATCAAAATTTTCTTGTTCATACTATAGTTTTTTTCTTAAAAACTTTCCTATGTAAAAAAACTGGCAAGCTAAATTTTATAGTTTAGATAGAGAAATAAAACACTTCTTAAAATTACTAATGGTTCTAAAACTATTGTTTTGTTGCATAGAGTTTAAATTGAAGTAAAAATTTAAAAATGTATCCTCTTGGCCAGTGGCGGATTTCCACACACGCGTTGGAGACGGACGCCTCGTGACTTGAGACTTGAGGGAAATTGACACTTTCTAGAGATCGGCCGTTTGTATGTCAACCTAAATGAGTACAATCACAGTGCATCTTACAAATCAGGCTTGTAGCATCAGGCTGATGTTAAGTTTGCTGTGATTGGACTCCTAAAGGTTGACATGAGCCTGACGATTTGCCCACATATTGCTTAGGTTTACACTTAGAGATCCTTTTGCCAAGCATTGCTGTGGGTATAATTTATTTTGGCTATCATATAAGAATATTCTAGTGTCTTTTTAAATTCCACTATAATATTTCTGCTGAGTTTTAATTATGGTATATAATATACTTTTTGAACAAGTTTTTATACATTCAGGATAATAGATGAATATGGGTAAAAAAAATTCATTGTTATGTTTATTTATGGCGAAAACTTGCGTGCATTTTATTTCCTTATTTACTCATGATAGAAAATTTGTGATAGTAAATAAGTATCAAGAAATTGTAATTCATTCTATATCTTTATCTTTTTGTTAACTAATCATGGACTCGCATGACAACTTTCTAATCAAGACTGAATTAACTTTCAGAAAGTATTGTCTGATAATATTCCACCTTCAGAAATGTATACTATTTTCACCAATCACCATGTGTTCTCTTTTAATGACTAATTCTCTTCAACTGTATATAAATATTATTCACTTTCTTTTGCTCTGTTAGACTTTGCAAATTCCAAATTTGACGTTTATTTCTCTTGTTTTAAATTTTTTACTCTATTGAATTTAATTTTATGGTTAATTTCATCAGGAAAATTAACAATTTTTGTACTTTTTAAAATTAACTATACAGTTTTTTGCATAATGAGTTCAAATAAATAGACTGAATTAAAAGAAAGGTAAAAAGTTTGTTTGAGTGAAATAATTATAGAAGAAGCAATGAAAGACTGAACTTTTTGTGCGATTCTTTCTTATGAAGTATAAACAAAACAATATCGAACAATCTTTTTATATGCACGTTAATTTTTTATTATGCATTTTACATTTTAAATCAACTGAATAATTTGAGCATGTATTTCCTAAATAATGTTGGAGTATTATTAAAGCAAATGTCTTCGATTATACTCGATGATTCAAATAAATACCCAAATAATTTTGTATATCGTTTTCCTTCATTTATTAAATAATTATAAATATCAATAATAAATAAATTGCAAAAAAAATCATAAGGTTTGAAGAAAACTTTAGTTTTTAGTTGTATTTGTTGCATTCTATTTATTAATTGTCAAGGATCATTGCAAATAAATTTTTCATAGTTAAATCTTGACTATATTCATCAACAGCATGCAGTTAATATCCTAATACTTAATTTATATATATAATTTATTCAATAACTTGTAAATAAATTAATTTTTGTTTACATATTTTAGACTATAGTAATATTTTTTTCATCATAACATAATTTTTGGATTTATTTAAAAACAGTGCATCTTTTATTTTTTATTAATAATAAATATAAAAATTATTTAAAGGTGTGTATGACACATGTATTTATTTGTCTTATAGTAAGAATGTGAATTCAAATCTTGAAATTTACTATGGTTCTCAAGAAGAAATTATATTAAAATTTGCTATGGTTCTCATTAAGCAATATTGACAATAAATATATGTCGATGACTATTTCAACATATTTATTATACAGTTGATACATAAGATTAAAAGTAAGTTTACAGTTATTTTTTGTGTATAATGTTACATAGTTTCCAATGATTTTTAATAGTCAATCTAGTGCTGTAAAATTTCTATTATGATTATTAAATCATATGGGTTCAGAGAAACTTGCTAGAAACTCACAGTATGCATAATTGAAAACATTAATACATCTACTTATTTTATGCAAGTTTAAAAAAGAGATTTTAAAATCATTTGAATCAATAATTTAATTTAAAATATCTGACTCAAATTTTATACGAATCTCTTCTGCTTTTAGATTAATTTTATCAACAATTATGTCTTTCCTTTTAATAAATCTTTTTGCATAGCAGTGCAAGAAATAAATGGCAGTATTTATAATTGAGTTTTCCCATTTTATTTTTAGCTGCTATTTATGACAATCCTCTTGTTTCATGAAGTGTAATGCATTGTAACCAGGTCATTTTGTAATAATTTTAATTTAAAAAAATTATTTTATTTTTAAGTCGCAATTTATATTTGCATTTACTTTAATAGCATTTATGTACTTCTCATTACCTTGTAGCTCTGTTTATTCCTAATATTATTCAATCTAAAGATAAATATTTAGTTTGGTTGTCTTCAATCATTCATAATAAATTTATTTGTTATGTAGTTTTCTTTCTAATTCAACAAAATAGAATGTATCATATTTACCTGATTCGCAGTTATTTTATTAAAAGGTCATCTGTTTTTAAGTTACAATACTTAATTTTTAGCCACTTATTTTTTCATTATGGCTCTTATAATATAAGTTTGTCTGTGTTTTTCCAGTGATTATATCTTTGTTTTTTAAATATCTCATGCTCAAAAATGGATGTAATATTGCAGTATTGATGTTTAATAATATTCATCTTGAAAATATTGGATAAGAAAATGGAAGATTTGCTAAGGAAGAAAATCCAGCTGGCAGTGGCAAACTAGATGATCTGTCCATCTGTGATAGCAGTTATTTGCATGCATCACAGCTGTGATAGATCTTCTTGAATGGATATGCCAATAACTTATTCATTTGCATCTTAGTGTAATATTGATTTTTATATTGCATTGTGGTCTGTGAGTCTCCCCCTTCCCAAATAACACCTTAAAATTTTTTAAATAGTTGCATAACTATTAATATTTTTATTTGCATATTCAGTTTATTTTCATATATATATATATATTCAGTTATTCAATAATGTATCTATAATGGAAAATTGAGATGCCATTAGTTCATTTTTTTAAACTAATTCAAAATATGCAATGTATGTAAATATTTTGAGCTACACCTACATTTTAGAGGTTTTTTTAAAAAATTCTATTTTTGAATTGTGTCTATTTAATAAGTATTATATAGATTTTAGTTTTTTTTTTAATTTCATTTATAAATAGATATGATCTAAAAATAGAATAAATGTCTTAATTCTTGGATGATTATTAATGCATTTTAACATTGAGTACTAAGAAAATGAATTTGAATATGAAGTAATAATTCTTATTTCATTAGTTAATGAATATTAATTATTCTAGTTAATTATTAATAATAAAATTAATATGATTTTATAAAATTACTAATCAATATTCCGCTTTCATATTTAACTTAGCAAAAAGTATGAAAAACACAATAGAAATGCAATGATGCCTGCCATAAGAAGTTCTTTTAGTTCTATTTTTTAAAGTTATTAAATATGTATTTTAATATGGAACTATTTTTAATGCACTCTAGAAATTAGGAGTAAAGAAATCTAAAAACTAAATACTAAGACTATGTTTTTTTAAATTTTTATTATTAAATAATATTCACTATGAGAAGGTATAGCTTTCAAAAAATAAAAATGTAAATAATGCGGATAAACGTTATCCCCTTTGCTTTCCGTACAGAAAAGCCGAAATAATTTTTCTACTTAAGTAAAAGTATAAAAGTAATTCCAGAAATCCTAATTCAATTTAATTGTCATCTACTCCAATTTAATTCCTCTCCCTTTCAATTTGTTCTTCCTGTTATTTTGTTTATTAATTTTCTTCACTTTTATTTTCTACTTATTATCTACCACAGTGTAAAATTAATACTAAATTTCCATCCATGTCAGCTGATTTATCTGTTTCTTTAATTGAAATGGCTAATTACTGCTTTTAATATAAGCGATGAACAACTGGTCACCGAAAGCGATTAATTTCTTTTAAGGTAAAAGAATATATATCAATCCTTTGCTTATATAATGAAAAGTATTAATTTTGAATAATATTTAACTCAAACGTCGAAGTCTGATACTACAGGGTGATTCTTCTTTTCTGCTTGAATCAAAAATGCGAATAATGAGGGTATCCCCCCCATTAAAAATGTAATCATTGGAGAAAGCGAGTAACTCTATTTTAAAAATGGCAGTTCACTTAAATTGAGAATAATACTAATGTATTTTTCCTAAATTAATAGAAACATTTTTATTTCTGTTGGCAATAAATGGTGATTGAATATTTAAGTAAAGATTTTTGTATTGCTTTTTGTTTAGTTTTCTCCGCATTCAAATCTAACGGAGATCCATGCCGATTCTGTAGTGCAATTTAAAAGAGACCGGTTTTTTCCCTCCACAATATAGTTAAAAATTATTTGTGGAATAGTATGATTAAATTGTCTCGGTTATTTATGGAAACTAATATTATCAAAGAAATATAGACAAATTTTTGTTTGAAGCAAGAAAAGTGACATTTTGATAGTAGTAAAAGAGCATCGTATTCGAGAAATCTTAAAATAGAGAAGACGGAAAAGGCTCTCGTGTTGTGGGTTAAAGATTTAACTAAAAAACGAATCCCCTTTCACAAAGAATTAATTCAAGAAAAAGCTAGACAGCATTTCAACCAACTGAAGGATTTAGAACCAAGTTCGTCATCCTGTTTACAGAACGTGAAATTTTCTGCTAGCAATGGCTGGTTTGCTGGATTTTTACAATGGTTCGCACTTCACAATGTGAAAGTACAAGGCGAAGTAGCGTCCGCCGATAAAACAACTGCTATGAATCAGCACAAAGTATTAACGGAAATTATTGATGATGGCGGAGATTGCCCAGATCAAGTATTTAATGCAGATGAAACTGAGTTATTCTGGAAAAAGATGCCCAGACGGACATTCATTGGGAAATCGGAGAAAACTGTAAGTGGTTTTAAAGCAGAAAAGGATCGAAGCACACTTCTGCTTTGCAGTAATGCCTCTGGTGCAAGGATGTTAACACCACTTATTATAAACAAAGCTTTACATCCGCGTGTTCTAAAAGACGTAAATTTATCTGAACATCCAGTACACTTCATGCCAAATAAAAAAGCATGGGTCACATCAGTTGTATTTACAACATGGTTTAACGATTCTTTTGTACCAGAAGTTGAAAAATACATCAAAGAGATGGGTCTTCCGTTTAAAATGTTGCTAATTGTAGATAATACACCTGTCATCTCTGTATAGAACATCTTAATGTACAAATAGTGTTTTTACAACCAAATACGATTAGCCTTACACAACCATTGGATCAGGGCATAATCACAAATTTTAAGAAACGTTATATTAAATTAACTTTCAGCTACATTTTAAAAAAGCTAGAGAACGATAAATTAAGCCTTACTGATGTTTGGAAAAAAATTTCAATATTAGACTGCATAAACCATATTGCAGCAACTGTATAAATCAAACAACACGCATTAAATTTGTGTTGGAAAGCGATCTGGCCTGAATGCTTAATTAATAGAAACGTTACCAAAAACGCGTCAACGTTATTAACTGAAATTAGTGCGCTCGCTTGATACTTTCGACGAAAATGACCTGGACGAGATGATTGAGGACCAAACTGTAGATGATAGTGACATTATCAGTAGTTTGATAGATTATGAAAATGGACAAGGAGAACCGGAATCTATTACAACAGATAAAATATATGCAACGATCAAGATTTCTAAAAATTTGGAAAAGCATTTTCTTAAAATAGATACCAATGCGGAAAGACGCTTATAATTCCAAAAAGAGCTCAGATCATGTATGTCTCATTATCGTGGCGTTTACAAGCAATTGACCAGTCGACCGTCGCCACAAAAACTGATCACTGACTTTATGGTACCAAAAACCAAATCAATTGAAATCATATCTTCAAGAGACGAAAGCGATTTTCAACACAAGAAGATGTGTATTTTGGATTACGACGAGTAGCAGCAAACTATTTAATGTAAAATTTGAAAACCTCTCCATGTATATGTGCAATGAAGAATTAAATATTTTTGCAATTTCTTTAGGTCTAATTTTATTATTTAATTTAATTGAAAGCATCCTCTCATCTATTTCATAAATCATTGATGTATTTTCTAAGTCCGACTTTTTTTATGCGGTCCCTATCCACCGCTCAAAAACAGGTTTTACTGTATATTAAAAGATAAAAGTTATATCCAATATGCAGAATTAAATGTCAATATATCTTGCGATATTTTCAGAACAGTAGCCAGCCATGATATGACTTTTATCATCATGTTTCAAACTAGGTAAATTGTTATTAGATAAAGTAAAATGTTCACCAATGGCTACGTTTATATGATTTAAATAAAATTAAATACAACAAAAATTCCTGGGAAACCAGATGGTCCCCAAAGGTAACTAGATATCCTTCATTGTTGAGAAAAGGACTCACTTAATTTAAAAATCTATGAAAATTAAACAATGTAGCCTGCTGTCTTCAGACCAGCATCTTTGAAAAATTAAGTATTTTTACTTTAAATTCCCATACAAAACATTTGTGTTCAGTAACTATTTCAGAAGTTCTAAGCTGACTTGTCTTCATTAGAAAGGTCCATGCACACAATAGACAAATTATATGAAAAATCTTAAAATAACATTTCTTAAAATGTGATAATTATAGGAAATCATAAAGATGAAATTATAGTTAACAATTTCACTGAAATTAAGTATAACAAATATGGTTGAAGAATCTGAAAATTGCTATTTTCTTCAGCAGTAAGAAAAGGACCCAGTAATGTAAAGTGACCTTAAACAAACAAGGATATTTTATAAATCAATGATTCCATCCTATGATATTTAAACCAAAACCTTCAGAAAAAATTAATTGATTTAATAATGTATTTATTACATATAACAGATCTAAATTACAAAATCATAAATAAGTATTTACACCTTAAACTGTCATAAATGATACTTTTTTTTTGTTGCTATAATTATTTCAGAAATTGCAAGATGAAGTCAAGCAAAAGTAAAAAAAAGTTGACATTTATTTTCATAACTTAATTAAATGTTTAAAAAATAATTAATAAAAAATAATAAAAAGCAGAAATATGCTGCTAATAAAAAATGAACTACAGAATGGTATGCGTAAATTTCATGTCATAAATGCTTAGTAAAGTAAAATTATTTTGTTGAGGAAATCATTAAGACAGTTTCATAAAATATTTAACTTTTAGGAAAACTTAATCCCAGATGGCAGAAATAAAATTTCTCTAATCTTATCATTTCATTGAAGATCTTTTAAATTTTTTTTTAAATTTAGCCTTTAAAAAAATAATTGTATGATTTTCTAAAAAAAGAAAAAAGTGTTTTAAACCATTAAATCATGTGACATACTTTTTTTTTTTCATTATTTACATCTCTCAGCAAACGGCTAATTTATATTAATTTTGATATTTTTCTAAAAAATGTTTGCATAAACTTCCCTTAAAATTCATATCTCATTGTCACAAAATAATATTTTATGCATTTTAAAATTCACAGTTTAAAATTAAATTAAATAATATATAAAATAAAATTAATGCACATTATGATGATTTCAAACACCATCTATTTATTCTCTTCCTCTCTGTACAAATGCTTTTATTCAATAAACAGGACAAGAATTATTTTTAAAAATTATTATCAAATATATGATGTAAAGGATTGATTTTTAACATTCAAATTATTTAGCTTATCTTGAGGTTTATAACTATTAACACACATGAAAAAGAAATTTAAGTGAGACAATATAAGTGTGGGCAACTCCTAGCAATATGAACATTTAAATCTACTTCATGGGGGAATTCAACTTTTTAAGGTGTACAATAATTAAAGAAATATAAGAATTTTTTAAAATAAAGCTTTAAGCAATATAGTCATGTTTGAAAATAACTGATGTAATTGATGACATTTAAATTCCTTTGTAATACAACATTTTTATTCATTTCAGTTAAACATTTAAAAATAACATTGAACAACTTGCAATTTAATTAATAAAACCATGCTTTTAATTTACAATAGTTTTATAATATTATATGAGTTCAGGACTATCACCAATTCTTTTAAGAAATGGCAATGTTATCAAAACTAGAATATCACTTTTTGTCTAAGGAAAGGCTATTATATACATGTAATTTTATTAAAAATTGTTTCAGTGCACAAGCTTTTGACTAAAGGAAGAACTATATTGCTATTTAAAGGACCAGTGATTCAGTTTAAAACATTACCACTGTAAAATGGCGAATTTTTATTAGTAATTCACTTGAAAACATTAAATGTTTACAATTTGCCAGAACTTTATCTGGGTATATGAAAAGGACAGGCTAGTTTATTAGCATGATTTATAATACAAATCTTTTGCACACACATATTTATTATTTACAAAATTAATATAAGTAAAGACATTTTATTCAATATAGTATTTTGTTTCTAGGCAACATAATTCATCAGCCAATTCAATCAAACAAGAAATGAGTTTTATAATATTTTAAAATTAAATAGGAAGTTAGACATGAGAAGAAAGAATAGGAAACCTTTTTAAAATACTAAGAATTATTAAAGCACAAACCCTTCATTTGAAGTGTTAAAAAATTTATCTTATACATTAATTTTCTTTATCTACTTAAAAGAATTAAAGAGGAATTACAAAGGAATTAAAATAAGAAACAAAAAGAAAGTGCAAAGTACTGATTTATTCTGATCTAATATCACAAGTTCTATTCTACACAAATCATACGTACTGTTATTTTACTTTCAAAACATCACTACATGCAGTAATTTTCTTTTATGCATAGTATGCTATTTGTTTTTTAAATAATTGTTCAAGTGATTATTTAGCAAGACAGTTTATAAAGGTTGTGGTGAAGCTTGGGTGTTATATTTAATACAAACAAACAACATATTTCAGTAACATTCATGTTCATAATATAAGACAACCATATAAAAATGAAAAGAAGAAATCTAATATTAAATCATCAGTTCTAATATAATATTTTTAAAAATTTTCAAAACACAGAGAAAAAAGCTGAACACTTAATATCTGAATACACTGACAACCAAATTTCATGAAAAAAGATCCTTTATTTTAAAAAAATCTATTTTAATAATAATTGTATCTGCACACCAACAGTATTATAAAGAAAACTTTAAAAGTAATAAATCCAATAAAAATGCAGAATATTTTTATAAGTTTTAGTTAATTCTTTTAAAGTTGGTATGAAACAAGACCTGCTATTTCTATATTGTACAGCCCAATACATATTGCATGATAATTATGAATATTTAGAAGTTACAGCAATTATTTCCTTTTTTTTATCTGTTGAGTTTTCTTTTTTAATAATTTTAAAATTAAAAATCTTTAAAATATAACTTATAGCAAATATAATAAAATATGTAAACATAATATGCTTCTTAACTTTAAATTAAATTATTAGCTAATTATATCTAATTTCAATACAAATAATTATATTAATATCAATTTAGATAAAATAAAAAAAGACATAAAACAATTTGTGTTCGTCAAAAGGAGGTTCAGGGAATTTTTAAAAAGTAAACTGTTTGCAATATATATTAAATAGCTCTTTAAAACAGGCAGAAATTCAATTGAAATTTTTTTTATTTACTACATAGTGTTAAATATTACTTAATAATTGTAATTGTTTTCTTAAAGCCACTTTGAAAGCTAGGTGTACAATGGCATTCAATGCTTATTCTCAACTTATTGCTGTTTATATTCGCTAAAACTTCTAAAATTGTCATTGACAGCATGTATTTAATTTTGAAAATGCATGTTATAAGATTGAAAGTATGACTGAAAAAACATTCTCGTGTATCATTTCACACTTATTTGGATAAACAATAATTCAGTTATATAAAATCCGCTTTTTGCTTTCCATCTATAATGTAAATAAACACGTATCTTTTAACCAATCACAACAAAGACTGAGAAGGAGAGCCTGTGATTGGACTCATAAAGGTTGACATACAAACGGCCGATCTCTAGATTGTGGTTCGTTCGACTTGAGGGGCCTCAAAACCTATATTATAGTGCTGAACCAGAAGGGGTTTTTCCCCCATTTTACTCATAAAAAGAAAAGGGGCGGGGGAAGAACAGGAAAAGAGTAAACCAACATTATGAAAGGAAAAATTAAAATTATGTAATTTCAAAAGAAGCGACATTCAAGAAATTTCTAAGATATAAAAGATTATAAAACTTGGGGGGAAAGCACCACGAAATATTAAAACCATTTCAAAATAAATTGCAATATGATTGGCAAAATCAGACGCATTACATTTATATATGTGACATTTAAAATTTATAACGTCGTATTGCATATAAATTCATATTTTTTTTAAAGTAATTATATTTTTTCTGTTGACTGAAAATTATGTCTCGAATCCGATCATAGATAATTTAGTGTTCAGAATGAAGATTGCTCATCATATGCAATAAATTCATAAAAGATGATTTTTGGATCAGAAAATAGTTTTTTTTAAAAAATTATTTACTCAAAGGACTTATTAATTCCTTTATGTAATGTACACTTTTTTCCCCTCCCTCTTTATTTCATTTGAAGCAATTTCAGGTTAATCCATCAAAGAAATGAAATGAATTGAAGAATCCTCTTTCAATAAGTAAATATTTATACGGCAGATAGATTAGTCCACATTTGTGGATAATTATTCTGTTTTGTCTGGAAAGAATTCTTCTTTAAAACTTATAACTACAGCTTTAACACGGCTCGTTAGAAATGATGAATGCTTTTGAGCAGTTAGTTTCTTAAAAGGGAAAGAAAAAAAAAACAATATTTATTAATTTTGCGAAAATTATCTGATATTAACAGAATGGCAACCTTTATACAAAAGATCAGCTCACTGTCGAGTCGTATTATTCGCATACTTGGTTGTAATCCTAGCCCGATGACACTGCAAGGAACAAATACTTATCTGATTGGTACAGGAGCAAAGTAAGTATTCTTTTTGTAAAGATTTCGTGTTCCAATACGACGCACTTTCCCTAGGGAACTGCTAAAATCTATAAAGTTCTATGCATATATATGCTAAATCTGTTGGAAAAGATAAAAAAAGGTTTCCATCTATCATTTATTAAATTAATTCTAATTTTATGAAAATAATATTTTTACCTACAATTATTTATGGTGAAAATATATTTGAGGGTGCTTCTTTGACAAATTGGGCGATTTTTGTTTGGCGCCATGCCTGTTCGTGCCGTACACCGTGCAAACAGGAATGGAGGTCAAATATCATGAAATTTGTTTGATCGCCATCGCAACTTGGCGAGAATCAAGCGGCACCCTCGAATATAGGCTGATCTTATTTATTGTCACTTCTAAGCACTTATTTTGTGTTCAGACACACCATTCGAAATATATATGTTATAAAATAATCTCTATAATAAAAAAATGGAATGTCGATTAGTAAGTTCATATTTATATGAGAAGATTGAAGACAATTGCTGTTATGATGTGATTCTGAATTTTCTTTTCAATGTGTTTCAAATTATATTCAAAAGTAATATAAACTGTATTATAATGATTTGCTTCCAATTTTTATCAATTCATTCTTGCATTACCAATTAGAATGTTATCTATATAATAAAGCACAATGTATGTGTGTGTAGTAGCCATTGGACCTACAGCTACCAAATTTAGCACATATATACTTTAGGAGTTGGAAATGTGCACCTCGGAGCGATTTTTTTCAAATTTTTAATTAGACTTTGAATTGATTAAACATTAAGCAAAATTTTCGCATTTTCCTGATATAACTTCGAAAAATATTATTACACAAACATGATTTTTACATCAAGTTAAAGATTAAAAAATTACCTTTCTAATGATACCAGTATTTTAACATATAACTTAAATTTCTATTTTTAATGAATTTAAAAAAAATATTTTAACCATATTTTTCAACAATATATTTTGGTCAAAACAATGAAATTATACAACAAACGAAAAATGATAGATGAGCAGTGGGAAAAAATAGCTTTTATAAAAGTGTTGCCATCATATTGACAGAAGTTCAAATTAAAAAATAAATCAACTGTAACTGCAAACTAAATTGAAAAAAAATGTGACTTTTAGCATGTGACTAGATGAAATTAAATAAATATTGAATGTTATGTTTATTTAAAAAGTGTTTCTGAAGGCAAATGTTTCTATAATCAGTTGCAATACCTATAGCATTAATTCAATCAATCAGCCTTTTGTTTATAGTAAAGACTGAATTTATACAGAATATGCATTCAAATTCGGGCCAAATGACTAATTTATAAATCATTAGTAATAGACATGCATATTGTTTAGTACTTTTAATTTGGTCTTGTAGTGGTATTTTAATAAGCCAGTAACAACCACTAAACATTGGTGATCACTTTTTGTCTGATGGGTATGTTACACAGCTGTAAATCGTAAGGTCTTATGAGTGTTCGATCCTTGGCGGAAGTCAATCACCACAGTATGAAAGCCACCACATTGATGACCACGAATGATAAACATGTTCTTTGCTAACCATAATATTTGACATTACTAAAAGTTGTCAGACTCACTTGATGCAGCAACCAAAGTTGTCAGACTCTCTTGATGCAGCAGTTAAAGTCATCAGATTCTCATGATGCAGTGACAACTCTCACTATAACACTTTGCACTATAAATTATTTGTCTCTCTGCAGACTCACTGGTGGGGGAGTATTGTAATGGTATCTTAATAAGGCAGTAACAACCACTAAACATTGGTGATCGCTCTTTTCTAGCGGATATGTTACACGGCTGCAAATTGTAAGGTCGCGACTTAGGTCCTTGGCGGAATTCAATCACCACATTGGTGCAATAAAGCATTGTAAAACTTGTAATATTCTAAATAATTACATTTTATGCAACTTATGTAAAAGATGCATTGATGAATAACTTTTAGATTTTTTTCGTATTTAGTTCTGTGAGTCATTTAACAAAATATTTTTAGTAATATTTTAAGCCAATTTGTTACATTAATCAATCATTAAAATTGATAGGTTTCTTAAAAAAGGAATATTATTATTAAAAAGTGCTCTTGTAAATCTTTTCCTCCACCACCTTAAAAAAATATATCAATTTCAGGCCAATCAATTCCTGGAATTACTCCAAGGCTAATAATCAAATGAATATATGTTTGAGTGTTTGAATGAATTTATGTGTGCG
>JAPMOQ010064178.1:0-16629 GCA_026543055.1 Argiope trifasciata | reverse complement strand
GATATAATGAACTCCATTGAAGAGCGAACACCCTGTGCTTAGTATTTATTTGAAAAACATTTATGTTATTGTATTATTCATCAAATTCTTGCCAAACTCGTTGAAGGATTACTTCATTAGTCATCCAAAATGTTGTCAAAAGGAGGTAGAATGAAATGAGATACAATGCTTGGGGTTTTGATTTTATATGCAAATATTAAAATATATAAGTAATAATTTCTTTTTAAAAATCTTTCTGATAAAACTTAAGTTTCACTATTTTATATTTTTAATTCCTCTTCTAAAAGTGCTTTTAAAATCAAAGAATTTCCAAAGCTTTAGGGCGTTTTTTATATTTTTTTTCAGGAAGACAATAATAACAGTTCATTGTCATTCCTCAACCTAACGCTAAGATGGGAAAAAAAAACAATGTATTTTTTAGATTACAAATACATAATCAAACATATACAGAATAGTAAACTTTAACTGGTAATGAGTTTTCTTACTTAAAGATTTATGAACAATACTTAAATCTGGCACACAGTGACTTGCATTTGTGACACTGAACGTTTTGCTTAATTTGAAGATACGAATTGTTTATCCCTTTTTACAATTAAGGTTTAGTACAATTGATTCTTCCTTGTAAAAATACACCTAAATACTACTTTAGAAAAGTATCTATTTCCTTTTTTCGGAGTGAGATCACTACTAAGAGCAAATAATTAATAATTAAAATATATTTCTAAACAAGAAACAGACAGTTTCAGACAGCAAGAAGTGAAACCGAACGAGCAAAAGCAGAACAAATACATTCTAGAAGTGGTTTGTTTTAAAAACTTTTTCACATACTCTCTAATAAATTTATTTGAGTATTCTTAACTGTATGTCATTCGCAACCAATAGCTATCAAAGAACATATTCGAGAGCGATCTTTGGTTCAAAATTCGAGATCGTACCTCATTTGGTGATAAATCGCTGGAGTCGTTAAAACAAAAGAACCACTAAACAGAGCTTGTAATTTCGATGCCTTTTTTACGAAGGTTAAAACTAAAATTTAATACAGAATTCCAATTGCAGCACCAAATCAGATCTCATGCCTTTAATTTATTGTTTTTTTTTTTCAATTATCGTGTTTACATGCCAATCAAACTACAGACCGACGATTAACTCTTTAATAGCTTTAATTACAAAAATGCTCGGTATTGCAACAGAGAGGAACGTTGTATCACTATATTGTCAAAGGTTATCGAAAACAGCCAATAAATTGTTAATTACTTTTTTGTATTTTTCATTAATCCATCATATACATAGTACAGAAAAAGTATAATATTCGCCGAAAAATTCGAACTCGAGATCTTGACGAATCGCCACTTTTACACCTCTCCGAGTTCGAAAAACACATCTTGGGAAAATGTGACCTGTCTAAGATAAAAGTAACTCAAAAGCGATTTTAGTTAGACTGATTGAAATTTGGTGTACGGTCGAAACTCGAAATTTGCAGATTTCAATCAAATTTAGAGTAAAATCTGTCTGTCTAGCTGTTCGAATATAAGTTGACATGTTTACTGTAAAACATCCAGAGCAAGATCGATAAGATTCGGTGTAAAGATTCAACACCTATATTCAACACCTATTAAAGTTTGAGAAATGAAAAATACAAAGGGTTGACCGTCTGTCGGTCTGTGCTTTCATATACATGTAAAAGCGATAGTTCAAAATTGCAATGACTTAAATATATCACATTAGATATGGGATTTTGTGGCTACAAGTGTAAAGTTTGGCTTCATTTGGTTGAGAGAAACGTGTTAAAACTATAAATTAAGTTTTTGGATACTATTTTCATTCCAGAGATTAATCGCCAAAATAAAAAAAAAGAAGACGCCATAGAAGACACAAACGATTAAGTTAAAAAGTTAAAATCCACGTAAAAAATAATATTTCGTACTTATTATCCACCATTTCCATATAAGGCGTATATAGGGATGGCAGCTTAATGAGAGGGTGTGAGAAAGTTTTATGGAGACCGCTGCTGTTGGTTTTTGGTAAATAGACATGGATGGGACTCACAGCTACAAATATGACAACACTGATACGTATATTATAGCAATAAAATATCAAAGTATAAATAATTTATCAACAATTAATCCGATCAAGTTTTGTTATATTAACGTCCCGTTTTAAAACAACACGAGGGCTATTTTGGGATGTACCTCGACATTTTGAACCACTGTCAGATGACGAGGACGACACCTGAACTGGCACCCCCCTCTCCACACCACACCAGCGGGAGGACGTTTGGCCTGACAGATATAACGTGCAAGAGACCCCCTCACACGACGGGTCGGTGGAATCGAGTCTCGAATCTGACACCCTTCGGTTCCGAAGCCGAGACCTTACCACCAGGCCACCGCGGCCCCTAATCCGATCAAAACATGCTGCAGAAAACAACTATGACGGAATCAGAACACCTCATTCAATCCTATCATTACACTTTTCTCGATTCCACTTCTCACCAGATGGCGCAGTAGTGCACCAAAATATAATAACAATTTCTTGTTCATCATATCGATAGTGAGGCAACAAATATATAAACTAGTACACATGCATAAATAGCATTATATAAGAATAGCTGAAATACGTATTACTGTCACAATTTATATATTAGGTTGGGGAAATAAAATCCATTATTTTGTCGGTAGATGGCTGTAGCGATCGATATTTGTTAAAGTATTGATCAATCAATTTCATATTTATGCTCATGGACAGGTTGGCATTTTGCTCTAAAAAAATTCTTTTGCTGTTTTTTGTGTGGTGCATTCGGTTGAGTAATAGGATTTTAAAAACGGAAGTTAACAAAGAGAAATTTCGCTACATTTTACAAATTTTCTTTGGTACAGGTGAAAATGCAAGCCAGGCGGCTGAAATTATGAACAGTGTTTATGGGTCTGATGCTGTAACAGCTAATTACGTGCAATTTTGGTGCATTTGCATTTTGTGGGACTAGAAAGGTATCGTTTATTACGAGTTTTTCCGTATCGCCAAACACTAAATCCGGATCTCTACTGCCAACAGCTGGACCATCTAAAGCTAGTGATACACCAGAAACGGCCAACAGAAGAGGTATTGTGTTCCATTAGGACAACGCTAAACCACACAGTCTGTAGTGACTCGCCAGAAACTCGGAGAGCTTGTTAGGGAAGTTTTAATGCATCCACCATAGAGTCCGGACCTGGCACCAAGCGATTACCATCTTTCTCTTGCATTACAAAATGTTCTTAGTGATAAAAAATTGGCATCAAGAGAAGATTGTGAAAGTCGTTTACAAGAGTTTTTTGCCAATAGGGACCAAGACTTCTAAGAGAGAGGCCATTATGAAGCTACCTTTAAAATGGCAACAAATGGTAGAGTAATAAGGTCTATATTTGACCGAAATCGGACGACATGTTAAATAATCTTGAAGTCCACAAAAAAATACTGGATATCTTTTCCCCGAATCTAATATTATACTTTTAGAAACTTGACATCCTGGATAAGTAATGTTACGTCAAAACAAATGGCTAACCCATCAAAAGTAAATCAATCCTGGAACTTTTGAGCGAGATGATCTTAAGCCAGAAACCCTTCCCACCCACTAATGGAACGGATCTCGGTTATTTAAGCCCTTCAATTAGCCGCCGTCCCCCCTCTCCCAAAGAAAGGCGTTTGGAAAATGTAAATTTTAAGACATTTAAAAGCATTATGAAACTTGGAAGCACATTCTTTAGTATTATTGGTGATTAACTTACATTTTCAATCCTTTTAAGTCGTTGGGCAGCAACAATTATGAGACTCGTGCCTCTTATCTTCTGTGGGGGGGAGGAGAGTGTTTGGAACGCTTAATTTATTTGTTTTTAATCCCCGTTTCCTTAACGGCACCAACAGTTAACTCTATTAAAAGTGTTGGAATAGATGCTATAAGCGCCCGGAATGATGAGAAAGTCATGAATGTTTGAAACTAAGTTGCCCCATTATCATTTTTCTCTCATTCCAAATTCTAATAAAATAAAGGTCATGCTAATGTTGCATTTGGAATTTTCCGAGCGAGCAGATAGCAGTCTGTTAATTAATTTTAATAGAACATGTAGGAGGTGGGAGGACAAGCAAGGTGAAGTATAAGATTTCCAATTGGAAAACTAGTACCATATCGATATGCGAGATGTTTTGCACAACTATCCGGCTTCCGTACTATCCGGCCTATTTCTCTTTTATCCTAATTAGTTAAAGAAGGCAAAGTGTTGTATAGGCTACATTGCCAAGGTGTTGGAATTGGGTATTTTCTACAATTCTCCTATGTGTCGCGTGTTTTCAAAAATTAAAAACTGAGTTTTGATTCCTATCTCAGGATTACCTTTTAAGTAAAAAAACCCATTATTTCAGGATTACCTTTTAGGGCATAGGGGTAGCGTGTCTTCCCGATGATCTGGGGGTCCCGGGGTCGAGTCCCGGTTCGGGCATGGTTGTTCGGTGTTCTATCTGTGAGTTGTATGAATGTGCCTCCCTGTAAAAAAGGTTTGTGCAAGCGAATGTGTATGTCATCTTCATATGAGCCAGAAATCAGACTTCTGCCCTCTGGGGCTCAGGGGTTTTTACCCTCAGAAGCTACTGCAACCTCTTTCCGTGGAAACACGGACACGATATCATCATCACCTTTTAAGTAAAAAAAAAAAATTGTCATCCATTAAGGGATGTTTCAAAAACTATAAACTGAGTTTTGACTCTTATCTCAGGATTACCTTTTCATTTAGGTATAATCGTTGATCAGAGAAAAATAAAATCTGTTTGAACCATTTTTTTAAAGAAAAAGACATACGATTTGCGTTAATAATATGTTTATGTTTCCTGCATTTAAGTTGGGCACAACAGAATTTATATTAAAATATGAACAGCTTATATCATTGAACATACTTTGTCTTTAATAAATTCCTGCAGTGCTGTATAAAAACATATATCAAACTGCCAATACAAGGCCTTCTATTTTATCTCGGCACCTTACTGGCAACTACTTTTATGATTTACTGGGCCGAGGCTGTGTTCACATGAGGACTTGGTACTCAATACTTAGTATTAGGTTGTTCGGAAAGTAATTTGTTTTTTCCTGACAAAGGATTTAATTGCATTTTTCGCACCCAATTTCATATTTAAACCGCAAAATCATTTTATGTTTTAAGAGCTGATATAGCAAGGCTTGAGTGTGAAAAAGTGCAGCTGATTCTTCGCAGTAGTTTTTGGATGGTGCCCTTTTAAATATGGAGAGCAATAAACAGCATTTTCGTCATTTTTTTCTTTTTTGCTATAAAAGGTAAGAATGCTGTTCAAGCCAGAAATAAATTAGCCAATATGTGTGGAGAAGATGTGTTAACAGTACATCAGTACCAGAACTGATTTGCAAAATTTTTCCTTCAAATGAGGAGGCCAAAAACCACCTCGATCAGTTTTTTTTACAGCAAAGACCAAAACTTTTATGAGCGTGTAATCATGTTACTACCAAAAATATGGCAAAAGGTATTAGACCAGAATGGCAATTTTATAATTTAATAAATAATTTATTCATTAAACGAAAATTTCTTTTCATTTTGACAAAAGAATACGAAATGACTTTCCGAACAACCCAATACTTACTCAAATGGAGAACTTAATACTCTATAAGAAGCGGCAAAATACGCATTACAGCAGTGAGTTTTGTTCTAAAATTTTTGTCTTAGACAAAATGGTGGATTAAGAAATGAATTCCGATCTATTCGGGTTTTTTTTGTCTTCCGGTCAATCCTTCCCTCACAATAGACCTGAAACTCTGGAGTGTACAGTATTACATGATAGAATTTATTTGTCCAATTCATCGAAAACTAATATTGTTGCTGTCAGATAAGAGGGTAAGATATCAAATTTTGGGTCATGTACAAAACAGTTTATTTCGTAATACAGTGGAATCTCAATTAACGAACATTAACCAATCCCGAATCTTATTCGTTACACCACACACTCGTTAAGACAAATAGTAGAGGAACGAGACTTTTTATAACTGCCTTATGAGGTAGATGAAAATAGCAGAGTTTTAGAAACAGTTATTTAATTATTTTCTCAGTTTCTCATTTCACAAGACAAACACGAGCACGAAAATACACGATACTCACTCAAAATACAATCTAATAATGATCACCAGAAGGATCAAGGGAAATATACCTTGATGTTAATAAGGTGACGCCATCTGTTGTATCAAAAGTGAAGGTAGTAGAGTTATGTAACCTCTGCAAAACCCTTTTTTCCATAAGAATCAGTGTAAAATACGACAATTTTTTCCGTTCCGAAAAAAATACACAAATTAATCTATACTATTAATAAAGCTCAATGTGTGTGTGTGCTGGCGCTCTACAGACCAGACCGTTCCCCCTAGAGCTACCAAATTTGGCAGGGTGTATACTTTGGACACCAGAAAGATGCACCTTGTAGCGATTTTTTCGAATTTTTAATTATAATTTAATTAAAAATTAAACAAAATGTTGGTGTTTTCCCGCTATAAATTCCGAAAATATTATCGTAAAAACAGGATTTTTACATTAAGTTAAAGATAAAAAAAATAGCTTTCTAATGGTATGAATTTTTTAACATATAACTTAAATTTCTATTTTTAACGAATTTTTACAGAAATATTTAAACTATATTTTTCAACAATTATATTTCGTACAAAACAATAACATTTAATCAGCACGAGATTGTCAAAGGGAAAAATTTAGCTTTTATCAACGTGTTGGTATCATATCGACAGAAGTTCAAATAAAAAAAACTCGTCTATTATCGCAAATTAAATCTTTAAAAAACGTAGCCATCAGCACGAGACTGGATAAAATAAAATAAATAATCCACATCAGCTGATTGCAAATAAGAGATATATATAGTAAAATGAACAAATAATCATAAGACTTCTGTAATAATATGTAATTCATTCATTCATTCATCCATAGATCGTAATTTAGACCTCTATCAGAGAACGATCACTTTTGAACTAGTACCCCCGGTGGTATTACTCTCGACATGGAGGATTTTGTGACCACGACAAATTTACTAGTGCGTCGGCCCCCACCACACATGGGGTAATCTTCGGCTGGCGGTTTCAAACACGGAACCTAACGGACACCAGTCCAACGCCTTACCAACCAGGCTATACCAGCCTAAATATATAAACATGTTGACTGAAAGACGCAATGGCTTTAAGATATCAAATTTGATATCTGATTTTGTGTAATTATGTGTCACATTTGTTTCGATCATTTGGGAAAACAGGAAATAAAACACACTACTAAGGGATATTATCAATCGCGTGCCAATCACCAAAAACAATATGAAGTCAATAAAAATTCTTACTCCATGCCAAAGGATAGTATTTCGTGACTATTTTGTGCCATGCAAGACGTTCTATGGGATATTTTTTAACTGAAGAGTACCCGAGAAAGTATCCGAAAAAGATCTCTACAGCTGTCTTTTAATCTATCTGCCCAAATTCAACTTAGCGAAGGCGGAAAACAGGGGATAATCCTACTGGACGTTAAATGAAATTCTTAACTTAATGAAATCTTAACTATACTTTATTAAACTATTTGATTACTGATCTATTCAAACTCATTTTGTTAAAATACAGCTTTTAATATCCATCGTTAATATCCTACTTTAATTGAAGAGTATCTGAGAAAATATCCGAAAAAAGATCTCTTCAGCTGTCTTTTCACCCATTTATCCAAATTCATCCTAGCAAAGGCGGAAAACATGGTATAATCCTACTGGACGTTAAATGAAATTCTTAATGACTTAACTACACTTTTAACTATACTAATTTATACTTAGCTATACTAATTTTAACTATACTTTTTTAAAGTTTAAACTATTTGATCACTAATCTATTGAACCCTTTTTGTTAGAATACAGCTTATAATATCCATCTTTTAAAAATATGAGAAGCTTCAACAGAATGTCGGAAACCTTTAAGATTTGATTTATAATGATTCGAGTAAAGGTTTATGTGAAAAAATATGAGAAAAAAATCTTGATTTAAAAATTATTCTGTTGAATATGCTTAAGTTACTGAACTATGAATTTTATTCCTGATATTTGCTGATAGTCATCGAAAAAACTAGTTCAAGCGGAAACTGTATCCTTGAAAATTCTAAGGATAATTCGGTTATAGTAATTTTAGTTTGATTTTTAGGATAATTATTTCAAATTCAACTTATTTGCCTCTTAAAATAACACAATCTTGACGGTGATTTGAGTCGATTTCCCACTTGACCAATTCCAAGATGGAATTACGAATTTTAATCAGCAATTGGTAAGCAATTTTAACCATATCAAGGTTCGAGCAATTTACTTTTCCTTTGTGAAAATATTATTCAGTGGTTTATAAAAAGAAAAGCGAAGAAAAAAAAGAAAAGAAAAGAATAAGAGAAGAAGGGAGGGAAAGAGATGGCATTTGTTTTTTAGTTTCTTAATATGCTTTTTCTTCCTATTAAATCCCTAAAAATAAAAAGTAAAAATTAAATAAAAAACCCTTGGAACAAGGCGACTTAGTTGAGAAACCTTTGGACCATAAAAATTTAAACGAATATTTAAAAAAAATAAGATAAAAAAACTGCCAGTCCTATTAATCTCTGATCAGACTTCATTCTTTTACTTTCTCATAGTATAGAGATAGTCAAAATTCAGAGTTCGAATTTTCTGACGATCTCCATATTTGTTTTACAGGGAGGTTTAAAATATGGAGACACATTTTTAATACATAACGCATTTTTCCTCAGACTATCTGCAAAAAAGATAATTCAAAAACGCTTTGATGGTAGCAATTTTGCGTCCTATCTTTATACCAAATATGTAGGCTTCCAGAAAATTTTGAGAAAAATCCATATAGAAGAAATCTGTCTGTCCAGCAGTTCGAATACTAATTAACACTTTCACTGCCACTATCCTCGCCTGATATCAGAACCACCTATCTAATTAGATGACATCCTCTTTGCTATCTTTTAACAGCAGTAAAGAAAGTGTCATCTATCAACATAGATGGTTTGGTCCTAGAAAAGAGCCCAATCTACGAGTTCTCTCGTAGATGGCAGTCAACGTGTTAACACGATAAATGCAAAACGAAGAGTGCTAGATGGATAAATTTCAGTATAAATTTAACATTTTGTAATGTAGACATCTTCGATTTAACATTTACAACTTCTGTTAAAGTTTAAATCAAATTTAACAAGGGAGTTCGCCGTCTGGTCCGTACTTTCAGAAACTTGTAAATTCGTTATTTCATAATAATAAGAGGCAATGACTTACAGATATCAAATTTAGTTTCGTGCAGTTTTATTTACTTATTCTTTCAATTTTTTCCCCAAAACACTTTAGTCTACAATTCTAAAAAAAGTTGAGCACTCTTAGGATTTATGGCTTTACTCAAAATACGCAATTTTTATGCTGGTAGGAAAGGGATACTAATTCTACTTGGCTGCATATGAGAAGGTTTTCAATAGACTATTTCCTCTGGTTATATTTCCTGTGAGAGAAAAAGAAAACCGCCACTCTTAAATGATGATGATGTCATGTTTCCACGGAAAGGGGTGAGGTAACTTCTGAGGGTAAATACCCTTGAGTACCTGAAGTCTGACTTCTAGTTGAAATGAAGACGAAACACACACTCGCTTGAATAACCCTTTTTCACAGGGGGAGGGGCATTCACACATATCACAAATAGGACACCAATGAACAACCATGCCCGAACCGGGACACCTGGATCCTAGGGAAGACGCTCTACTCTAAAGCCCTGTAGTGTCGTGGGGGAATGATGAGACGTATTTCTGACATCAATTTTTATTTGGTAGCTTAAGATGTCACGGCACAGGAACTTTTAATACGAAAAAAATTAACACAATCACAATACACACATATCAAAGATCAGCAACATTTTTCCGTTACACGTCCCTCATCAACTCTCAACAGCACAACAACTACCCCCTCCTAGCCCGCCATCTGGTGGGCAATCCAGTCAATCGCTTGACTACTCTACAGCCTCCTCCCTTCGGGGAAACTTTTCCACGTAGTGAAAAGTTCTTTTTCTTTCCTGGAACACTAAAAATTTTATCAGGGAAAATATTCAAATCAGTTATTCTCTATCCTTCACGAAACCTAAAAAATTGTCTTATGAAAAAAAAATTCATTCAAAGTTCTTTGAAGGTAAAAATGCAACATTAAAAGAAATGGTAGGCACCCATTCTGCCCGAGAAGATACCTTTCCTTCAATAGCGCAAATACTTATCCCACGAATTTATATTTTTAATATATATACCACACAAAATTAACATGTAAGCACTAGAAGAGTATAGGAATCCTTAGAATTAGGTGCATGTAATAGATAATGAATATATGTACATACAATACAAGAGTTATGGGTTTGTATTGTAGGCTAAAAGTTGCCTCTAGTTACGGAATACGGCTTAAACTGTCAGCGTTTTGATGTTGTTTGCCTTTTCGATGTACAATCTCGTAATTGAAAGGTTGTAAGATTAAAGCCCATCTCAAAAGTCTTGATTTGGTTCCGACATTTTTTTCGAGCCACACCAAAGGATTATGGTCTGTTTGTATGGTAAACCTCTCATGTCCATCAAGGTAACATCTTAACTTTTGCACAGCAAAAATAATTGCAGCACATTCTCTTTCGGTAGTGCTATACTTCTGTTCTGCAGGTGAAAATTTTTTACTCAGGTACATGATGGGATGCTCTTCATTTTTAACAACCTGAGAGAACACAACACCAATACCAAGGTTCGAGGCATCACACTGGATGACGAAAGGCTTTCCAAAATCCGGGCTGTATAAAACAGGATTTTTAGTCAATTTATCCTTAAATTCTTCAAAGGCTTTTTGACAGGATTCATCCCAGTCAACTGCTGATTTCCTAGTTCGACCCTTTAACAAATTAGTCAGGGGAGCAGCAATCACAGAAAATCCAGGTATATACATTCTGTAGTATCCAGCTAGTCCCAAGAAAGCTCTAACTTCGGTCTTGTTAGTAGGTGTTGGAAAATTTTTTATTGTTTCAACTTTTAATTCACCAGGAAACCTTTTAATCCCTGTCCAACTAAATGTCCGAGATATCTTACAGAAGTTCGAGCAAATTGACATTTAGAAGGCTTTATATGTAAATTTGCTTCGCTCAGTTTTGATAAAATATCTTCTAGATGGGTCAAATGGTCTTTCCAGTTTTGTGAGAAAATGGCCACATCATCCAAATAGGGTACTGCACATTCTTCACAATTTTGTAATATTTTGGACATAAATCTACTAAAATCATATGGTGCATTCTTCAAACCAAATGGAAGTCGTAAAGGTTTAAAGGTTCCAAAATTTGTTACAAACGCAGCATATCTTTGAGCATTTTTACTTAAAGGAATTTGCCAGTAACC
Source organism: Argiope trifasciata (assembly GCA_026543055.1). Taxonomy (NCBI): domain Eukaryota; kingdom Metazoa; phylum Arthropoda; class Arachnida; order Araneae; family Araneidae; genus Argiope; species Argiope trifasciata. The sequence continues at coordinate 5,179 of JAPMOQ010064178.1, read as the reverse complement.
TCTGGTCAAATCCAGGACGGATATAAATTTAACTGCTGATACCTTTTCTATCAACTCTTCTATATTAGGCAGGGGAAAGAATTAAGTTCGAGTAATTTTATTCAAACGGCGATAGTCAATACAAGGTCTAGCGTCCTTGCCGGGAGCTTCAACTAATATTATAGGAGAAGTAAAATCAGATTCTCGTGGTACAATAACTCCTAGCTTCAACATTTTTTCTATCTCAGCCTTTAAAATTCCAGATTGTCGAGGGGAAAGTCTATAAGGTTTGGAGCAAATAGGTTGCTCTGATACTAGTTCAATTTCATGTTCAGTCAAATTTGTACAACCAGGTTTATTTGAAAAAGTGCTTGAATATCTTTCGATCAGTTGACACAGTTCAGTTATCTGAATTTCTGACAAAATCGTATTCGACTGAATATCCTGCCAAACTTGAGATAAGTCACAATCTTTGAATCCTATTTCTAGCTGTGGAATTTCTTCGTCATCTTCCTGTTTATTCGTATTGTCTTTTAAACATAACAGATTAACATTTTCTTCTCTTTGAAAGTATGGCTTTAACATATTTACATGGTGCACTTGAGTTTTATCCTTGTCTGGAAAATTTATGATATAATTCGTTTCTGAAAGTTGTTTCACAACCTTTCCTGGTCCAATCCAATTAACGGACAGTTTATTCGGTTTGAACGGAGCTGTCACTAGAACTAAATCATCTTCTTTGAATTCTCGTTTTTCTGCCTTTAGATCATACCACAGTTTTTGTTTCTTTTTAGCTACTTGCATGTTTTGTACGGCAAGTTCTTGACAAAGCTTCATTCTATTCATCAATTCAAAAACATAAGATATCACATCGTTTTCTTCTTCACGTTGCTCTGTTAATTTCTCATAGACTAACATCATGGGAGTCCTCAAATTTCGGCCATGGACAAGTTTTGCCGGGCTGAAACCAGTACTATCATGAGTAACAGTTCTTAAGGCAAACAATGCTTGTGGTAAGATTTTCTCCCAATCGTTTCCAGATTCAAGACAAAGAACCCTGATTACTCGTTTTAAAGTTCTATGCATCCTTTCTACAGGATTGCTTTGAGGGTGTCGAACAGAACTTCTCACAACTCTAATTCCAAATTTGTCTGTAAATTCTGTAGTAAGTACACTCACAAATGATGTTCCTTGATCTGTTTGTAATTCCTTTGGAAAACCAAGACGACTGAAAATTTGGAGTAACGCATCAACGATGGTTGTTGAACACAAATCAGGAGTGGGAATGGCATCGGGATATTTAGAAGATAGACATATCATGGTTATGATGTATTTGTTTCTTGAAGTACTGACAGGTAAAGGTCCACACGCATCCACATTCAGCTTAGTGAAAATTTCTGTAACCACAGGAACAATCTTCAAGGGAGCTTTTTTCTTATCTCGAGGCTTACCGACTCGTTGACAGTAGTCACATGTTTTAACGAATTTTTCAACGTCACTAAAACAGTTAGGCCAAAAAAATGTTTTGAAAAGAGCGTCTTTGGTTTTTCCTGCACCTAAATGTGCCACTACATCTTCATGGCAAAATGTTTTAAGTTGTTCTCGAAATTTTTCTGGAACAACAATCAGCTTTCTTTCAGTTCCATTTTTATCTACTTTCTTGTAGAATAGCATATTTTTTTCCAAGAAATATTTATTTACTTTGGAAGTCTTTTTCTTTGCTTCTGCTATAAATGGTTTTAATTCATCACTTTTATGCTGCTCTTTAACAAATTCTTTTGGAGAAATTTTTAAGAGATCTTGCAGAGGTAACTCATTAACCTCAGGTAAAGGTAATTCTGTCTCCTTGGGCTTGTCTCCAACTTCTAGTATGTTTTCATTTAAATTTTCCTCAAGCTGTTCAAGTGAATTACTTTGTTCTTCCTTTTCTAAGAGCTTCTTCTGGGTCCTAGTTTGAATAGCATTTATCATATGTACTTGCACATCTTCTTTCGTTTTCAATTCTTTGAATAACATAGCAGTTTTATTTCCAAGTAAATATCTTCCTTGATCCAATGAATCTCTCAAAACAGCAGCTTTAGTAACTATGTGTCCCATTTCACATTCTAACTCAACTTCGGCAAGAGGTAAGCATTGTAAAGATTCTTCTAAAGGTGTCCTCAACCAAACTTTCTCACTTGTATACATATGTGGTTTCACATACTTGTTGCAGATCAAATCTATAGTAGCACCAGTATCTCGAAGAATTTTCATATCCACACTATTTACCTTACCAATGCTTGTGTAACGTGTCATTACATCATCAATGTTTGAAGCAGACACAACATGGGATATGGATTCTAGTTTCTTCAGCTTATCGCATTGAGGTCTAAGATGATTAGTAGACCCACATTCATAGCAACGCAATACTTTCCTTCTATCAAATTCCTTCTCTTTTGGCATATCTGGGTTTGCTTCAGGTTTGATTTGAAACTTTGGTTTAAAATCTTTCACATTTTCTTTATTTGTAAACTTAGTTTGATTCTCACTTCGGAAGTTTGGACAATTCCTTTTTGGTAATTCCCTTCTTTTAAAACTTTCTCTGATGCTTTCATACTCATCGAGCTTTTCAGCTAATTCATAAGGAGAAGTAAACTTCAACCAATCTTCTAAGTAACGTTCTCGCACTTCTGCAGGTACTCGAAATTTTAGTTGTTCCGTCACAATTAGATCCTTTAGTTCCTGAAAAGTCGTTATGTTCAATTCCGAAATCAATTCATTAAAATAACTCGACAGTTCTTGAGCGTAAATTTTCCAGGTTTTTTCAGGAGCTTTGTGATGTCTATAGAAGCATTGCTTTAATTTTTCGCTATTAAGTTTATACCTTTTCAAAATCAGATTTTTAACAAAATCATAGTTATTAGCATCGTCCGGTTCTTCTCTAGCTAGCATGTGAGATAATTCTACAGGTAAGACAGCTAATAGGTAAGCAACCCAATCTTTCTTTAGAACTTGAGCCATTTCTGCTCTTCTCCCGAAATTTATTAAATACAGTCCCATTTCATCTCGCTTTTCATCATACTTTGGTGTAATCTGCGCAAGTTGAATTCTTGAACTGACCTCAACAGTATTTCGGGTTTCATTTGTTCTATTAAGATCTCTGTTTGACATTTCTAATTTTTTCATTTCTAGTTCATGCTGTCTAATTCTTACAGCTTCTTGACTAACTCGTTCATCTTCCTTTTGTTTTCTGTCTTCAATAATCCTCTCCAATATCATTTTTACTTCTTCTTCCCTATAGGTTTCACTATTTAAAATTTTATTCTTAAGTTCCAAAACTTTATCTGCAGAATCCGCTTCCAGACCTAATTTCTTCACATATTTCTAAAAGTTCTGCTTTTCTTGCCTTAGCTAAATAAGCCATGATTTTATTTTAAGCAAAAATATAAATTAACGCTAAAATTCAAAACTATATAATATTCTGCAAAAATTTTTTTAAATTAAATCTCTTAAATGCCGAGATAAGATTTAACCCATAAATCTTGTTTTGAAATAAAAATATGTCAAATATATAAATTTATTTTAAAAACAAATGAATCAACTTCAATAAGAATACGGAAATCAAAAGTACAATTCATATAAAAAATTAGAACAAAACAAATTTTGCAGTTCTTCTTGTTTACTTGTTAAACAAAAAATAAAAGTTTAACACCACGAACAACTCAAAACTTCTAAAATAATGAATGCATCAGTTGTATAAAAAAGACTAACTTATCATTTTTTTTTCTTTAAACAAACCGTGATTTAAAAAAAAAATTTTATATTTAATTCAGAATAATTTTACTTTATCAACGAGCAATAATAAATTTTGAAACGTCATAAACTAGCTACAATCACTATGAATCATCATTGTAACGCATCAAAAGAATAGCTACACATTAACACATAAATTCTTTCACTACAATAAAAAACACACAAAAAAAATTTTCATATGCGTATACACAGGTATAAAGAAAATATTATCTTTGTTCAACCTTTTACGTTTCAGAATAAGAAACGAAAGTACTTTTTTTTTTATCAGAACACATTCAACAAACAAGCAAAATAAAATGCTTTCCAAGAAAACCAAAAAAAATTATATTCATTTCCGTTTTCGAAGAATCAGTTTAAATTATCACTTCAAAGAAAATAGAGCATTATACATATTCCACACAATACTACTCAAATTGGGTTAACGTATTTCTTTTTACGAAACAATAATCCTCAGTTTTGAAATATTACTTTTCAATCAGAATACAATATAAACAATGAAACACATTTGAAATTCTAATAAATAACAAGCATCAAATATTTATTTTAATATCACGACCAAGTATTGTATTTGAATGCTATGTTTTTAAATCACCTAGTGTACTTATTCACACAAAATTACACTTTTATTTCTCTCCTCAGTATTCTTTCGTTTTACAAAAACAAATTCCTTTTGTAAACAGAATAGCAGGGATAAGTATTTGCCAGGATAACAATCTTAATCCAAAATTTAATGCAAAATATGAATCGAAAGAATTGCAACTAAGTATTTCAATTCTCCCAGATTTTAATACAAAAATTGAGAGCAAAAATACCAAGGTATCCTTCAGACAAAAAAGATACTTACCCCAACCATCCAAACTATTATAGGCACTTAGTTTTTCTTTCGTGCCACGGCTGCCACCAGATTATAGGACTGTAGTGTCGTGGGGGAATGATGAGACGTATTTCTGACATCAATTTTTATTTGGTAGCTTAAGATGTCACGGCACAGGAACATTTAATACGAAAAAAATTAACACAATCACAATACACACATATCAAAGATCAGCAACATTTTTCCGCCTTCGTACACACACGTCCCTCATCAACTCTCAACAGCACAACAACTACCACCTCCTAGCCCGCCATCTGGTGGGCAATCCAGTCAATCTCTTGACTTCTCTACAGCCCAGAAGCGGTGACATCTTAATAAGCCAGTAATAGCGACTAGACATCAGCGATCACTTTTGTTGAATGGATAAGTTACTGGACTTCAAACCCAAACATCGCAGGGTTCGATCTTTGGCGGATTTCAACGTACACATTGGCACAATTCTCGCCACATTCCACCGCCACAAAGAAGCCGACGTGACTCGTAAATGTATATGCTAATTGGCTAAAAATTTAAGGCTACTCCGTCCAGCTCAAA
>JAPMOQ010064173.1:0-20780 GCA_026543055.1 Argiope trifasciata | reverse complement strand
ATATACATATATATATGACGCGTTGTTGTAAGAGCGTCTCTTAATTATTTTTAAACGTTTCTCAATAGCCATATTTCATTACAGACAATCATATCAATAGAAACTGTGGAAAGGTTAAATTGATTTTTGAAATTCTGACCAACACTTTTCTCGATCCCAAGACAATGGGAGAGAAGAAAAAAAAATCGCTTACAGCAAAGACCTAAATACAAAACAAATCCAAAAAATACAGATTAGTGCAGTATCTCGTTAGGCAAAATAATGGGTTTTGAGATCTCCGCCTTCGACAAAAGAGGCGCTCTAAATACCGATTACACGCGAACGCGAAAGTTGACAATCCCGAATTGAGGTTGGAGAAAATGGCCATTGTATATATACCCAGAACATTGAATCTTGCTTCAGAAAAACATTCAATAGCGAAGTGGATTTTCGTCTTGGATATTTGCTAAGACGTCGCCATGCATTTGGTAAGAATTCATTTTGCAATTCGAGATGTATAGGATTTAATTCAGCTAATCTTAAAAAACAATCCCGCCGAGCAGCTACAATATTGGAAATCACCCTTTGCACTCGGTTGGTGATTCTCACTCACCATTCATTGCAGTGCATCAATTTGACGTTTTGTCTATCCATTTTCAATTTTGATTATTGAAAATACCAACACAGTGGTAAAAAGTTTTAGATTAACGTTTCGGAAAAATCCAACTTAAAGCAATGTATATATTTCGTAAAGATAAACTAGTTTTTGCTTTAGTGGTAGGTATTTGCAATAATTATGCTTCGAATAATTAAGCTTATAATGCAATATATGCAATAATTATGCTTATACTACTTTTTCCAGTGCAAAGGGTTAATAGAAGCATATTTTGTAGTCAATCTATTTGAACTTAGAGATATGCAAACTAGAAATTTATAATCTTAAATTAAATAATTTTTTAAATATTTTTTATGAAATAACGTTGATATTTTTTTGTTTAAGATACCTTTATTATAATTTTTGAAAGAAAATTTTTAAAAAATGGTATTTTTTTGTATAAGATATCTTTATTATAATTTTTGAAAGAAAACTAAAAAATAATTGGTAGTTGTATCATTAGAATACATTAGTTGTATTATTACTTACATTAAATAAACGGTAGTAATATTATTAAAGGAAATGTTTTGTTAATTTGATTTCAAACATTAAATTGATATTTTCTAGCTAATAAATTTGTATTAACTTGACGGATGAGCTTACTTTTAAGAATAAAAAATATAAAACAATTAAATGCAAAAATTAAGCTTAAAAACGAATAAGAATTTGAAGGGAACTTATGCTGAAATCTGAACTCTGACGAACAGGCAAGTTTGCTTTCTCGAAAGAGTTTTAAACGCTTCCTTGAGAAAAATTAGTTTTCGAATTAACATTTCCCTAATTTTGTCTCTTGGTACGATACTATAATACAATGAGAAAAATTTGATATCTATTCCCATTGGATAGTCGATGAGAGACGCATAATTCGCAATAATCTCATTGGATAATTCCAGTTAATGATATCATTTGCTATCAGTCGCATTAGTTACACAAGTTAAATGACATCCGTCGCGATCAGCTTTTTAGACCTAAGTGTCGTGATACATTAAGTCCTTTAGATGGAAAAAAAAAATTTAATACATGATCTTATACTTATTTGCAATAAAAAAAGAGAATATACCGTAAGTCACGTATTAAAATTACGAAAAACGAAAGTCACGAAACATTAAAATTAATGTTATTGAAATTTCAACAATTTCTAAAAGCCTCTCAAAAGTGCGGTAGTGAGATTTATATTTAAATATGTCGGTGTAACGCTAATCTCTTATTGGTAAAAAGCACCACAAGATAGTGTACGTCAAAGTTGTTTTATTGGTAAAAAATGCCACAAACCAGTTTACGTCATTATTCTCTTATTGGTAAAAAGTGCCACAAATCCCCTCACCTCATTTTCATTTATTTCAAAAGCAGCCTGTCTTTCATTTGAAAAGTAGCTTATACTTCCTTTTATTTCCTATTTCATTCCATTCTCTATGACCAAAGAAGAACAATTTTAATGCATGGACATTGTTTAAAATAGTTTTCTAATATATTAAATATTCTAAAAATATTCTAAAAAAATATTCTAAACGAAACCTAAAATTTAAAATAAAACCTCCGAAATTCTTATAGAGTAATACGCGTAATGGCATATCAATTTTGAAATTTTTATTCATGATTCATTAAATGAAAATTTAAGTAATGCTGGCAGAAACTCGGGAATGAAAGGAAAAGGAAGGACAATTTCCCCAGTGAAAAAGAAGGAAAAGAGGTCTCGGTATTGTTACTTAACGGTATTACTGAAGAAAAATTTTAATATAAATTCATATTTAATGCATTTGGGGAAAAAAATTTCGATTGATACTGCGTTAAAATAATTCATACCTAAGTTTATATTTATTTAATAATTAGATTTTAATTTTTTCGCAATTTCCTGAAACCTAATTTCGGATAGTATTGGTCATAATTTGCTGCTGTTGTTTCCGACTGGTATTTATCATGGACAATCCCGCAGATAGCTGTCAGCGAATTTAAGCCTAAATCAACGTTCCTTGTTTTTCAGTCGCGCCAACCGGGCACAAAAGTATGACTTCACTACTTCATGCTTCACATTCGCTTGCACCACCCCTTTTTACAGGTGGGCACATTCACACACTTCACAGATAGAACACAGGATAACAACCATGCCCGAATCGGGAAGCCCAGAACACTAGGAAGACACGCTACCCCTAAGCCAGAAAGGACACTGGCGGTCATAATCTAAACAGCCCTACTGACTATGCCTACTTATACTGATGTTTCTGTTTCACTCCGTAGACCGGGCTTGCTTTTCTCGCCTGCTTTGCTGCTGTCTACTGCCAGCACCACGGGCATTTCTACGCTGACCACGGCGGCCATGACTACCTCGACAGCAGCCACGCAGCGCACAAGCACGGGCACCATGAAGCTCTGGACGAGTACGGGGATTCCGGATACGCCAAGCACGGCCACCATGAACTGGACTCACACAAAGCCCACGGAGAGAAGGAGAGCCACCACGATCTGCACAAAGCTCACCACGACAAAGGATATTACGAAAGAAAGAAAGGCAGCGGATTTGTGAAGGTAAAAGTAAATCGAAGTTTAGTTTAATTATATTAACGCCCCGCTTAAAGCAACACGAGGGCTAATTTGGGACGGACCTCGTCATTTTGAGCCCCGGTCATATGACGAGGACGACATCCGAACTGGTACCCCCCTCTCCACTCCACACCAAAAAATTATTTTATTGGATAGACCAGTCTTTGAGCTATACGAAACAGGCTTACTTTTGTCTCTACGTTCATTAGAAGTGAAGATATTAATATTTTCGTAACAATCAGTGAACTGGGAGTTGGCATTTAAATCATCAGAAATATCGATTTAAAAGCCCCAAATCATGCTAAAAATTTGTATAAATACAAATTTAGTTTTAAATATCGAAAATGTTTGGCACAGAAAAATACAAAATGTCAATAGGAGTTTTAGCGGTATTTTGTGGAAATTTGTACATAAGCATGTCTTTGTAAAGCTCTGAATCCTCAGATTAGGGATATTTATGTCTGTAATGCATTTTAAAGAAAGTTTTACAGGATGACTGAATATCCTCATGTTTGTTGGAGTGTATCCAAATGCGAATTCAGTTAGAGCATTTGATGAGCTCTACAAAGACAGAACAAATGAATTTAAACAGCATCCAATATCAAATGAAATTTTTTTAAATGATTAAAAAAAGGAAAATTATTAAGAAATTAGCAGCAAGAAGTTATAAGCTATAAATGTGGTGAATTTTAAGTATGTACGACCATAATTTTCTTAAAAACAAGTTACTGTATACTTTAAATACATTTTTCTCAAAATTGATTTTTACTCATTTGTTGCTCACTTCAAATCAAAATAAGGCAAAATATTACTATCATATAACTATGAAATTCGATGGACTTTGTCTTAATACTATTTTCTAGGGTGTGATTTTTTTTAATAATTTACAGCCTATTGTTTGAATAATAATATTATAAATTTTCTAAAAATTTCCTGATGTATCTTCAACTGGTAGCAAAATTTTTATTTATAATTAGAGCCGTACGATTGTTGTTCATCCCCTAGAGAAAATTATGTATTTTATTTTGTTATGAGTTTTGTTAGGATAAGAATCATAGTTTTTGGTGTAGCCAATTGGAAGTTTTATAAGAATTTGCTTAAATTTATGTCTTTAAATGCCACTTAAAAAACCCATTAAGGTTTATTTCAAATATTGACATTCTATTACTGATTTTGATTAGTCTTAAACCTAGAAATATGGTTAAAGTATATCTACACCATGTTTTTCTCAAAAAGTGCTCCAAAGTGTTGGGATACATTAAAGTATTTTTTTACCTCTTTTGTTCAGGCCTATGCATACGATCACATCAAAAGTCACCATGATAAAGGTTCTTCCCTTGATGAACACAAATTCCATCATGCTCACCATGCCAGCGAAGGCCTCCACAAACTCGATGACGATAGGGCTCATGGCTACGCCAAGCACGCCAAGAAGGCTCACCACGGAGGATACGGATACTCGGATGCAGGCAAAACCTTGAAGAAGCACGGTCACCATGGCTACGACAGCAGGACCCACCACGCACCCATCCCCATCTTATTACACCAATCTTATGAGCATCCTGCACCTTATTCGGCCCCAGTGTATGCCGGAGCTGCACACCATGCTTATTTGCATTAAGATGTAAGTGCAGACTTTTTAAAAAAAATCTTCTACAAGATCTTTCTAGAGACAAAATAATAAATCCTCCATTTTATATAAACACCATAAGGATTTTAAATATTTTCTTGGAATCTTTTCTGTCATTGGAGTTCTAATTTTAAGATCTTTGTCCTTTAAACTGATTGTACTTTGATTTTATAATTCTCATCGCATGCGTTATTTTAATTCTTTAACATTGGAGATGCGTGAATGGGTGGGAAAAAACTCTCACAAGAATATATTTGAAATTTTAAGAGCCATAAATTTTATCCATTTTATATGAATACCATGGGGTTTTTAAACATTTTCTAGGTAATCTTTTCTGTCATTGTAGTTCTAATTTTAAGATCTTTGTCCTTTCAACTTACTGTACTTTGGTTTTATAAAAACAAAACTTTGTTTGCATTTTGTAGAAAGATTTGATTTATAGACCATTTAACAATAAACGCACACCACTTGCTTGGCGCAGCATGGTCAGTTTTGGCTCTTGTGCCTTAAAAATCCAAACATCTATCCATCCTACTTTGATTTTATAAAAGCAAAACGTCTTTTGTATTTTAACCTAGAAGAAGCATTTTCTTTAATAGATCATTTGGCAATAAACACGCACCACTTGTTTTGGCGCAGCACGGCCAGCTTTGGACCTGGCGCCATAAAAATCCAAACATCCATCCATCCATCCTAACTCCAAGAAAAGGTTATCATGGATGACATCTTTGCTTGTTTTGATCCTTTGATCGGAATATTTAACTAAAAATATTCTTCCTCCTTCGATGTACACCCCTATGAAAATTCCTGAGATGTACACCCCTACGATAGAAATTTTGGTTTCAGGATCTTTTCCTCTGATATCCCATTTTGCACAAGAAATTGTTTCAGGAATTTTATGAAGAAGTTTAGAAAGTTTGGTGCTTGTAAACCGATGCCGCAATAAAGAAAAAAAATCTGTTAAAACTTTTAAGATTAAGGAACTTCTGTGAATAAATTTATTCAATTAACATGTGTCTTATATTAATTCTCTCTACCAAACATTATCTAGTATTCATTGTAATGGTTGCAACTCTAGAAAACCACGACACACTTTTTTTTTTAAAAAAAAGTCATGTTATTAATCTGATTTAAACTTAATTACTAATCAATTCATATGATGAGAGAAGCAAAGTTATTTCTTGACGTAAAAAAAGTCAAGAACTTCAGAGAGTGATTCAGATGGATAAACTTAAAAGTATTTGAATTCCGAGGACTAAAATTGATTCGTTTCTTTATGATTGAGTTGTAAATAATTCTGAATTTGTGCCATGTATTTTTAAATAAGAATAGGGCATTAAAAATGATAGGTTACATTTGTATTTTGTACATTAGAAGACGAATGAAATTTAATTGAAATTAAAAAGTTCTAAATGAATTATAATCAGCTATTTCATAATTTTTACAAAACGTTTAAGAAGTGACTGAACATGAAAATATTCATTGTGAAATTTTCTTTTTTTTTAATGATTTTGTTCACAGAAAATGATGTATTTAATTTTATTCCCATACTTTCAGCATTTTATTAAAAGTTTTAATATTCATAACTAAGAAATAAAATTTATATTCAGTTCTATAATATATATGTTATATCTGTTCAAATATTATTATTATTATTTTCAGGTGACGTGTCTTAACATTCAGGCCGTAAATATAAACAAGAAATTTTGTCTATTTGCAACATGCTATAGCATTGTACATGTGTTATTTATTTTTTCACGCATAATATTGCAGACTTTTCGCATCTTGGAATCATATGTAATTATATTGTATTATATGAAGTTGAATAATAATAAAATGGAATGTCTTCACTGTGACTTTTTTATTGCCACATAATTTCCCAACAACCTTTTATTCCAATGAAAGTATTAATATTTGTTCCATAAAAGTGTGAAACAGAAGCTGTTTTTTTCTAAATTTTGATTTGGTGCATATAATACCGTGGATCCTTCATTTCATTTAAAACTATTCGCCTTTGGAACCCAACTGTGAATATCGGTTACATTTAATTTCAGATGAATCGTTTAAATATAAATTCAAGTTCGTGATTTTACCAAATTACCATATTACATTAAAGCCCTGTTATGCGAGCAATTCCTTACTTGACCTTCAGAGCATCATTGCTATCTAGTGTTGCAAATCAAGTTAAGAAAATATTTTTTTAAAAATTGGCCAAATTCGATTAGAGTTGTCATGAAAAACATACTTTTAAAAATTTTGAAACTGTGTAACACTTTTTTGCAATAATATTTTCATTAGTTCAAATTGTATAGAAACTTCAACATTCAGCTTACTTTTTAAATAAAATTTTTAAAAAAATCTCTTCGAGGTATGCGTTTTCTAAATATAATAATTCTGGGTCATACGATCTGGCATGTAAACCACCAACACAGACACCCATTTATTTATCTTTATTATTAGTATAGATATCAATCAACTTTTTGAGTATAGTAAATATCTCTTATAATTCAGAACCTTGCGTGAAACAAATCGTAAAAAAATTAATTGACTAGAAGCACCATCAACATATTTGCCTAATGTTGTGGTGCCTCTTGATAATGTGCAATATCGTGTGTTAAAAGGGTTTTGCTCATTTTTCTGGTGCATTTACCTAATTACCAGCATCACGCTTTTTAATGTAAAAACGGAAATAATGTAACATAAAGCGAATTCAATAATTTTTCACTTAATTTGAGAATAATAAGAAAGCTAAGCATCACATTTCATATCACAAATTATAAAATAAGAAAACACTGCAACGTTTCGAAATAACAGGGTGCTTATCATCTTAAAAAGTGCTTAAGTTTGAAAACCATTTTTTAACATCTTAAAAGTGTTTAATTTTGGAAGGTCCTTAAAAGGGCTTAATTTACCCAGGAAGTGCAAAGAAGCGATTCTTTTTTTGTTTCCAAAATATATATTCCTTTTTTTCCCGCGCTCGATGAATACGCTAAATCGATAACAGTCAGTTTTAACCCATTTTAAAATAATGCTTAATGAACTTTTTTTTCGCTCGTTTTTTCAACACTGGGACCGTACTGAAATATTGGAATGGTTATTCCAAAAGAACGAAATATGCCAAACTCCTTGCAACTTGAAAAACATTTGAAACTCGAAACGTTTTAAATAGTTCTCTTATAAAAGTTGACTTAAATTTTCGGTAATGATAGTTTTTTTTTCATTTTTATTAACCATTTTTATCAAAAAACAAAAATACATTATTTGTTTTACAATAGCGCGCATTGAGGGAAATATTATGAAAATACAGAAATAAATATTAAAATTTATAAAATACACACTTAAAATTGATTTTAAATATATTTTTCCAATAAAAATTATGCATTATAATAAAACAGAAAATAACCTAGGATTAGAAAACGCAGGTTTAATGTGCTTACATATATGAAGGTGCTTAAATGTTTTGGCTATGCTGCTTAAAAAGTGCTTAAAAGTACTTAATTTTTGAAGCACTTTCTCACTGCGCATCTTGAATACGTATCTATAAAAAGGAATCTGATTTGAATGCCACAGCAGATTACAATTTAAGATCTTTCCCATTTACTATGCTACTTCAACTGGAATTTTTTCAAAGTTCGTACAAGATATAACATTACAACAGCGTAGACATCTGAATTTTTAAAAAAATCTGAAGTTTTATTCCAAATATTCGACTGGATATGGTCTTAACATTGACAATTTAGTAGTAGGCAAACTAGGATATCAAATATATCTGATTAAATGTTTCGTGAAACAACATTGCTACCTTTTGCAACTTATTTGTCCACCTTCCCACCAATTTTTTTTTTGTCCATCTATTAATTATTACGAAATGCACATATTCAAAATTTCCTATTTTTACCCTGTTAATGGAAATAAGCGTATAAATTGAATCCATTAATAACCTCTTAGTATTAAGAGACTCAACAAATGTTGCTTACGACTAGAAATGAATTCTAAATTGCTATTTCTGTTTGCTGAGACAGATAAAAAAATGAAGTATGTGGTGGAATGTAGATTATTATGGTTTGTGCAGGAAGTGACAGGACTTGTGTTTTCAGCGACATTTCTTTTATAACCACATTCACACACGGAACAAACACAAAGACAAGACATTCACGCGCGTACCTCAACAGTACAGCATCGCATCTCATTCTGATTACAATGCGCGATGCATTATGGGATAGCCTATCAGGTATCGCCATCTAGTATCCAAAGAGAAGAGTAACGGCTACAAGTAAATAAAACTGAAAAGTCCACCTTTGATAGGCTTGAATTTGAAAGAACCGTAAAGCACTGAAACACATGTTAAGTATTAAAAGCTGATGAATTAAAACAAAGGGAAAATTTGGTAATTATTGCCTGAGAAATTCAAATTGTTGTTTGCACTGTACTTTTGAAATGTAACCAAAATATCATTTAAAAATCAGTTAAATATAAAAATGTTCGAAATAAAAGAATTTGAAAGAAATCAATGTTTCTTTTTTTTTTTCTTTGTCAGAATATCTTGAAGGAAACAAATGATAATTTTGAAATTTTAGGAAACTAACATTTAATAACTACGTTATTGATTTGTACCCGATCTAAGAATAGATTTCACTCCACAAAACATCAAATGAATTCAAAACGATTTCATTCAGTGAAGTGAAGTTGAAAAACAAATGAGGACATCGAACTTATGTGAATGCACAATTAAATGGGAGTGAATGTATCAAAGAATCTTTATCTTAGAATATCAGTGTATCTTTGTTTTGTAATATTTAAAATCAAAACAAGTAGTATAAAAAATTGAATTCAATTCCTACTTAGGTCAAGAAAGAAAAACTTTATTTTGCTTACTTTTTTATTAAATAACTATCAAAAATCATTTAATAATAAAAATATATCAAAAAATTATTAATTTTCTGAAGAATTGATTCTTCACTTTCACGTAAAACATACCGAGGTTCTTGCATTTTGCTGATTGAGCTACTTGTTGATTTCAATTTCATTGCAAACTGCTAAAACTCTATTTAAAGCATGACAAATTAATTAAATTTAATTAATGAATTAATATTTGAAAAACTATATTGACATCAAGTGTCATTCACTGCAAGTTTTTTATATTACTTTTACATTATTTATGAATTAACTTTTGAGCATTTTGCTCCAAACGACACTGTGGAGAATTTCTTTGAAGTTTTTAACATGCATTATATTGCCTTAATACCTCATTTGATGAAAGCATTTGGTAAATTGGCAATATTTTTGACAAATGCGCCTCTTTTATAGATGTTTGAATATAAAAAATGGGCAACATTGTTTACTCTCTTGTCATGACACAAAAATTCTTCAATAATTTAATAAAAAATAAAGCTACGGCTCTAAAATTTGGCACGTACATTTAGAATGACTCAATTTATCATACGAGCCGATAAAAAATATTGACGTTTTCATGATTTTTCGAATGCTGTGTCGCCTTATATCGCGGAACGACTGAGTTGCCGTTTTTTCTCAAAATAGTACGACATAATACGACGAATATGAATGTGATTATCGACACGCAATTTTTATAAGTTAAAAGTAGAATAGTATTTTCATTCATAAATTTATAAGATATTGTACATTTTTATTAAGGTACCCAACTACATTAAAGAAATTGGTTATCGACCACATTGGCGATTTTTTAAAACTTCTTATTATTTCTTGTAGTTCAGACTTTTCTTTTCCCAAAACAGTTTATCTTTTCTAAGAGAAGGAAGATCTGATTTCAGGGTCGCATATTTTTCAGCTAAACTTTGTCTTTAGCTTCACTTTTCTCAAAACTTTAATTTTCATAAAAATTCTCTACCGTTAACATGACGTTTTCAAAAACTAATAAAGGTATTTACATAAAAATTTCAAGGTATATTTTAAATAATATGGGCAATGAAATGAACCAAAGTTTTATTGTTGATGAAATACTTTTTTATTTATAGGTGTTTTTAGAAAAATATAGTTATGGTAAACTTATGCGAATTTATGGTAAAAATGCATATAGGCACATGTTTTTACTCATCACTTCTTTGCATCTCAAGATTTTTCTTGGCTTTTGGTTCATTTCATTCGTCATTGTATTCTATACACTGAAGTGACAAAAGTCATGGGATGACTGTTAATATCGTGTCGGTCCTCCTTTTTCCCGGCGAAGTGCAACAACTCGACGTGTCATGGAGTCCGCAAGTCGTTGGAAGTCCTCTGCAGGAATATTGAGCCATGCTGTCTGTATAGACATCCATAATTGTGAAATTGTGGATGGTGCAGGAGTTTGGGCACGAACGGACCTTTCGATGATGTATTAATTATTACGAAATGCACATGTTCAAAATTTCCTATTTTTACCCTGTTAATGGAAATAAGCGTATAAATTGAATCCATTAATAACCTCTTAGTGTTAAGAGACTCAACAAATGTTGCTTACGACTAGAAATGAATTCTAAATTGCTGTTTCTGTTTGCTGAGACAGATAAAAAAATGAAGTCTGTGGTGGAATGTAGATTATTGTGATCTGTGCAAGAAGCAACAGGACTCATGTTTTCAGCGACATTTCTTTTATAACCACATTCACACACGGAACAAACACAAAGACAAGACATTCGCGCGCGTACCTCAACAGTACAGCATCGAAATGACGTATAAATGCTCAATGGGACTCATATCAGGCAATCTAGGTGGCCAGATCATGCGCTGGAATTGTCCGGAATGTTCTTCAAACCAATCGCGAACAGTTCTGGCCCGGTGACATGGCGCATTGTCATTCATAAAAATCCCATCATTGTGTGGGTACTGTAAGTCCATGAATGGCTACAAGTGATCTGCAAGCACCTGAACATAACCATTTCCAGTCAATAATCGGTTCAGTTGCGCCAGAGGACCGACTCCATGCCATGTAAAAACAGCCCACACCATTATGCAGCCACCACCAGCTTGAACAGTGCCTTGCTGACAGTTTGGGTCCATGGATTCATGGGGTCTGCGCCACACTCGAAGGACCAGTCGATATGCTCACGAGCCCAGGAGAGTCGCTGCAGGCGATGTCGTGCTGTCAGTAAAGGCACTCGAGTCGGTCTTCTGCTGTCATAGCCCAAGGAATACAAATTTCGCCGCACAGTCCTATCGGACACGTCCCTCGTACGTCCCACATTGATTCCTGCAGTTATTTGACGAAGTGTTGCGCGTCTATTAACATTGACCATTCTACACAGACGTCGGCGGTCTCGGTCGTTAAGTGCAGGTGGTCGCCCACTGCGCTGTCCGTGATGGGATGTGATGCCTGAAATTTCATACTCTCGGCACACTCTTGATACTGTGGATCTCGGAATGTTGAATTCACTAACGATATCCGCAATGGAATGGCCCATGTGTCTAGCTCCAACTAACATTCCACGTTCAAAGTCTGATAATTCTCGTCGTGCCGCCATAAATCACGAAAAACCTGTTCACATGAATAACTTGAACACAAATGAAAGCTCTGGAAAATGAACTGCGCATTTATACTTTTTCGCTGCGATACTACTGCCATCTGTATATTTGCATATTGCTATCCCATGACTTTTGTCACTTCAGTGTAACTTTTGTGCAACGAAGCATAGGATTGCTGTATTAAATTTTTTTCATTAAAATTTACTACAAATATTTCCATTTCTTAAAATATATTATGTTTTCAAATATTTTTTGTGTGTGTTTATAGTATTTATTATTGACAACACATCCAAAAATCATTAATAGTTTCTAAAAAATCATATTTTTTAAAAACTTTTTCCTTCGTGCGTAGTCAGGTACCTTTAAAATATAGCACGACAAAGAAAAGCTTGATTATTACGCACAAACCTAATAATAACGGAAACAGCTGGTAAGTAATTTGTCAGTCAGCCTCCATTCCCTCTTCTTCTGGCCGCAGTTCTGTTCTAAGCACTCAATTGTGCCATAATTAAATTTTTAGAGCGGAAAAAACATGAAGGTAGTTCGATAATAAATCGTTTTTCATTATAAACAAGTATATTAAAAGAAGTCTAAAAACAGGACGCCTTAATGCTTCAAACCCTGCTTAACAAAGCATTTTCTTTTTTCAGTATAGCACTAAAATAAATTTAATGGTATGCTCCGCACTGATTCTTTTGAGAAATTTTAAGGTATTCTTTTATTTGAAACCGACGATACTATTCCCTCTTATAATTTTGGGCTCAGAACGATGAAAGAAAAATCAAGTGCGTCTTTGGGATAGTAGTGAGGCAGATCCGTGCAATCATTCCAGTACAGGGTCTTAAACGTCCAATAAAATATGCGTTGTTCTTTGAAAAAAGAAGTGGGGGGGGGTAGGGATTGATTATTCTAGGTTTGCGAAATGTGGTTGACAACAGTATTTGGTGGGATAATATATTGATATTCTAAATGAATTTGGTGCTTAAACAAAAAGAAAAAGCTTATGTCTGTTTCAATTTCTACATGTTGGCTCTGTACAAACCAGACCGTTTAACCTAAGTCTATCAAATTTGGCAGTGTAGTTCTGTTAGTAAAATTAACGTCCCGTTTTGAAGCAACACGAAGGCTATTTTGGGAAGGACCTCTTCATTTTGAATCGCAGTCGGATGACACCTGAGCTGGCACCCTCTCTCACAGCACACCAACGGGAGGACGTTTGGCCCCGACGGATTTAACGTGCACCAGACCAACTTACACGGCCGTTCTTCAGTGGATTCGGGCATGGAACCTGCAAACACCGGTTCCGAAGCAGAGACCTTACCACCAGGCCACCGAGGCTCCATGAAATTTGGCAGATATATATTTTGAAGAGTAGAAAAGGGATTTTCGGAGATATTTTCAGAAAATAATCTTATTAATGATTTCATTTTTTAACAGTATAATTTTTATTTCTATAATTGATTTTTTTTATTATTTCAAAGTATTCTGCAATAATATATTTCATATTGTATTAAAACGCATAGAATTGTATAAAAAAATATATCTAAGTATTCAAAATTGCGTTCAACCTCATGCTAACTCTAGCCATATCTGACACTTTAAGTTAAAGATATTGTAACCTCTTCTAGAACTGATCCGTATCAGTAACACAACCGCACTATAAACGAAACCATTCATTGACAATTTTTATGACTGGTACGGAAAAGTCATACAACCCTTTGGGACGTCTTTCTTGATCCCGATTTAGCTCTAAATTTGAAACATATCCATAATTTTGATGACAAAATAACATACTAAAGTTTATCTATCTTAATTCTTTGTATTTTTCTGTTTGAAAATTAGTCCTAACAATATATAAATCAAAGCTTTATCGATTCTCATACTCTTAGGACAGTCATCAAAAATTTTTATCCACACTTTGATGTATTTGATTTGAAAATTGAAACGTGTGGATAATTTTGATATTAAATATGTTCACTTCATTTCATACACTTCTTTGCGTTTTTAAATTATAGCAATCACAGACTAACGCGAGAGAGGGGGAGTAAATAGACAGACTTCCCACAGACAGATTTTACCAAATATTTATTCATGTTTATAATTGTAGTGTCAATACCAAATATCATTATCTTAATTATTTGCTTTTTCAAACTGTCCAGAGTTTTGTACTAAAATACGCGTTATGTTGCATTGATTAAAAATATAAATTTAAATAATGATGCTCAAATATGCATTGTTTTTTGTTGATATTTTATTATTTTGTACCTATATCAAATAAAGATATATATATATTTTTAAAGTATTAGGAGCTGATTCTCTGCTTTTCTTCATAACACTCGTTCCATTTTAACCCTTCCTATCAACAGTCAAGACGTTTTTACTTTGCTACTAGTTTTTCTACATTACTTGCAAAATATGATATTGAATGTAAAGGAGTATTTTAAGCTGCTCAACTTTCGTTTCCTTCTTAAATTCATTTATTTCTAGATATTATTTATAGAAAACTAAATATATCTATACATCCAGAAACTTAACCTTGAAGATTATATGAAATATATATGTTGATTTTTGTGAAGAAAATATTTATTTCATAATCGGTTCATTGTAACTATTTTATTGAAAATGATTCAAACTGACATATTGGGTGGAGTGAAAAAAGTTTTTATGTACATTAATAGTTTAAAATAACTTGCAATTCTAGGCACTTTGTTCATACATCCGACAAAATGTATTTTTCCAAAATTAAATTGCTTTAAAATTCTACATGGTTTCAGAGAACTTCAATTATTATTCAAAATTTTTATAAATTTTTTAAAATATCAGAACATTTTGGAGCATTTAAAAATGTTTGAATATTTTTTGAAGCATTGTATATAAAGTATAAATAAAATGTCATACGCTTGATATAAAGCCGATACTCTGATTTATCCACGAAAAGTATCCTATTGTTTCTCGGATGATTTGAATTCTTTAATTAGCATTAAAGCAGTTACTTAACAAGAATCGTACATGAATGCTACGTAACACTGTACGAATCTCTGAATAATATAAAATGAAGTCTCCTGAAAGTGTTTGTTTAGTTGAACCACAAAAACCCGAGAAATAGTTAGTTAACGGATAATAGAGATGTTTATACCATTTTGTAAAGCATTTATTGGAAAAGGTTTTAATATATTAAAGCTATATCAATAAAAAAAGTAATATTATAATTGCGATTTTAATTATTCCCTACATGCTCGAAAACTTCAAACTGCGCCTGTGCAAATAGCAAGAGCTGTGGTATGCACATACGATATGTTTCCTTGTGTGCGTCTGATTTAAAACTGCGATTATGCCCCCAAAAAAGGAAATACCAGCCTTAACCGGAACACATTAAATGCCAAAAATCTTCGTTCTATATTTATATGAACATATCAAAACATATATTTTTATGTTGTTTTTTTAAATTGCGTAACATGCGGGAGGAGGTTAGATAAGTTTAAAGTTAATTTTTTTTCCCTTGATTGGTATACCACTGCAACGTCATGCGGGTTCTGCTAGTTAAAAAAAAAGCATTATTGAGTCACTAGCTGGTACCCGGCGCGCTGCTGCCGCAGAAGAAATAATTTTGGAAATATTGTTTGAAATGTAAAATAACTGTCATTTTTAACTAGGAATGATATCGTAAATGAATGCATTCATTGAAGTTGAATGATATTTAAAAGAGAAGTGTAACTCATTTTTGTACTATTCTTTTTTATTTTATTGTTCAAAAGCTTTAGGACAGGCAATTTTTTTTGTTTGTTTTTCCTTCTTCAGAAGAAACAAATGAATTTCTTGCCTGTCCAACTCGTAGCATCCAGAGAAAAAAATTGTTGTGTCTCCTTGGCGAGTTCATTTGACAATAATCTTTGGTTAATAGATGCGGTGAATAGATTCAAAAATAATTTTTTTACATTACATCATTTTACCGTGCCTATAACCATCCCGTAAAGTAATAAGTAGTCAAAGTTTCATCACAATCCGATGAGCGGTACGGCCACGCATAAGAGACATTCAGACAAACATTCATTTTGATTTATATAAATAGATAAGCATTTCATTTCTTTTCCATCCAGATTTAACTAGCCTTCGTACATTTTACCGTGACTCCATTTCGCAACAAAAGTAAGAATTTGACGCCGTTTGATATTTAACGGAATGAAACTTTTAAACAACGCTTTTTTTGTTCTTGTTGTTGTTCAAGAGAAATGTGTTTCTCGCATAATGCTACTCGTTAGCGCAACGACCCAATGAAAGAGTGCGTTACTCGTTTAATTAGGCTAATAAGGTTGATTAAGCGTCTATATTCCCGGACTCCCAAGTGTACCAGATTTCCCTCTTTATTTTTCCACATCTTTGTTTGAGAAGCGAAAGCGGGACTAACACAGATTCCTTATCTCTTTGTTGGGCCAGATTGGTTTTGAAACCTCCACTGCTCCATTGTTCCGTTCGGCACGTCGCCGCCTCGATTCGTGTAGCATTGACATTTCTGCAGCGATCCCAAAAGCGTGGCTTGTGAAATGCTGCAAGGTTGTTTATTCTTTCCCACAGAAAAAATAAAGGTGCGCCCCAAAACACGAATTATGATTTCTCGGGACATATTTCTGCTCACCCACTGTGACGCGGGGGGGCAGGCGAAGGTTGAGCAGAAACAAAAACAAACACTATGTGGATTGAAACAAGCTGTAGTGATATGTTTCTCAACGAACAATGGTAGCTCTTTAGTTACGTACGAAATACACTGTAAAATGAAACAATTCGATATTGAAGAGAATTGAAGAAATATATTTATTTTATACGTTTTGTTTGCTATCTGAATTCATAGCATTGATGCTAATGACGTTGTATATTCTTTTCATTAGTTTGATCGTAAATTGTTTTAATAATAATAAAAAAAAGAACATGAGACTAGTTGCCGTCAAGTTTACCAGACGGATTCCTGAATTTTTAAAGCCTCAAAATTTGGTGTAACCTTATGTTATTAGATAAGACTATCTTGTGTGTGTGTGTGTGTGTGAAATTTGGATTAGAATTCTCTCTGATTAAAAAAAAAATTATGGGTGTTTTAAGATATTTTCCTGTGATAATTTTTCGAAATATAATCAAAATAAAATTATTTTTCCCATTTAAAAAAGTTTTTTAAAAATGCAACTTTTTCAAGACACATATTTAACGATCATGCAATAAGAGAATAAGATATATTTGCAATCAAATTATATTTTTCAAACACCTAAAGATTCTTGAATTACAAAAAAGGAATCCGTATAAAAATTAAATCAAACGGTAAGTTTGTTGCTACTAGGAAAATTTCAAGGATTAAAAATAATAATAAAAAATCCTTGGTTATCATATGCTAACGTGTTATTTTAATCGACTGTTATTTCGGGTAGAAAATTAATTGTAAGACCGTAGCTTGAGTGATGGTATTAAATGCCTTTATTTTTTTAAATCAGCATACGGTCTATTTCAACTTAATTAGGCTTAAATGAACATTCGTGAATTATCCAGAATTGTGCGGATTTTCAGATTCTTTGAGAGAGATTCAAATTTAACCGATAGTTTTTATTTCCACTAATCAGAAAACTGTCATATTTTAAAATAATATATTTAAATTTTTTAAATTAATTTCTTTGGCATTTTTTTATAATCTTGACTGTATATAGAATCGGATCATTTGCTAATATGTATAACACGAATGGAAGGAAAAATTCGAAACAGAAAAAAAGGAATATTAATTCTTATCATTCCAAAAATTATAATGATTTTTCTTTTAATAATTAGCTACTTTTTTTAGATAAATTAATTAATTTTTATGAATTTTATGTTTATTTTGGATTTCGTTCAATAAATATGTGAATTGATGTACTTCAGTTAGCATCTCATATTAAATGGATCAAGGAATAATGTTCCAGAATCGTTTCCTTATCACAACTTATCGTAAACCAGGCCTTAATTAGACCCCAGAGCGGACCTAAGAAATCAGGGTCCAGATCAGGAAGGTTGTGGAAGATAGATAGAGTTTAAAAAACAATTCCACCAAAACCCCTCCAAGCGATGAGCGCATTTTAACTCTGATGCCAACGAGAGTTTGATTTCGAGTTAATATGTTGTCCAAGATTTGGGAAAAGCTGTTGAACCAATTATTGTTATTATTGTTGTTTTCGTCATCTAACCCTGTATCGAGGAATGATACGTCTATACTCGTTTCAAAATAGTATTTGCGTAACAACGAGTCAAAATTAGACTCGTTTCAAAATAGCATTTACGTGGTTTAAATCAGTAGGTTGCTGTTGTTATTTCTGAAGGCACTTGTCATTAACAAGCCAACTGACTAAAGAGCCATTGCGATATATTTTGTATCGCTAGTTTTTTTACAGTAGCGCCATCTAGGACCATGAGTATGAGTTAGCTACTCACGCGTCATTACCCTTTTCATGGGGGGGGGGACTTCATTAATGCGCTTCATTCACAAATCGTAATTTAGAGCAGGATCAGAGAACTATAACCTCTGAACTAGTACCTTCAATGGTATTACTCTCGACATGGAGAACTTTGTGACCAAGACAGATTTATACGCATGCCAGTCACCGCACACGGGGAATCTTCGGCCGGCCCTACTGACCAGGCCACTTCAGTCCACAAATAGTAAGCACTTTAATGTAATGAAACTAAATGTGATTTGATTTTCCCTATCGCATTGCTACCCCTAATGAAGATTTTTATTCAGCTTTGTCGCATATAGATAAGGCTTGATTAATTACATAAAGTCAGTGCTCTTCTTTTATTCTGAAAATGAGTCCCGAATCATAAATTACAAGTCGAATGTTAAATCCTTTGATTTGAACCAAGCATATTGTGACGGAAAAGTTACTTTTTTTAATTACTTATTTATAAACTATAGATATATTAAATCTGTATTATGCATAAGATGCTTGTTATGCTTCACAAAAAATTCCAGTCGTGTCCACCTTGTGGTGATATCTTAATAAGACAGATAACATCTAAGGAACAGAGCATGCTTTTGCCCTGTGGTTATGTTACTCGCTTTCATATCCAAAGGTCCCGGGTTCTATTCTGAGAACACATTTCACCTTCCTACAACCTCAAACGAGAGACCGTTTCAGAAATTGCTCGTCGAGAATGTCCACCTTCCGAGCTCCCGGATATCATAAATTCTACATGATACACCGATTCTTAACGCAGGGAAGGGAGAATATTTACGAATCTGCGCAGAGCTGACCATCTCTATGAAGGTGCCCGGGTTCAAGAAACCATTTAGGAGCCTAATTATTTGTGAAGTTAAAAAAAACACTAACACATATTATTAATGCATGATTTTGTTTTTGCTAATACATCAATTACTTCAGAAAGAATACAATTTTTTTTTTGCAATTTCTTTTTCGATGCTTCATACAGCAGGTGCATTTAAGCGTTCAGAACTCATGCTTGACCGATTGTCTTAGTTTTAATTTGCTGACAGAGCGCACAACCTTCTGTAGTAACTGGCACCGTAAAGAAAATTTTTAACACAGTTCATACAATTAGAAATAACTCATTCAAATTATTATTTAGAATTTTCTTTTTTTACACTCTGAGTGATATTTCCTAGGCGTGGATATGGCTATATACACTGATGGAAAAAAAATCCCAACACCAAGAAAAAAATATTGTACAGTAATGAAATTTTAGGAATACATTTGTCTAGGTAACATATTTAATTGATTAAAGTCTCAAGATCACAGGTAGAGCCATTTCAAATGTGAAATGTTGGTACATTAGTAACCGGTGTAACCGCCAGAATTTTGAAAGCAAGCATGCAAACGTGCATGCATTGTGTAGTACAGGTGTCGGATATCAGTTTGTGGGATGGAGTTCCATGCATTTGACTTGGGCGGTCAATGCAGGGACGGTTAATGCTGGTTGTGGATGACGCTGGAGTTGTCGTCCAATGATGTCTCATACGTGCTCGATTGGAGAAAGATTTGATGATCTAGCAGGCCAAGGCAACATGTCGACACTCTGAAGAGCATGTTGGGTTACAACAGTGGTATAAGGGCGAACTATATTCTGTTGGAAAACACCCCCTTGAATGCTGTTCATGAATGGCAGCACAACAGGTTGTATCACTAGACTGACGTACAAATTTGCAGTCAGGGTGCGTGGGATAACCACGAGAGTGCTCCTGCTGTCATACGAAATTGCTCCCCAAACCATAACTCCAGGAGTAGGCCCTGTGTGTCTAGGCCTCAGACAGGTCACTAGCAGGCGTTCACCTGGCCTCCTTCTAACCAACAAACGGCTATCACTGCAACCAAGGCAGAACCGGCCTTCATCAGAAAACGCATCTCCACTCCGTCCTCCAATGAGCTCTAGCTTGACACCACTCACGTCGCAAACGGCAGTGGTTTGGAGTCAGTGGAATGCACTGTGCAGGGCGTCTGGCTCGGAGCTGTCCTTGAAGTAACCGATTTGTAACAGTTC
>JAPMOQ010064169.1:15358-26167 GCA_026543055.1 Argiope trifasciata | reverse complement strand
ATCAAAGGTCCAGCCCGAAAACTACCCCCCGAAATTGTCAACAAAATCAAAACAAAAAACAGGTATCGCAAACTTTGGCAACTGACTTTCTTCCCACCCTATAAACTGTTATTCTCAAAATTGCAAAATGAAATTCGTGAAGACATTAACGAATACGACAATAACTCCTGGAGAGAACTCCTTGAGAGTCTCAACCCAGAGGACAATTCTCTGTTTGAATTCAACCGTAAGTTGACAAAGAAATTCTTTGCTATTCCTCCAATTCTGGACACCGATGGCACTAAATACACTCCACTAGGCAAGGCCAATGCCTTCCTTCATTCACTCGAAAATTCGTTCCAGGTCAATCCCGAACCATACTCAAATAGCCATATTAAATATGTTAAAAGCACAGTCCGCAACTACTTCAACTCAACTAATCATAGTTCAACCCCGAAGCTCACATCTCCGCAAGAAGTCATGGATCACATCAGAAAAATCAATGTCAAAAAAGCAACAGGACCTGACGGTATTCCTAATAAAGCCATTAAAATGCTTTCTCTAAATGCAGTCACACATCTCACAAAAATCTTCAACAAATGTCTCCAATTCAATTACTTTCCTACTGCTTGGAAAACTGCCCATGTCTTAATGTTTCCAAAACCCAATCCAAACTCCAAGCTCCCTGGCTCTTACCGTCCCATCAGTCTCCTCAGTAATCTGGGGAAACTGTTCGAAAAAATCATTCTCTCTCGTCTTTCAGATTTCTGCAATGAGAAAGCCATTATTCCCGACGAACAGTATGGCTTTAGAAAAGGTCATAGCTGTGTCCACCAGCTTCTCAGAGTCACTAATACTATTACAGAAGGCTTCAACGCCAAACTAATCACAGGGGGTGTTTTTCTCGATGTGAGAAAAGCATTTGACCGAATGTGGCACCAGGGCCTCACTTGCAAATTAATCGAGCACCAATTCCCGCATTACCTCATAGCTCTCATCACTAACTTTTTAACTGACCGCACCTTCCAGGTCAAATTACAGAACATCCTTTCTGTCACGGGCTCCATTCTTGCTGGTACTCCTCAAGGCAGTGCTCTAAGTCCTCTGCTATATTGCATCTACAATGCCGACTTCCCTAAAACGGATCACGTAATCAATTGTCTTTTCGCCGATGACACTGCCATTCTTATCCAAGGCATTTCGGTCAAATTTGTAATTAAACACCTTCAGAAAGCTCTAGACAATATCGAGGACTGGTGCACTCGATGGCGAGTCTCCATCAATACAGAAAAAACGCATGCAATTCTTTTCCGCAAAGGTCATCCGAAAGTTAACTACAAAAACCTCAAATTTTTTGATGATGAACTCAGCTGGGACTCTGAGGTCAAATACCTCGGGCTCATACTTGACTCAAAACTCACTTTTCGAAGCCACATCAAATATAACTCTGATAAACTTTGGGCGAAAACCCACGAAATTATCCCTCTCATTGGACGTCATTCTCCGCTCTCTCTCAACAACAAAGTTCGGCTCTATAAACAAGTCATTCGCCCCATTCTCACATATGCTGCTCAAATTTGGGGCCTTGCGGCTAAAACCAATAGAAACAAAATTCAAGTATTACAGAACAAAATTCTAAGAATGATCACCAACTCCCCATGGTACGTCAGGAATGATGTTATTCACAACGATCTCAAAATTGAACCTATTGAAGCGTACATCACAAAATTATCCAGGAACTTCTTCCTCAAACTCAAAGATCATTCCAACCCCACAATATCCCAGCAAATACAATATGCTCACTGCAATGGCAAACACAACTACCCATATCTCACAACTAAATGGACCATCCCCCTTAAACCCCCATAATGACTCTCCGGTATTTACATGCATCCTTTTTAACTCCATCCTTGTACCACCACCACCCACCACTTGCTGCTTGCAACCATTAAAATCTCTTTCTTAATGTTTTCTCACGTGGTCCTTTGACCAAATCTAAAGTGCATAATTAGCAATTACTCAGGGTTTTCACATTCATGTACCACAGTCTTTCATACTGAGTAGAAGTGCAAAGCACTGGCACTCAATAAACAATCTAAATTCAGTCAGTCAGTCACATATTTTTCTTATTCCCCTCATGGTTTTTCACCAGGAAGGACGTGCTTTCTCCTTCCTCTCGTAGCGGGTCTGTAATGTGCTGCCATCTAGCGGTCTAGTGACTCTACTACTTCTGCCTTTCGACCTGTGCTCCGTTAGCTCCGCCCACTCGGCGTGCGCTCCTGCTAACTGTTTCAACTCAATTCTATCGCTTGCTCGCGCCAGCAATCTGTGTTTTTAAGCTTTTTCGAGCGAACTTTTCCTCGGATTCCTGATCATGGATAATCTGATACATGCCTCCTCTACTTTGGAAAGCCCGAAAATGGATTACTCCAACTCGAATACTGAAGCGTATTCGGATACGATGTCAACAAGTCCTGCAGCAGCGGTAAGTGCAAACTTTGTCAATCCTACTCAGTCTGACTGTGGTCCCCTAAAAATTATTCCTAATGCTTATTTTAATGATACCGAATACTGTTTTATTATGGAAAAAGTAAAATCCAGGCTTACATACCTACATGCAGTTCCCAACAAACTTTTGAGACTATTTCTGAAATTGCCCTTTTGAGCAGCGAAGCACTAATTCTCTCCACTGGTAGAGTTGAACACCTAACGGCTCAACTTACCGCCAAACAATCCTGTTCAAAGTTGTTGGAAGATGATCCGAAATGCAAATTACCAATGACGTCATAAACTGTGTTCATAAGTAATGACTATATATATATCTGTTTTTATTCACAGCAAGATGCTGGCTGGCTGATTAGATGTTTTGAAATAAAGTTTGTTTTACTGCAACTCTGCTGATTTATTTCTTTAAAAGGATGATCACATCCAACAAAGGTTATGGGTCGTTGTGCCGTTAGCAGTATGCCAGAAGCCAGCAAACAACCGTTGTCATTGAGCTGTCAACAGAATGCCGTTTAGACATTTGCCGACTCTTAAACTTCAAATAGTAACTTTTACTTAAGTTCAATAAGCAGAGCAGTCAACAGTGAACTTTGATGGTTTATCTTCTGGGGCCGTTGGAGAAAACAGAAATGGAAAAGATGGAAAGTCAGCTTTTTGTATTTCCAAAACTGAATTCATCCAATAACAGCCAGTGGAAGATAAATATGAAAGTACTACTTATCGACCGAAACTGCTGGGAATTTATTGAGAGTGAAGCCGTTGAAGAACCGACAGATACAGCAGAAAAGCAGCGATTCAAGTGGCGGCGAGAACAAGCATACACCACTATTTACCAAGGAGTGGAACGCCAATTTTTGCCTTTAATCTCAAATTCCTTGGATGGCAGAACAGCATGGCAAATTCTTCAGTCAAACTTCGAACCCAAGTCTAGAGCCAGATTAGCAAACTTAATCGATGAATTCTACGAGCTGAAATTTAAAGAAGAGGAAGAGACAATTGGAATATTCTGCCGAAGAGTTCAAGAACAACGACAATTAATTAGTGAAGCAGGATTCGAAATGCCTGAATGCCTCGTATGTTTCCAGTTGATCCGAAAGTTACCAGCCGAGTACGACAATCTAGTGCAAATTCTTTATCGACTAGATGATAAACAGTTTACGTTGACAAATATTGAAACCCAACTTCTAAGTGAATCCGGAAGAATAGTACAAAAGAAAAAGGATAAAGGCGAAGAAACAGTTGCCGATGCTTATGTTTCTAAAGTTACTTCAAAGAATAGAAAGTCTCCAATCAGCAGTGGAACCGCTCTGGGCCAACTAAAAGAACAGAATGATAGTAATTTGAAGCGGAAATACTGTACGTTCTGTAAGCGTCAAGGACATGTTTTCGACAATTGCTACAGACAAAAAGTTAAACCAAATCCTGGGTTACACTATTGTCAAGGAACATTCTACAGCGATGATCAAAGATCAAAACAGTGTTATAATACTACAGTAGTAGTAGACATGGATGAATGGTTGGTGGATTCAGCTGCAACTTCACATTTTTGTAAAGAGAGGGATTGGTTTGAGGAATTTAGGACACTACCTCCATCTGAAGCTTTAATAGGTGACAAGGATTGCAAATCCCGAATATGTGGAATAGGTAACATTCCTTTTTATGTTTATAGTGATGGAAATTTTGTCAAACTTATTCTAAAGAATGTTCTGTATGCACCTAATATGCGTAGAAATTTAATTAGTGGAGCAAAAATTGATATAGCGGGTTATAAAATAATATGGAACAAAAATAAAATGATATTGTATAATAGTGATGGTAAATATTTTATAACTGTTCCTAGAATCGGTAATTTATAAGTTGTATCAGGAATACCTGCTAAGTGTTATGAATCGAATAATGTATATAATTCTAGGAAAAATATTGATGCAGATATTATTCATCGAAGATTTGGTCATGTAAACTTTAACTTAATATTAAAAATGAGCAAGAATAAAAGTATTTATGGTCTTGAAAATATAGTCGGAAATGTTAAATCATGTGTTGCATGCAATTTAACAAAAATCACTAGAGCATCTTTTAAGCCTAATTTAAGCATAAATACTAAGAATTGTCTTGAAAAAGTACATATGGACTTATGGGGGCCATCTCCAACTAAATCTTTAGGTGGAAACTCTTATTTTTTATCGATAATTGATGATTTTTCTAGATATGACGTTGTGTATCCGATTAGAAAGAAATCGGAGGTATTTAAATGTTTTCGTGAATATGTAGTTAATTCAGAAAGACAGATCGAAAATTAAAATGTGTAAGGTCTGATAATGGCCTAGAATTCTGTAATAAACAATTTGAAAGTTATTTAAAATCTTTAGGAATTAAAATGGAGAGATCTACAGTTTATACTCCAGAACAAAATGGTGTAGCGGAAAGGTTTAATCGAACTGTAATCGAGGGTGTTAGAGCAATGCTTCAAGATAGTGGTCTTCATGCTAGATTCTGGGCTGAAGCTTTACAAACTTTTGTGTATATTCGCAATAGATGTGAGCACAAACTCACGAAAAATATCACACCTGCAGAAATTTGGACAGGAAGGAAACCGTCCTCGCATCATTTCAAAATATTTGGATCAATTGCTTATGCATATACCTCAAGCATAAAACGCAACAAACTGCAAAATAAAGCAGATATTGGTATTTTTATTGGTTATGCTAGAAAATCAAAAGGTTATCGTATTTGGTTACCACGAAAGAGGGAAGTAATTGAAACAATTCACGCTAAAATCGATGAAAGTAAAAATGGTGTATTGACTTTATTTGGGCAAAAATCGAATGAATATGTTCAAATTCCTTTATCGAATGTATATCTTCCAGAATCAACAAATGATCAAGATGTTGAAAGTAAAATTTCAGAAAGTAAAACCGAGTCAGAACTAGAACAAATTGACATTAGTAAATAGCAAAGGATCGAAAAACCACGTAAGAAAAGCTCGCGTGTTGATGTATATTATTATCCACCTTCGGGAAAACCACGTTTAAGATCAAATAACGACGTGATTAAGTATTGTGAAGAAAATAACCTAAAGTATAAATCTCAATATTTTAATTTTAAGCCTAATCAACAAGGTGAGTCGAAAAACTCTGAGAATGTAAGTGATTTAGAAATAACTGATGAATCTGAGTTATCTAATTTCGCCGTTGATAATTTTCAAGAAAAAATTTATAACATTGAAATTCCAAGAAATTTTAATGAATCACAGAAAGTACCGGAACGCGATAAATGGAATAAAGCTATGGACGATGAATTAAAAGTTATGAAAGAGCGTAAAGTTTGGAAATTGGTAGATGCACCGAAAGATTCGAAAATCATTGGGTGTAGATGGGTGTACTCAATTAAACGCGATGAGAACTCAAAAATTAAACGTTTTAAGGCTAGATTAGTCGCATTAGGTTATAATCAAACATTTGGTTTTGACTACACAAGTATTTACGCACCTGTTGTAAAATTTTCGATTGTTAAATTGTTATTCATAATTTTAGTTTCGGTGTTGGGGTGGAAGCATGTACAATTAGACGTAAAATCTGCGTATTTATACGGGAATCTAAAAGAAAAAATTTATATGAAACAACCTCCAGGTTATTTTGAACCAAACAATGAATATAAAGTATGTTTATTGAATAAATCAATATATGGACTTCATCAAAGTGGAAGAGTCTGGAATAATGAGTTAAATGCAATTCTATTATCAATTGGATTTAAGAATTTTAAGTATTGTAATTGTGTTTACAAATATAATAATGATGCAATTCTACTTGTTCATGTGGATGACTGTATACTATTTGGTAGAAATGAAAATAATATAAATTATGTGTTTGCTAAATTACAACAACAGATCGATGTTTTAAATCTTGGTAAAGTGAAATATTTTTTAGGAGTAAATTTTGAGTTTGAAAATGATAAGGTATATTTGCATCAGATGACGTATATTAATAAGCTAAAATCTAAATTTAAAGATTTACCAAAAAGTTTTGTGAATCTTCCTATTAAAAATTACAATTCCCTTGAGAATATTTCAGATTCAAATGAGGAAGAAAATGAATTGATGCAAAAATATCCTTATCGATCTCTAATTGGATGTTTATCATTTATAGGTGACAGAAGTCGACCTGATATTTCTTATAGTGTAAATGTAATGTCTCAATTTTGTAATAATTATTCTTTTTATCACTAGTTAAAAGTAGTTGATATTTGGAATTATGTAGCTAATACTAGTGATTATAAAATTAATTTATCAGATGTAAATGCATGTAATCTTATAGCGTATTCAGATGCAAACTAGGGATGTAAAATGACGAGTCGTCATTCAACAAGTGGATATATAATAAATATAGGTGATACTCCAATTTCATGGAAATCTCAAAAGCAAAAATGCATAGCACTCAGTTCAATGGAGTCAGAATTTATATCTTTGACAGAGACTGTTAAGGAATTATTATGGTATAATAATGTATTAAATGAGATTAATTTATTATTAGTTCCTAAGCCAATTTTTTATATTGCGACAATAAATCTGCTATATATTTTTGTGAAAACCGAATGGAAAAGGCTAAAACTAAACATATAGATATTCGTTTACATTTCATTAGGCAATTATTAGATGAGGAAAAATTTATTTTAAAATTTATTTCAACCAAATTAAATATGGCGGATTTATTGGTCAAAATCCAATCGAAAGAACGATTGAATTATTTTGTTTCCAAGTTATTTGCATTTCGTGGGGCCGATTTGCTGGAAGATGATCCGAAATGCAAATTACCAATGACGTCATAAACTGTGTTCATAAGTAATGACTATATATATATATATCTGTTTTTATTCACAGCAAGATGCTGGCTGGCTGATTAGATGTTTTGAAATAAAGTTTATTTGTTTTACTGCAACTCTGCTGATTTATTTCTTTAAAAGGATGATCACATCCAACAAAAGTCAAACAACGCATGCTCTGAAGATGAATCTTCAGATGACACCGTTAAACCTGCCGATTCACAGGCCCTCAAAACCACAAAAAATAATAACAATAATAAATTGCTCCGCATTTCCAAGAAAATGCGACATGACACTGATACCAAATTAGACACCTCAAACAGATACGAAATCCTTAACACGGACAACAATGATCAAGACCAAAACACTCACCCGAGCACCTCCAATGCAAATACCTCTTCAAACGATGCCTCAAATCAAGCTCCAAGAAAAATTATGTCCCCCCAATAATCATTGACGATCCTAAAAACTCAGCCGCTCTCCTAATAAAATTTAGTCAAATGACAAATACTAAAATAATGGGCAAATTTCTTGCAAACAATAGACTCAAAGTCTTTCCCCCTAACGCCGATGCTCACCGCGCGATTCAACGACAAATCAAGAAGGACAACCTTCAGGCTCACACATTCGAACTCCACGACGAATAGAAATTAAAAGTTGTCATTCGAGGCCTTCCTGCTGACCATCCAGTAGATGACATCTTACACGAAATCCAACAAATGGGTCTTGATCCTGAACTCTGCCATCCTCTTAGGCACAGAAGATCCAACACCCTCATGCCACTCTTTCTGGTTACCCTACCAAAAACCGAAAACAGCAAACTTATATTCAGCATGTCAAACATAGGTTACCTAAAAATCTCTGTGGAACCTCTTCGCAGAAAACAAATTCCAGCGCAGTGCTACAACTGCCAAGAATTCTATCACCACAGCCGGTTGTGCTACCGTAATGCAAGATGTTTAAAATGTGGTGGGCCCCAACAAACTAAAAATTGTACTAAACAAAAGAAACTCCTGCTAAATGCTGCTTGTGTGGGGGTCCTCACACAGCAAACTACTCACAATGCCCCAAAAATCCTTCCATGCGCAAATCTTTCCAAGCAGCTCCTAAGGACGGCTGGAACAACCCAGTTGCTCTTGAAAAGAAGAGTCTTTCCTACAACAAACATCCAAAGCCATACCACAACTCATCAGCCTCATTCCGTTCAGAATGCCAATCCTAATCAACCCGTCACTATTAATCAAATTACTGATCTAATGAACAACTTCTTCACTCAAATGTCTGCATTACTCAAGTCTGTTCCTTCCAACATTCAATAGCTCTAAATTTAACAGTCTCAACATTGTTTCTTGGAATGCTGGTGGCATTCGCTACAAATTTAAAGAACTGAAATACTTCTGCTTAGATTGGGAACCAGACATAATTGCTATACAAGAAACCCATCTCCGCCCCTCAGATAACCTGAAAATTCCCAACTGCACTTCCTACAGAACAGACCGACTTACTCACAAAGGTGGTGGTACAGCCATTCTTGTTAAAAATTCTATCCCTCACCATCCAACCGCCATTTCTTCTTCTAGTTTTGAAAGTACTTCCATCTCGATTGATCTCGCAAACAATACTCATGTCACTGTTGCTAGCATTTATCGACCTCCGCATGGCAAAATCGATACAGTGGAACTTCTTCGAGTGATGAATCAAGCAGGCAAATGCATCGCGGTCGGTGACTTCAACGCTAAACATCCATCATGGAGCAAAGATCGCACTAACTGCAATGGTTCGATCATTCACGATTTCATTGTCACCAACAACCTCATTCTCATCGCTCCTCTCGAACCTACTCACTTCCCTATAAACGCTCCGTCGTCCAACACACTTGATTTTGGCATTCTAAGTAATATCTCCTCTGGCACTGCCACCTCTCTCAACGAACTTTCTAGTGACAACAATCCGACTTTATTCGAAATTGACATCAATGTTAATCTTTCTACAATTCCCAAAACCATCAAAACTACCAACTAGTAGACTTTTTCGGAACAACTTTGATATACACCCCCAAAAATTACGCGCCAAATCTGGCACTCCCTACGGATTATTTAGGGTTGCTGTTTCTTATTTTGGTGTTGCCAATTCAGGTTTTTTCAGCTTTCCGGTTTTTGCTGTTGCCAAATTTAGTATTTTCTTGTGTTTTGTTACATTTTTTGAATTTTTTTTTAGTTTTGCAACAATTTTTGAATTTTATATATGCTTTACAGCCATTTCATTCATTCGCCATTTATTTGTGGAGTGATTGTGAAGTGAAGTTTGTGATTTTTGACGCTGTATTTTGCTGCAAGTTTAGTTATTTCTTTCAATATGTCTACCGTATCAAGTGTGGTTGAAAAGTTTCAGCGAATTTTGACAAGCAAAATTGATAGTTCTGCTTCATTTTCGTCGGATAGGCCGACAGTTGGAAGGCCAGGTATTGTGAATTGCTTATTTTTACATCATTTGGCCCAGGACATGCAGATTTTAATCGATTTTTTGATGGAGGTTGGATAATTGAAGTGTGCAGTATGTAAAAAGTGTGGGTCTAATATGAAACATAAGGCCAAGAAGTCGTCTTCGGATGGAATTGTTTTTGTTTGTCGGAAAATGATTGATGGTCATCAGTGTAACACTTCGATATCGATAAGGCATAATTCTTGGTTTGCAAAGTCCAAGCTTAAGTTGTTTGAAGTTTTGCTAATCACCTATGAGATTTTGAGAGGAACTAAGACAGATAGAATTGCAGAGGAGTATGGTTTTTCGAGTTCTACATTAGCAGATTGGAGGCAATTTATCAACGAGAGCGTTTTAAATTATATTGAGGAGAATTCCGAGATGGTAGGTGGTGATGGTGTTGTAGAAATAGACGAGTCGAAATTCGGCAAAAGGAAATATAATAGGGGTCGTAGTGTTGACGGTCAGTGGGTTTTTGGTGGTGTTGAAAGGGGATCAGGAAAGGTTTTTTTGGTTGCTGTGCACGATAGGACCCAGGAGACGTTGTTGTCTGTTATTAAAGAATTGATTAAACCAGGTACGTCAGTTTATTCCGATTGCTGGAAAAGTTACGATTGTTTGACCGATGAAGGCTTTGAACATTTAAAAGTGAATCATTCGTGAACATTTGTAGACCCTGATTCCGGGTGTCATACAAATACAATTGAAAGCACGTGGAGACACGTTAAAGCTTCTTTGCCTACGTACAATCGCAAGGCAGATTATAAATTTTACCTTGTGACGTACATGTTCCGAAAATCATGTTTAGCGGCAAATATTGATTGTTTTAATAAATTTATTGAAATTGCTGCTGGAGTAAATTGGGATGATTTCAAGATTTCTGTATAATATATTCTGTATAATCTATTATTCTGTGACATTTATTTGCATTTTTTATGTATTCCTCGTATTTTTTTGGTATTCTTGTTTTTGTATTTAAGATTCAGTATTTTTTATGTATTGATTATTTGGCGAAATTAATTAGTT
>JAPMOQ010064169.1:0-15348 GCA_026543055.1 Argiope trifasciata | reverse complement strand
TTGGCGAAATTAATTAGTTTTGTGTATTTATTAGTTAATCTTGGAGATAAAAAAAAGGCACCAAAAACTCAATTTCTGTATAAATAATTCTTTTTTTTTATTGCCGATTTTCAATTGTTTCTGTTAAAATTTTTGTCTAAATTGTGCATAATCTGTTTTTCAGTGACATTTATTTGTATTTCTTATGTATTCCTTGTATTTTTTTTGGTATTCTTGTTTTTGTAATAAACGATTCGGTATTTTTTATGTATTCATTTGTTGTATTTTACAATAATCCATCTTGGCGAGAAAAAAAGTCGCCAAATATCCGATTTGGGGGTGTATATCAAAGTTGTTCCACTTTTTCTTCCATCTTACATAAAACTGTTCCTGGTAACCCCAAAATTAGCTCCATCCCTGATATTGACAGTGCGATCTCAAACTTTACCAAAATTATTGCTTCTGCCCTTAACGAAGCCTCCAAAGCCAAAATCATCAAAAGTCCGCCCCGAAAGCTACTTCCTGAAATTGTCAACAAAATTAAAACAAAAAAAAGGTATCGCAAACTTTGGCAACTGACTTTCTTCCCGCCCTATAAACTGTTATTTTCTAAGTTGCAAAATGAAATTCGAGATGACATAAAAGAATATGACAATAATTCCTGGAGAGAACTCCTTGAGAGTCTCAATCCAGAGGACAATTCCTTGTTTGACTTCAACCGTAAGTTGACAAAAAAATTCTTTGCTTTTCCTCCAATTCTGGACACCGATGGCACAAAATTCACCCCACTGGGCAAGGCCAATGCCTTTCTGCACTCCCTTGAAAATTCGTTCCAGGTCAATCCTGAACCATACTCCAATAGCCAAATCAAAATTGTTAAAAGCACAGTCCACAATTATTTCAATTAATCTAACCATAGTTCCACTCCTAAACTCACATCTCCGCAAGAAGTCATAGAACACATCAGAAAAATCAATGTTAAAAAAGCAACTAGTCCCGACGGTATTCCAAACAAAGCCATTAAAAATGCTCACAATCAACGCAATTACCCACCTCACAAAAATTTTCAACAAATGCCTTCAGTTCAATTACTTTCCTTCTGCATGGAAAACGGCCACTGTTTTAATGTTTCCCAAACCTAAACAAAACTCCAAACTCCCTGGCTCTTACCGTCCAATCAGTCTCCTCAGTAATCTTGGGAAAATGTTCGAAAAAATTATCCTCTCAAGACTCTCCGAATTCTGCAATGAGAAAGCTATCATTCCCGATGAACAGTATGGCTTTAGAAAAGGCCATAGCTGCGTCCACCAGCTACTCAGAGTTACCAACACTATTACAAAAGGCTTTAATGCCAAACTAATTACTGGGGGTGTTTTTCTCGATGTGAGAAAAGCATTTGATCGAATGTGACACCAGGACCTTACTTACAAATTAATTGAAAACAAATTTCCTCATTACCTCATAGCTCTCATCACAAACTTTTTAACTGATCGCACTTTCCAGGTCAAATTACAAAACACTCTCTCTGTCAAGGGCTCCATTCTTGCTGGTACTCCCCAAGGCAATGCTCTTAGTCCATTGTTATATTGCATATATAATGCTGACTTCCCCAAAACGGATCACGTCATCAACTGTCTTTTCGCCGATGACACTGCCATCCTAATTCAAGGCATCTCGCCCAGATTCGTAATTAAACATCTTCAGGAAGCATTATGCAAAATTGAGGATTGGTGCACTCGCTGGCGAGTCTCCATCAACACAGATAAAACTCATGCCATTTATTTCTGTAAAGGCCATCCGAGAATCAACTACAAAAACCTGACTTTTTTCAACGACGAACTCAACTGGGACTCCGAGGTCAAGTATCTCGGGATCATCCTCGACTCTAAACTTACCTTTCGAAGCCACATCAAATACAATTCAGAAAAATTTTGGGCAAAAACCCACGAAATCATTCCCCTCGTTGGGCGACACTCTCCGCTGTCTCTCAACAACAGTTCGGCTCTACAAGCAAGTCAATCGCCCCATACTCACATATGTTGCACAAATTTGGGGTCTTGCTGCAAAAACTAATAGGAACAAAATTCAAATTTTACAAAACAAAATACTTAGAATGATCACAAACTCCCCCTGGTACGTCAGGAACGAAGTTATTCATAAAGACCTTAAAATTGAACCAATTGAATCATTTACCACAAAATTATCCAGAAACTTTTTCCTTAAACTAAAAGATCATTCCAACCCCACAATTTCCCAAAAAATCCAATATGCCCATTGCAACGGTAAACACAACTAACCATATCTCACAACCAAATGGTCTATTCCTCTTAAACCTCCATAATGGCTCCCCAGAACGCACATTCATCTTCATGGGGCTCAAACAAAAATACCACAAGAGGCAAATCTCTCAGAGAATTCACAAATAAAAACAATTATGAAATTCTCGCCCCACCCACCCCCACAAGATTCGGCAACTATTCTGCATCATTTATTGATCTTGCCGTTACTAAAAACATAATTTTCCCCTGCGATATATCTTCGGTCCCGGAACTCAGCTCAAACCACAACCCAATTATTCTAAACTTTTATTTTAGTTTTAAAACTCCACAAAACACAACTAAAACTAAAATAAATTGAAATAAATTCAAAAAAAGACACCCTACATAATACTGATCTAAACACAACAGCAAATAACATATACGGACTCGACTCACTAGAAGAAAATTTCTCCAGCTCAATTATAAATTCTTTCAATGCAAATTCTCGCGCAATAGACCCAGATACTCAATATATAAATAAAGAAGTACAAAAATTATATAAACTCAGGAACTCAGCCAGAAAAAGATGGCAAGCCACTCGTGACCCAGCTTTAAAAAGAGAATACAATAAAATTAACAGATTAACAGAAAAAAACCAAAAAACAAGCTATTCAAAAAGATTGGAACGATAAATTAACAACCTTACAACCAAATGACAACTCACTCTGGAACACAGCTAAACACATGAGAAAACAACACACAAAAGTTCAGCCCTTAACGACCAGGCCGGTAAAGCTATATTCAACACAGTGAAGGCAGAAACACTCGCACAAAGCCTAGAGCAGCAATTTACATTAAATGACATGCATAACTCAGAAACAGAAAACAGTCAAAACCACCCAAGAAAAATTCCTGAAAACCGAAATTACCAAAAAAGCTCCAGGCATAGATGGTATCTGAAATAAAATCAACAAAAACCTCTCTCTCAAAACTTTATTAAAATTTTACCACATCCTAACTCTAATTTTTAAATTCAATCACTTCCCCACATCATGGAAAACAGCAGTTGTGATTCCTATTCTCAAACCTGAAAAAGATACTACTATCCCCTCCAACTATAGACCAATCTCCCTCTTCCCAAATCTAAGCAAAATTACCGAACACTTCATCCTCGAAAAATTGAATAAACACCTTAATGATAACAATATTCTTATCCCCTTCCAATTCGGTTTTAAACCCAAACTTTCAACCGCACATCAATTATCAAGAGCAGTTAATTTATCTCCCCAGGATTTGAAAAAAGAGAACACACAAGTGCTGTTTTCCTAGATATTCAAAAAGCATTTGATAGAGTGTGGTTAGAAGGACTAATTTAAAAACTTATAAAATATAACACCCCCCCCAGCCCTCATTAAAATTATCATCTCATTCCTTTTTGACAGAAAATTTACAGTTATAGTCAACGCCACACTCTCCAAACTTCGATCCATTCAAGCAGGCGTCCCACAAAGTGCAAAACTATCACCAACACTTTACTCTATTTTTATAAATGACATTACACAAAATTTGAACACAAAACTATGCATTTTCGCAGATGACACCACTTTTCTGGCCAAAAACAGAAACATAAGATACATTACTCACCCCCTCAACAAAACACATTAAAGACCTCGAAAGCTGGTTCAACGAAAGGAAAATCGCCATAAACTCATCTAAAACTGAGGCTGTACTATTCTCGAAGCGAAACAAAAAACTAAAAATGAACATCTAATTAAATAATACCAAAATTCCCTGGTCTCAGGAAGCCAAATATCTAGGCATTATTATGGACAAAAGTTTAACATGGAAATCTCACATTAACTACATTAAAAATAAATTCCGAGGTAATTCTCGTAAACTATACCCCCTAATTGCTCGGAATTCTGAAATGTGCAGGGAAAACAAAGTGCTTATTTATACTGCAATGCTAAGACCTGTCCTAACATATCCCTGCCCAGTATGGGCATATGCAGCAAAAAAAAACTAATATTATCGACAGGTGCCAAAACATTATTCTAAGACAAATCACAAAAGCGAGATGGTTCATGAAAAATGAAAACATCCGACATGCAATAAATATTACATCTATCAAAGAATTCATCATAAAAATAGCATCTAAATTTTTCACAGATCTTGAAAATATTGATAAACCAGCCTTTAAAGAAAGAGAAACCTACACCCCCACCACCAACACAAGAAGACCCAGACAAATATTTATCCAAACTAAAATTTAACCGCTAACTCATTCTCTATAAAATCTCCAATTCATTTACTAAAAATTTTATAAGATTAAAATCATTTAAAACAAAAATAATCCAAAAATCTAACTCCAACCTTTCATGATCCATCTCGCTCCTCATTGGTCAACTCTCCACCCCATCCTCCACGCACCCACTCTATAGCAAGCAGAAAGATTTTCTTATCCTACCACTCTCAGAACCCAAGCTCCTGATTGGTCAACCAGCTCTCTCCACGAATCCAGCTTATACCGAAGTCCTCGACCTCTCAACCAGTAGGATCATCGCATTTTTGCATTTTTTTCTATTCTCAATTTCTGTTCCTATTCGAACGTTAGCTTCCACAAGAATATGACGCTAGAAAACGAGGCTCCGTCATCGACGAAAAAGAAGAAGAGAAGAAGCCGTAAGAATGCAGCTCCCAGGCAGTTCCCAGGAACGAGTCCTTTTCAGGACCTTCCGGGGACTAGCACAGAGGGGTCTTCCGATGAAGAAATGGAGGTTCCGGCGGAACCAGTAGCAGCTCTGACCAACCCCCAGCAAGATCGGGGAGAAGACAAGAATGAAGAAGAGAAGAAAGGGTCGGACACAATGAGACCGGTGTCCCCCTCCTCCATTAACATCTCGGAGGAGTTTATTAACCAGAACCACCTGGCCATTATCCAAGCCATCACCACAAGAAATACAATGGGCGGCTGCATTGAGATGCCATGGCGAGGAGTCAGAGGAGCAGCGGCAAGTTCTGAAGGAGATCTCCCAGGTGAGCTCTGTATTGAATAAATTGTTAAGCAACCTAAGGATTCCCCTTTTTAAATTACCTGCCTCCATTAAGGAGGTAAACGAAATTGTTAAAAAATTTAAAAGTAAAGAGGCTAATGCAACCTCTGAAGAAAATAGTAAAATTATCCAAGCTCAAACTCCTAAGAAGCGATTAAATACTAATGTCATAAACAAAAATAGCAACTCAAGTAATACTAATAGTGAGCAAAAAATTAGTGCTAAAAAACGAACAGTTGATGAAGATGGCTTTGCAGCCCCGGTTGCACGTTTAATTAGAAAAGTCAAAAATCTTAAACTGGACAATAATAGTAACAAAAATTAATACCAAACCTGATGGAATAGAAGAGGTTGCATTAGATGACGAGGTCGATGCCGAGGCAGCGCCTGCACAACCAAAACGAAGAAGAATACCGCCCTTCTTCGTTACCCCTAGATCAGATTTCAAAGTTATGTTGAATATTTTAAGACTGGAGGCCCCATCGCTCAAATCGTCAATGAGCAATAAATTTTTAAAATTAACTGTTGAGACTGAGGACGAGCACAGAAGCCTTTCTCACCTCCTCGAAGCTCAGGGTGCTGAGTTTAAAACCTTTATGCTTAAAACTGATAGGCCCATAAAGGTCGTACTTCGAGGATTTCCTGCCTGCACTCCTATTGAGGATATAAAAGAGGAATTAGAAAGAGAAGGCTTTACAGTTGTAAGCATAACTCAACTGTCAAAATTCCAGACGAAATCTCCAATGCCGTTATTCTATGTTCAAATAGCAAACGGAACTCTGACACGGTTTACACGCTCACTGAGATGTTTGGCACTAAAATCTCAGTTGAGCGGTACAGAGGTAGAAAGGGGCCTTCACAATGCTGGCGGTGTCAGGGTTTCTTCCACAGCTCTGAGGCATGTAAATTACCGGTTAGGTGTGTCAAATGTGCAGGACCTCACAGGGCTAAAGATTGTCCTTTAGCCTACGAGGATAAATTAAAATGTGCAAACTGTGCAGGCGATCATGCGGCGAACTGGCGCCAATGCCCCCGTTTCCCTAAACCAAGTGGCAGAAAAAACGCCACTTCTAACTTTTTAAAAACCCGACCCACCCAATCCATTTGGGATGCACCCAGGACGCCTCGACCTCAGAAAAATTACCGGAAAGTGGACGAAAAAGTGTCGTTCTCCAATATGTTGAATAACAAGGAGACAGAATTTCCTCCATTACATATTCCAGTGGAGCGAGAACCAACCACCTCTGGTGTTACGAATTCTATTCCAAATCAGTCGGTCCCAGCGGATGCCGTAAATTCCAAAATTTTTACAGACATCTTTCCAGGACTAGGTACAATAATGAGGGAAGATTGGTGTGACGCACCTCTTTTACTCCAAGCTTTTAGAAAAGCTCTCCCAGTAATCCGTGCTGCATCCCACGGTGCTGACATGGCGTATTTCCTTTTTGAGCAATACGTCAATCTTAGTTACGGTCCCCAACAACAATAGCGTTCAATCGATCATTGCATAATCTAAAAGTTTGCACCTGGAACGCTAGTAGTTTGCGTTCTAGGATCGCCGAAGTACGTGACATTGTTCTTGAGCAGAAACTTGATGTGTATTTGGTTCAAGAAACCCGACTCCCCCCGGAGTACACACCCCTAATCGCAAATTATCGGGTCTATAAAACCAGTAGACCCGTAGATAGGAACAATGATCAGCGCATTCACGGAGGTACTTGTATTTACGTCAAATCGATAATTGCTCATCACGTCATTCCCACCCCCGTTTTAGAGAGAATCGACGCGACAATTATCGAGGTAAAGTTAGGAAACATCCCCTCTCTCAAAATTGTGTCAGCTTATGTACGTTCGGCGGGTGCGTACAGATTCCCTCTGGAGGTTTTGAAAAAACTTTTACATTTAGGCCAAAACGGCATCATTGCGGGCGATATGAACGCAGGAAATATCGCTTGGAACAATTACCAAACTACCAAATATGGTAAAGATTAATTTTGTAACTAGTCAGGACGGAATCAATGTTTTGGCTCCCCACTCTCATTAATGAAATAGGTTCAAATGATCCCGTCATAGATTTCGCAATATTAAAGCGAATTCCTTTTAACTCTCAAATTAGAGTTCTAAATTGTCTCGACTCAGATCACCTTCCAGTAGTTATGACTTTTAATACTGGAA
The DNA here is from genome assembly GCA_026543055.1 of Argiope trifasciata. Taxonomy (NCBI): domain Eukaryota; kingdom Metazoa; phylum Arthropoda; class Arachnida; order Araneae; family Araneidae; genus Argiope; species Argiope trifasciata. The sequence continues at coordinate 7,883 of JAPMOQ010064169.1, read as the reverse complement.
ATTGCTCTCTAATTTCCCCGGCACTATTCTCCACCAACTGGGAGAACTTTCGGCATATTTTAAATTCAAAACCCCTTCCCCCTTCAAAATTCATAGCAATGATGACGCAGAGAATGCTGTTGAATGTTTAGGAAAAATTCTCACGGAGGCGCTCGCAGAAGCCTCAAAACCAAAATTTAAAAATCCTCAAGAACAGCTTCTTTTAGAAATCAAAACCAAAATTAAACTTCGAAATTACCTGCGAAGAGTTTGGCAGCGTTCTCGCGACCCGGCAGTGAGACGCGAACTTCGCAGGACCCAGGATGAGGTAAGAGAGATGAAAATAGAACACTTAGAGCGCCGGCGAGCGGAGGACATCAACACAATAGACGCTAATGGAGTGTGGAGACGCACTTCGTTCCTTAGGAAACCATTCACCCCGGTCCCCCCTCTGAAGGGGGAAACGGGGGAGATCGCTCTCGCTCCCATTGAAAAGGCGGAAGTTTTGGCTGATAGCCTTCAACAGTAATTTGCCTCGCACAGTGACGCGTGCCTGTCAATTCTCCCCCTGACGCAATTTGTCAACGATCAGCTGGAGAGTTTCTTTACAAGTGAACACGCAAACGAACTTGAACCGGCCCGGCCTTCAGAAATCATGGATTACATGAAGTCCGCTAAGCCGAAAAAAGCACCAGGATTGGATTTAATTACTAATCGCATGGTTAAAAATCTCCTCTTCAGATATATTCTGTATTTAACGTTTTTAATCAACAAAATGATGGAATTATGTTTTTTCCCCGATAGCTGGAAAACAGCTGTGGTTGTCCCTATTCCAAAACCAAACTCCGATTTTTCACTTTCTCAAAATTTCCGTCCCATCTCACTACTAAGTAGCTTGAGTAAAGTGTACGAATATGTGCTTCTCAAACGCCTGAATCAATTTCTCAGCGACAAAAATATTTTAATTTCAGAACAGTTCGGATTTAGGAAAAATCTGTCGACGAATCACCAGCTAATTCGTATTACAGAATTGATTCATGATGGCTTTGTCAAGTCTGAAACCACAGGTGCACTTTTTCTGGACGTAGCCAAAGCCTTTGATAAAATTTGGCACGAAGGGCTCTTATTCAAGTGCATGCGACTTGAATTTTCGGCGCAATTTGTCAAAATTTTACGCTCGTACCTAACCTCACGTAATTTTAGAGTACGAGTTAACGAAGTATTTTCTTCCCCCAGACCAATCCTGAGCGGCTGCGCGCAAGAGAGTTTGCTCTCTCCAACTCCTTTTAATATTTACGTCAATGATCTACCGAGAGCCATTAATTGTCACTTAGCAATTTTTGCAGACGATACCGCCATTCTAACACAGCATAGGTACCCAAACATAGTCATGAAACAATTACAAACACAAATGTCTCTTTTACAGTGCTGGCTCATCGGCTGGAAAATAAAAGTCAACCCGACTAAATGCGCGTACCTCCTTGTTTAGCAAAAGGTATAAAATGCCTGATCTACCACCAATCCAAATTTTCGGCCAGCCCGTCCCCTTTGTAAATGAATACAAATACTTAGGGTTAGTTTTAGACGCAAAATTAAGCTTTAATAGTCATATTAAAGCCGCCCTCAACAAAGCAACAGGTATGAGTAAAAAACTCAATAGCTTAATTTCCAGGAAGCTCTCGATTAGGCTCAAGCTTCTGCTCTACAAAGGAATTTTAAGACCAATATTGATGTACGGCTCCCAAATCTGGGGGGCCACAAGTGTTACCAACATTAAGAGGTTGCAAGTTTTTCAAAATCGTCACCTGAGTAGGATAGCGAACGCTCCCTGGTACGTCAGGAGAAAAATTCTACACCACGACCTCAAAATTGAACCTGTTTCGGAATTTATCAGAAGAACGTCGTTGAAGTTCTTCCACAAACTGCCCCAGATTCGTAACATGTTATTAATACTACCTGCATACGATCCTGCTGTACGTAGCTCTAGGAAAAGACCCAGAGCTGCACTAGACAATGTTTACGTCAATTTTCCCTCAGTGAAAAAGCAGAGAATTAATTAACTTGTTACCAATTTGGTGGATTAACTTTTATCAAAATTTTTACCTGTTTCGGCAAAGACAGCTACGATGAGCTGCACGCGCGATTGGTTTGGTTTGGTTTTTTGGCACAAGGGCCATAGATTTGACCATGCTGCGCCAGACTAAGTAAAGTTATTTCAGGGTAAAAAAATTGAAATTATTTGATACAATTTAAAATTTGAGAAAAAAATGGATTGATACAATTTGAAAAAAAAAAACCTAAATGTGTGAATAAAAACCAATAGATTTTAAAAAGGGTAAGAGGTTATCATGGGGCGTTTTCCCAAGTAAAGCAGACAAATCAATATTATTAGATTTAAAAAAATGTAAACGCTGTGTATCAAAATTTGGGCATTCAGAAAGCACATGTTGGACGGACACAGTACAATTGCACCGAGAACACATTGGAGCTTGTTCTCCTAACAGCAGATGACGATGCGTGTACCGAGTATGACCCAGTCTCAATCTGGTGAGAACTGTATCCGTTTTTCTATTCATTTGTGAAGGCCAAAGTTCAATAGTAGGTTTAATTCGATGAAGTTTGTTTTCACTTTCAATGTCCCATTCTCTTTGCCATTTGTTTAAGAGAGATATTTTTAAATGCTTTTTCAAGTCTGTTACAGGTGCTGAAGTATTCTTTGAGGCAATTGCCAATTTGGCAGCTTTGTCTGCTCTTTCATTGCCCACAATCCCAACATGAGACGGTACCCAGCATAATAAAACATTAAAATTTCTAGATTCCAGTTTATTTAAAATATCCAAAACATTTAAAACAAGGGGGTGATAATACTGAGGATGAAATGATTTAAGAGATTCTAATGCACTAAGGGAGTCTGTGTAAATAATGAATTGCTTTTGTAGTCTATTATAGATTTCTTCTAGTGCGTATAAAATAGCAGTTATCTCTGCCGTGAACACTGAACAGAAAGAATTAATTTTAAATGAAAACACATTATCCGGGAAAATAACTGAAAAAGATACACTATTGGCTGATTTGGATCCATCTGTAAAAATTGGAATAAAGTCAACATAATGCTGCCTGTGTTCGAGCTGCACGCGCGAAATTCCGGAAATTGTTCGAACTAAATAAGCAAAATAGATCAGTCCCAATAGAAAAGGCAAGTGCAACGTAACTCCCTTAATTATTCCTCTCAACTACCCCATAAATAGTCTAAAAAATTATTTTATATTAACTAATTATTTTCAATCTATTAATAATGGAAAATAAAAGGAAAAATGTTAAATACCAAATTTCATGACGTTAGAGCTTTACGGCGCTCGTACAAACTAGTTCATTAATTTAAACTTTCCCTAAATATTACAAATTAAAGTTTCTATTCCAAATTATGATGTGGAGGTGCTCGTGACCACTTTGTCACACCGCGAAACTCCGAAACATCACGACGTTGCAATTTCTGTTTCAGCCATGGAAGGAGACGGACGTTCTGATTGCTCTCGCAGCAGCCGTTCCAGCGCCATTAGCAATTATGCTCAATGTAGAGCACTCGCTGATATTAGGGATAACTGCAATTTTTTATATTCTATCGATTCCCGGATTAAGGATGCTAATCTAATCAAGGAAAACATTTACGATAAATACGGAAATGAGAAGGACATACCACGAGATGAAATTAATAATATACTAAGTGCTAATCAAGTGATTAAAACTTATGAATCCTACAGGAAAGATACTTTTCCTTGCACGCTTCCCGACTGCCCTACTCACCCTGATAATATGCAAAGTATATGTATCGACCTACAAACCAAAGAACTCCAACTCAATGAAAATGAAGACAAAATCAGAACATTTAACGATGCTCTCACTGAGATGAAAGTAAATAACCTAGAAAATAAGCCGGAATACGTCGCTACAGCCCAAAAGATCAAAGAACTTCACACTCATAACGAAAAACTGCTAGCTACGCTCCAAATTCTCGGCTCATGTAAAGTACCAAACTGCCCAGTACACCTCACCCAACCTGTCACAATGGATTATGATGAAACCCCAAATTCGAAAAGGAAAAACCATGATGTTTCCCCCACGAAAGATGAAGTAATCACCCACACCAAAAGAAGGTACAACCATGAAAATTTCCAAACCATCCCACTAAGAAAAGCGGCCAAACCTCCAGTTCCCGACTCCAACAATTTTGAAGTACATACGAAGAATCAATTTGATGTCCTACGTGAACTCGAAAATAATGATCTAAACAGCACTCCCTGCATAAATTTTAAACTCACCGAGCACTACAATATCACCCTACAAAAACTGCACAAAAATTTTCCTGAATCTGTCAACAGGCTTGTCAAGAACATCATCTCTATACACCCCAGCACAGAAGACCAAAGGCAACAGATAATCCAATTCCTTGATAAAGAAGGCGAAGATTATTTCCTCTCCGAAAGTGAAGTAACAAGACCCCTAAAAGTAATAGTCAAGTGCTTACCTGGCAACTCCGACAAGGAAGAAATTAGAATTGCACTCCAAGAAAGAAATTACGAAGTAATTAGAATCTCGCAACTTAGAAATTAGAGAGAAATCATTCTAACCCATATTTCTACTAGACATCAAGAAAAATTCAAAATCCAATAACATCTTTAACGAAAATAATCTGCTACATTTAAGAATTAAAATTGAACCATACAGGAAAAAATCAACAGCTACTATCTGCTTTAATTGCTCGGGATTTTTCCACTCCGATCAGAGCTGCCGAATGACTCCAAAATGTATCAAGTGTGGAGGTAACCACCAGACAAGAGAATGCGAAATCAAGGAAAGAATTCAAGCCCCAAGATGCATTAACTGCAATGAGGAAGGTCATCTAGCTGCCTGGAAAGGCTGTAGAAAATACCCCAAACTGACATACAGACAGGGTCGTGTCTCCTATGCCGAAATAACTAGGAAGCCAGAGCAGAGAAAACCTGAAAACCAACCCAGAATAACGCAAAAACAAGTCCAGATCCAACAACAGCCATCCCAAGAACCCAGATATCACCCAACTTCAGAACCTCACAATTTTCCAGAATTAACCGACATGAAGGACTTAATTGAAGCACTGAAAGAAATAAGAACTATACTAAAGGAATTCCCAGGATTAATTAAAGCAGCTAAACTGGCAAGAGAAACAAAAGACCCCGAAAAGAAGAAATTAATCATTCTCAATGCTCTTATCGACTAAGTCTACAACTTACAGCGAGTAAAAGGCTTCTGATTGGCTCTCCTGGTACAACAGTTTATCTCTCTCCCGCGACTCCAAACCTCCCCGAGACCCAGTACAACCCTCCACCTACTCTCTCCATGAAGGACCTCTCTGATTGGCTCCCTCCTCACCTACACTCTCTTCCTCTCAGCTTCTACCAGTTCTGGCTCATTCACGCTTCTGCAGTCAGGCGATCCACATCTGCCGTTCTCTTCGAAGAGTATCACTGCACTCTATTGACCGCTAGTTTCAACGTCTATTTATCACTGCTGAGGATAAGCCCCTTCGGGGCTAGGTGCCTCAATAATCCAACTCATTACTCTCAACCAGTAGGATAGATCACCTTTCTGCTCTCCTAGAAAATAGACATGGATATTCGAGTGTCAGCTTCCGAATGGAAAAGACGCTAGAAAACGAGGCTCCGTCATCGACGGAAAAAATGGGGAAGAGAAGCCGAAAAGCTAAGACACCCAAGCAGTTTCCAAGGACAAGTCCTTTTCAGAACCTTCGAGGGACGGGCTCAGAGGGGTCATCCGATGAGGAAATGGAGGTTTAGGCGGAACCGGTTGAGAACATGAATAGTCCCAGCAAGAGCGGGGAAAGGAAGAATGTGAAGAAAGGAAAGAGTGCGACACAATAAGACCAGTGTCCCCCTCCTCAATTAAGATCTCGAAGGAGTTCATCTTCCTGAACCACCTGGCCATTATCCAAACCATTACGACCAGAAACACAATGGGCGGCACACAATTCATTTCCGTCTCCAAAGAATTAAATCCTTCCAGAAAATGAATGGTAAATGCTCATCAAGCCCTGAAGCACCACAATTAGCAGCAATTGTTGTGAATCTCCAACAACTAGTGAACCATCTCCATCAAGCCCCCTAAAACCGTTAACAATAAAAGTAATGTTAAAAAAGTCAGAAATTCAAATGATAATTATTAAATTTCCGCTAAACGAAATGCTAATAAACCTATTAAAACTGATATTAAAAGTAAAACTAAAACCTCTAACATTACCCTCCCAAGAGATTAACTGCTAAAGTTTCAACAATAACCAAAAATAACGATAATGACTATCTTGAGTGAAAACACTTATCAAAATTTAGAAAATATAGACATTGATGATGACAATACTGAAATTACAAATTTAACTCATAGATGTTGTCAAAAAAAGTAAAAATGCTACGAATGAAATTGACAAAATCGCAATTTTCATCAAATTAATGCCCATATTCTCCAATTCTGAAACTGATTGATGTCTTTTGCCCCTGGACTTTCCTTTATCTATTGGAATGCCAATGGAATTAAGACTAAACTCTTTGACCTCAGAGCTTTTGTCGACGAAAGAAAACCTGACCTTATTTTAATTCAGGAAACCAAACTTAAATCAAATTTTTCCCCTTTCATCCACAATTATTCCTTTTACCGTCAAGATGGCCCCCCTCTGCGGTGGCACCGGTATCTTCATCAAAAACGAAATCAAACACGAAGAAATCTACACCCAAATCTTATTAATATTGAAGTCACAATTCTCAAAATTGCACTCCGAAACAGACCCCCAATAACTATAGCTTCCATATACATTACGTATAGACCTAATAAACTCTTTACCAGGGACATCGAAAAAATCCTCAACATTTCCGATTCTGTTATAATTTGTGGTGATATGAACGCCTATCATCCCAGCTGGAACTGTAACAGAATTTCACAACTTGGCAGAATTCTTCATAACTTTGCTAAAAACAAAACCTTGAAATTTTAGCCCCTCCAACTCCATTCTTACATGGCTCACATTCTGACGCTGTTATCACGTAAGTGTAGATCGTCATACGCTTCCGCTAGTATTTTCTCACCCACGTGTTTTCGAACCGCTTTCTCATTTTTCCATTTTCATTCGATTCCTGTCTTGGAATTTGAACGAGTAGGACGTTCTTCTGATCGCTCCTGCTCACTACTATTCTTGGAAAGCTAGACTGCCCAACTTGTTCTTTTTAGAACTTCGCGGAACGGCATGTCGGGGAAGGAGGCTGCTAAGCGACTCCGCGCAGAAGGAAGAAAAAATGATGATTAAAATAACATGCAAATAGAAGACCAAATAAGACCCTGCAACATCTGCATCGGTCGACAGGCATTACACCGTTCCATGATATTCCAAAATACCAAAACCGTGGAAGCTGAGAGAATGGCAAATCCCCCGCCATACAATGACCCATCAGCATATGAGTACGGCTGGGTCCAGAGGAGACTTGTCGATGAAAGAACGAACATGGAGCACTTAATGAGTGAGATGAATTCGTTTCCAACCTGTATGACCCCTGAGACATGTAACCAGACAGAGTCACAGAGACAGAGAGGCGAAACTAATAGCGATGAGGAATTTACTTTCGTACATAAAAAGAAAGCAGCCAAACCCGCAAAACCTGCAACTCCTAATTCGGAAGAGATTGGGTATCTCATAAAAACAGGCTTGATGGTGAAAATTTAAGAAATTAAATTTTTAAAAAAGGCATTATTTCTATAAACTAAATATTGTTCTACCAATACGTAGACGAGCAAGATGATTCAAATAGTTCAGATAGCAGCTTCCTCTCAACGTCGTACGTTTATGAAGAGGAGGACCCTGACTG
>JAPMOQ010064126.1:447235-464199 GCA_026543055.1 Argiope trifasciata | reverse complement strand
CTCGTGTATTATCCAATAAAGGCGATTTCTCGTTTACTATCCAATAAAATTGCTGTCTCATGTACTATCCAATAAAGATGTGGTCTGGTGTACTATTTAATAAAGGCGCTGTCTAGTGTATTAACCGATAAAGATGCTGTATCGTGTAATATGTAATAAATGTGCTGCCTCGTGTATTATCCAATAAAGATGCTGCCTCGTGTATTATCCAATAAAAGTGTTATCACGTGGACTATGCAGGAAAGGCGTCTCCTGTACTATTCGATAAAGGTATTATCCCTATTTCTAATAAAGGTGTACTGTGGACCTTGGATAAGACTGCGAATGACTTTCTTTACATTGAGGAGCGATACTTATGAAATATAGATTTTTGGCTTGAATATAGAAATTATACTGAAACAATCGCAAGAACATGTGTTTTGGATATCCTTATACAGCCGATTGGTAATAAAATTTGACACAAGACTACAATTGTAGTCATGAGGTAATATACCAGATTTCATTGATAAACATACCTAAAGTAATATACTAAATTTCACTGATAAACAAACCTAAGGTAACAAATACAAGTATGTTACAATTATAACATACCGAATTTTATTAATAAGCATATCTTAAGTAACAAATACAAGGTAACATACCTAATTTCATTGATAAACATATTAAAGGTACAAATACACGGTAATATACTGAATTTCATTGATATGGATTGTTGCTAGATCTTTATTAGTGCTATATATTAAATAGCACAGTATTCTTTCATTTTGCCTTTATAAACATTACGCTACTCAAAGCTCATCATGGCTTTTATAAAGAAATCTTGAAAATATAATAATAATTGTTTCTGTGAAATAATAAAAATGAAAACTTTTAAAGAACTCCACACCTGCTCTTCGTTTACTCAAAAAATTTTGTACACTCTTATATAAAAGCACTCTTACATTTTGCAACATTTTCTTAAAGGAATAGAAATGTTGTTGCGTAGAAAATAGAATGCAGAAAGCTCCCAAACCAACTTGATGGATCGTTGCTAGATCTCTAATAGTGCTAAACAGGAAATAGTAGATAAAGCTTTCATTTCCGACAAGGCGTGTCATGTTTTGCTGCAGAATATTTCTATTTTCTCTTTGTGAAGTTGAAGAATCATAGATAAAGTGTTATTTAAGCTGAAACAAGAATTCCATAGTTTGTTTTTGAATTTTATTGAGAATTCAGACTATACGATTTTAGAGCATGCTTCAACAAATTAGCCAAATCACATATTTTTGATATAAAATCATTTTTATTAGTCTTTCGAGTAACAGCATAAACATATATGCATTATTTAAATGATGTCATATAAAAACTCAAATTAAAGGAATAAATTTTTTTTCAGAAAAACCTTAAGTGAGAAAAAGACGAAGGCATTGAATGAATGAAAAGACGAATGCATCTATTTATATTATAATAGATTTTATTTATTATATATTTTATAAGTAAAGAAAAACCATGAAATCACGTATTTAGATAAAATAACTGATGTTCTCCTTTTAAATTCAAAATATTTTTTATTTAATTCCATAGTAAAAGAAAATATTTTATAAAAGTACTTCAAAATATTCTTTGATTTTTTGAAGCTAAATATGTATTCAGATCTTAAAATATAATGCTTACTTAAGAAATAAATCCGCTTTTAAAATAGAAAATCAGAAAAGTAGCTTTTTCTCTTTCTCTTTCTAAGAGATTGAAAAGATTTGATGCTTTGAAATGTTGTAATATGCCTCGAGCCAAAAGTGAGAATTTATTTCAGGCAGTTTAAAAGTGATAAAATTGTTTTTATATTGCTCGTAATTCTGTATTTTACTATTTATCTGCTGCTCCTCGAAGTCTAATACAAGATCGAATTTATCAAATTAGTCTAGGTTTCTATTTGCGAAGGCAGCAACGAAAATCACTTATCTCCCTCGACGTTCATTAGTGTACTACGTGCTCAATAAAAAATGCCAAGTTTCCTTCTGTTTGCTAAATACTGAAATGTTATTTGGAAAGAATCAAAGTATTCTTACGATCGAATAAAAAGTTAAAGAAGAAATGTTCTTAGTCAGACGATAGGAGAATAAATTTAGAGACATTATTTTGGGTTTATGTTTGGTAGAAATCGTTTGCCAATTTGTTTACAACTTCCGAAACAAATCGTTTGCAGTATTTTTTTTTTTTAATAATAAATTCGGTTGGATTGAATTGTTTTACTTGAAAAAAAATTTGATTTAAGCATGTAAGTGCAAGTTTCACTTTGTCTGATAAAATATTCATATTAGTGCATCACTCGAAATAAGTTTTATTCAAATTTTATTCTTAAAAAATATCAAGTTCAAGCTTGTGGGTTCTAACGTATTTATTTGAATTACTTGTCGAGTACTTATATTCTTTATTCACTTGTATTTATTTCAATATATAAAAATTACAATGATTTAAATACTAAATGTAGTTATAAAATTTAATTGTGGAATCAGTTTAACAAAATGGAAATGCACATGACATCACAATACAATGTAATTCAGATTGTATTCAGATCTTTATGATCTGTGCAATATGTCCTGCGACCGAGAATTAACTTCGTTGTTTTGAAATGGGGAAATTAATAATATAGAATAAATAATTTCAATTTTTGATTAAATTTAGTAAATGAAAGATTTTTAAAAAATTTGAAGATTTACTAATATTTTTGTATAAAATATAAGATGCCGTATTTTCAATTTTCTATATGCACAATCGAAGATAATCGAGATGTTGCCATTGGCATTTATTGATGCAGACAAATAAGAAGCTTTTTTATAAATATATGATTGACTATTAAATACAATTTTGCAGATAGAAATTAATCTGCTTAAATATATAAATTTATAGAAGACTGCAAAAAATAGAGCACTTTTCCTATTTAAATTTACTATATGTTAACGAAGAATTCTTTAAAAAAATGGCGGCAAACAAACCCTTTAATATGAATTTGATATTCTTGAATATATTATGTATAAATTTTTGCAATAATTACTATTAGCATAAGAACACACCGATTTTCGTATTAGGAGATTTGAATAAGTATTATTGGTAGCTATAAATTTGGTTGGTTCTGCAAATATTTTCGATTCTAAGTATGTAAGTTTGCATAAATTTTATCAAATGTTTACCAGACATAAAAGTAAACTTCAATTTTGCATTCTCGAACAAAATGTATCAGATGATATTCTACTCAGAAGATCCAATTCTTCTTTGTTGCCATTTTCGGAAACTAAGATTATTTAATTTTCCTTTTATATAAATCTTTCTTAAAACCTCTCCGGAGGGAGAGTCTTATCAGAATAGCATCAGGCGGAAGGCGCATGCGCTGGAAAAGAACGGTAAAGCAATCGAGGAAACGAACGAATAAAAACGAACGATTCGCTCTCTCCACATGCACGGGAGGGGGATGACGTCATCCGCTTACGTATGCAGATTGGCATCCGCCGCATCTGACACATCGCTCGCCTGCGCTTTTAGCGAAATTCAAACAACGAAGGAATCAGTATCGATTTTTTTAAGGCCCTCTCTCTCTCTTCATGCTACTACATTCGTATAATTTCACTTGGTAGCGGCCCGACAAGGTCGTTTTGCGGTCGTCTTTACCGAGGAGCAAATCATTACGAATCATTCGCCATTTTTATACTGGAAAGCCATTGAATTGATTTTTTTCCCGCCACTTTTACCATTATGAGCATTCTTGTAATAATTGAAAATTTTAAAGCAATTTCTTTGGAATTTCTTGTTCTTACTTGCACAAAACGAACTCAAATAATCGCAATGGTGCATTCGAGCCATTTTGGTAAACTTTGCTGCAAATAATGACTTATTATTTAAATATTAAAAATATTTCCATCATTTCTTTCGCTTGGTGAAAAAGAAAAATAGTACAAATAGAATGCAAATACAAAAAATGCTAGTATTGTATTATACATTTAAATACAACTGTTTGTGAAACAATTCGAAAGAAAATAATTAAAAGGTTTTTTTCCCGCCACTAATGAGCATTCTTGTAATAATTGAAAATTTTAATTTCTTTGGAATTTCTTGAAGTAATCAAAACGAACTCAAATAACCACACTTGTGCATTCGAGTAAAAGTTTTGGTAAACATTGCTGCAAATAATGACTTATTATTTAAATATTAAAAATATTTCCACCATTTCTTTAACTTGATGAAAAAGAAAAATAGCACAAGTAGAATGTAAATACAAAAAAAAGTTACTATGGCATTTTACATTTAAATGCAACTGTTTGTAAAAATAATTCGAAAGAAAACAAAAGCAAAATACTTTTGAATATACAGATTAAAAGTTTATGATGAGAAAATATTTAAAAAATGAAAAAATTATGGCTTAAAATAAAATGAAATATTTAATATTCCATTCAATTTCTTTAATGGACAGGAAGATGCATTCATAATAGTACAAATAGAATGCAAATGCAAAAAAAGTGCTACTATTACATTTTACATTTAAATGCAACTGTTTGTAAAAAAATTCGAAAGAAAATAAAGGCAAAATACTTTTGAATATACAGATTAAAAATTTATATTTAAAAAATGAGAAAATATGGCGTAAAATAAAATGAAGTGTTTAATATTCCATTCAATTTCTTTAATGGACAGGAAGATGCATTCATATTTTTATAAAAACTTTTTATTCTTTTTTCGAAAAAAAAAAAAAAAAATAACGGCAATATAATTAATATTAAGTTTCAGCCTTTTTTGAGAATGCATTATTTGGTGCAATTCAATTTAGAAATATTCTTAAATTAATGAATGTTCCCAGAAGTTGGGAATATTATACAGAAAACTCACTATAATATAAATCATGCTCTTTTATTCTTTACTACATTTTTTTAAACAAGTAATTTAGACTTACTAATGCATGCCAGACTCGCACAGCGAGTTTAATTTGCAACTCGTTGGACATTAAGCAATATAAAGTGCAGAAAGATATTATATACGTCTTGCATCGCTTATTATATAAAATACTGGCATTATGGATACAAATTCTGAAAATTTTTAGTTTAAAATCAAATATTGTAAATGAAGGCTCTCTAAAACATATAATGTTACATATTTACAATAGGTACATTGCTTTTATAATAAACTTGTTGCTTAAATAAAATTTAAAAATAAATTTGGTATTTTACATTTATTTCTTACTAGCCGCCTTTGGCGACCAGCTGGTTCGCCATGAGTAAAGCGTTCTAAAATTTTCAATTAAATCACATATTCATTAGCCTTGAAGTAATTCCGGGCATTGATTGACCTAAAATTAATATTTTCTTTAAGATGATGGACGGAAAGTTCTAAAAGTACACCTTTTCCTAATAATATTCTTTAATTTTATAAATCAGTCAGTTTAAACCATCGGTTATGCTTCCAAAATATCAAAAAAAAAAAAAAATTCGATGATGTTGCCAAAATATTAAATGTGTTTTTTTAAGAAAGCGAGAAAGGGAAAAAAAAGTATTAAATTAATGATACAGATATTGCAAACGATTACATAAACATGCCATTAAGTCGGGATTTCAATGTATATCCTGTCTAAATTCAATCAGGTTTACTGTAAATAAAGATAATTTATGGAATAAATGATTTAGATATTGCAAATGATTGTAGAAACCTTTGCTTTGCATTTATTTTTTTTAGAAAATATCACATTTTATGTTTCTTTTATTTTATTCAGTCACGTGCTGAAAGCTGCATTTCTTTAGATTTATTTTGCGATGATAGTTTCTTTTTTAAACTTCCGTTATTGTTTTATTTTATTCAGTCACGTGCTAAAGAAACATGGTTAAAATATTTCTTTAAAAATTCGTTAAAAATAGAAGCTTAAGTTATACATTAGAACACTGATACCATTAGAAAGCTAATTTTTTAATCTTTAAATTGATGTAAAAATCATGTTTATGCGATCATATTTTCGGAAGTTATAGCGGAAAAACGTCGAAATTTCGCTTAAATTTTAATTAATTCAAATTCTAATTAAAAATTCGAAAAAAGGGCTCCGAGGTGCACATTCCGGACCTCCAAGGTATACATGTACCAAATTTAGTAGCTGTAGGTCCAACGGTCTGGCCTGTAGAGCGCCAACACACACACACACGCACACACACACACACACACACACACACATTGAGCTTTATTATAAGTATAGATTAGTATAGATGTCATAATATCACACCAAAGATAAACTAAGGGATTTATTGAATTTTGAAATATACATAGAAACTTCAGAACCAAGTCTCTGCATCTGTAACAGTAATAATACCCTTCTCAAAGACACAAAGGAAACGTACATCTGTCTAACGTAAGGCATTCACATGCCACCACTCCCTCATTTTTGAAAGCAATTGCCTTGCATGATGCATTGGGTTGGAAACGAGTCACTCGATACCGTTGTATGACTACAGTCCCTGAAGGCAATGAATCTCTATTCGTTACTGACCGTAACAGCATTCTGCCCCGGGTCGAAACAGATGCGTCCGATTCTGCTAAAAGTGGACAAATCTGTCTGCTCATGTCAATGATAGAATTGAGATCACCTGATTTTACTGAACAATCAATCCACTCTTATGCAGGATGTCCCTCATGGGCCAAGCTTTAAGAGTAGGTGCACCGAGAATGTAACCCAAATAAAAATATTTAATTATTTATTAAATTAATTAAGATATTTCGATTAATTAAAAATTCTTGGATTCCCTGCTAGAAAACTTAAGTCGAAAAATTGATGGTAAAATAATTCGGTAAATATAGGGTTAAGTGGTAAAAAAACTTCAAATGTTTGTCTTTGATCAGCTGTCATATATTGATCATTATCAAATTTGAAGAATATTTACATTTGCATTCAAAATCTAAGTATAACTACCTTTACACAAATATATGCAGAAAATATATGTAGCTAGCTAGAATATATGTATCTACTAGAATAAAATGTATCTACAGATACATGTAGCTAGAATTTGCTAAAACAATTAGTATTAGAACATAGTGGCAACAGAAAATTCAATATTCGTATTTTGAAAATGTTGAAAAATAAGAACCCATCTAGCAATTTGGTTGTTGTGAAAAATAAAAACATCCTATAGAATATTAGCACAAATGACATATAATAAATACAGAGACTGGACAAGTTACACATTTCACAAAAATTTTAAACAATTTTAAGAGTAAATCTTCTATGTGCCATTTTGAATCATTTGAATCCAGTCATGATCTATGACTTCTAAAGAGCAGAGTGCAATAGAAATTCTGCTCGTACCTTTTAACATGTAAAGAAATCATCTGCCACTCTCTCCAAAGCATTCATTAAAGCTCTATCGACCTATGAGCAGACAGCAATAGTAATTCAATTCCTACCAAAGAAATCATCCATTCTCCAAAAAGTGGACAAATCTGTCTCCTCTTGTCGATGACAGAATTGAGATCACCTGGTTAACTGAACAATTAATCCACTTCTCTCAAATGCAGGATGTCTCTGAATTCATGGGCCAAGCTTTAAGAGTAAGTGTTTCAAAATTTAGGTTTAAGCGTATTTTATTTGACTCAATGGACGAATGAAAGAAACATCTTTTAAATAGATAAAAGAACAGTCAAGATGAAAGAAACAGGCTTCAGATAAAGTTTGAGCTTAAAAATAGAATCAAGCTTCACTAGATAGATAATTGCAATTATTCTCTTATAGAAACTTTTGCACACATAAAAAAAAAGGCAATTTTTGTACTGGCAAAAATGCGAATAAACTATATGTGTGTTTGTGTATGTATATTATCTAATTTAAATCCAAATTAATTTCGAAAGTTTTGTCTTAATTTAGACAATAGTAATCTCATTCTCTTATTTCCTACACCTATTCCACATTACCTACTTAATTAATCCAAGAAAGGCTTTTTAAAAGTGCTTAGTCAGTGATTCCCACGCTGCGAGGGAGTGATAAAAGTTGCTGACCTAAACAAATAGCTTTATAAAAAGATCCTTGAGTTTCCCCTTCATTGAGATTGACATACAGAAATCCCTATGAGACTCTCAATAATATAATAACACTGTAAATAATATTTTCCCTATGAAAACATGATATATAAGACGAGGGAAAATTTACTTACGTCCTTTTTACCATTTCTTCTTTTCGTGTGGCTCTGCGATTGGATGCGTTTGTGTTCACACCTTCTTGTAAATAACTTTTGCCTGCCAACGGAGATGGAATAAAGCCAACTTTAAAAATGCTATAAGTCTTTTTGTCTTCGAAACTGTATTTTGATTCAAGTCAAGTAATGTTACATACATATAAAGATTTAAAATTATTGGATGCAGATGACATTGAAGAGACTTTTGATGCTATTGTGCCGTTTTATTTCATCACAAAGAATCAGGCATGTCTATGTACAAACTTGAACAACGAACACACACACACAACACAAAGCGATAGACAGAGAAATGAGGGAAAAGCTCTCTCGGGTCTTAAATAGCATATTTTGATAGGGAAAATCTTGTTTACAGTGCTTATGAACTATTAAGTTTCTCATGGGGATTTCTGCACAAGTGAATCTCAAAGCAGGGAAAACACAGGGATCTTTTTATAAAACTATTTGTTTAGGTTATCAACTATTTATCCGTCACTCTCACCGTGGGATTCGCTGACTAAACATTTTTATAAAGCATTTCTTGAATTAATTAAGTAGATAGCGTGGAGTCGGATCAGGAAATAAGAGAATATGTTAGAATGAAGTTACTATGGGCTAAATTACAATAAAACTTTATTGATTAGCTTAGATTTAAAATATATGTTAAAATATCAGTATATATGTGTGTGTGTGTATTAAAGTGATTTTAATTATTTAATTATTAATTTTTCTTTGAGTAATCACTGACGCGGACATATAGAATGCCCTTTAAATGATTGAAACTAAAATTTCAGATATAACTATAATTGTAATCATAAGATCACTTACTAGTTTAAATTTTTTTTAATTCTATAAATTTTTGCGTTTTTTAATCATCCGCTTACATACTTGTGAAAATAGAAACCGAAAGATCAATCCTTTAATAGATTGCTTTCAAGTTTGTTAGAAATCTACATATTAGATGTTAAATTTTATACATCTGATTCTCTACGTTTTGTACCTACCTCATTATCTGATGTTCGAACCGGGAAAACTTCCTCTGAATGGATTTTATACAAGATTTAAAAGAAATGTTCTAATTTTTTCTCAAATTTCATCCGCCTAGTTCGGGACGTTTTGAATAATCGAGATACCAAACAAACATCATGCCAAATCTCTTTTTCAGATTCAAATAGCTCTGAAACGAAGATAAATCTCGCTTTTGAATTTTTTTGATGGCGACAATCCTCGCTCTTTGTATAAATCTCGACTCTAAAAAGCAAATCAGAAAATAAAAGGGCTACATTGTTCCACATTTAATCTTCCCATTGTAGACACAAAGAGTTATTTCAGCTCTGCTGTAATGTCCGTGGAATCTGCATGAAAGTTAACACTTGTACTGTGGTGAATAGTTCATGAGAGGATCATGAAATGGATGAAAGTTGTCACTATGATATGCATGTTTTAGATCAATTGAAACTATTTAGGTCACCTGAAATTATCTTTTATTATTTGAGATTTATATATATATATGCTTATATTAGTAATATAAGCCAAGCAAAAAGGAATACAATGGAATCAAAATTACAACAAACAGAAAAAGAATCCGTTTTAGTTCCGTTTCCGTAATTAGTTTCGTTTCCTATTATATTGCTAATTCATTTTGTTCATCTGTATTTTAGTAGTGGCTGCATTTGAGCTCACTAAATACAACAATGGTTTAAAAAAAATTTTAATCTTAGTAGAATATGAAATAATTTTTAGTTCCGATTTCTTTTTTTAGTTCCATAATTAGTTTTGTTTTCCCTTATATTGCTAATATATATATATATATTACTAAAAAACAAAAGAAAAAAATAAATATACATATATATATATATTTATACATATATATACACTGAAGTGACAAAAGTCATGGGATGACTGTTAATATCGTGTCGGTCCTTTCGCCCGGCGAAGTGCAACAACTCGACATGTCATGGAGTCCACAAGTCGTTGGAAGTCCTCTGCAGGAATATTGAGCCATGCTATCTGTATAGACGTCCATAATTGAGAAAGTGTGGATGGTGCAGGAGTTTGGGCACGAACGGACCTTTCGATGATGTCCCATAAATGCTCGATGGGATTCATATCGGGCGATCTAGGTGGCCAGATCATGCGCTGGAATTGTCCGGAATGTTCTTCTAACCAATCGCGAACAGTTCTGGTCCGGTGACATGGCGCATTGCCATCCATAAAAATCCCATCGTTGTGTGGGTACGTGAAGTCCATGAATGGCTGCAAGTGATCTGCAAGCATCTGAACATAACCATTTCCAGTCAATGATCGGTTCAGTTGCACCAGAGGACCGAGTCCATGCCATGTAAAAACAGCCCACACCATTATGCAGCCACCACCAGCTTGAACAGTGCCTTGCTGACAGTTTGGGTCCATGGCTTCGTGGGGTCTGCGCCACGCTCGAACTCTACCATCAGCTCGTAACAACTGAAATCGTGACTCATCTGACCACGCCATGGTTTTCCACTGGTCTAGGGACCAGTCGATCTGCTCACGAGCCCAGGAGAGTCGCTGCAGGCGATGTCGTGCTGTCAATAAAGGCACTCGAGTCGGTCTTCTGCTGTCATAGCCCAAGGAAGACAAATTTCGCCGCACAGTCCTATCGGACACATCCTTCGTACGTCCCACATTGATTCCTGCAGTTATTTGACGAAGTGTTGCGTGTCAATTAACATTGACCATTCTACACAGACGTCCGCGGTCTCGGTCGTTAAGTGCAGGTGGTCGCCCACTGCGCTGTCCATGATGGGATGTGATGCCTGAAATTTCATACTCTCGGCACACTCTTGCTACTGTGGATCTCGGAATGTTGAATTCACTAACGATATCCGCAACGGAATAACCCATGCGTCTAGCTCCAACTAACATTCCACGTTCAAAGTCTGTTAATTCTCGTCGTGCCGCCATAAATCACGAAAAACCTGTTCACATGAATAACTTGAACACAAACGAAATCTCTGGAAAACGAACTGCGCATTTATACTTTTTCGCTGCGATACTACTGCCATCTGTATATTTGCATATTGCTATCCCATGACTTTTGTCACTTCAGTGTATATATATATAAATTATTGCCTATTTATACCCATTTTTGACACGCATCCACATAAATATTGTGCCTTGGACTGATTTCAGTAGACCTAATACTTCTCTATTGACAAAAACGTTTCTGGAGGGATAAATGTAGGATCACAACCAAAATCCTCTTTTTTGTGCCTGTGAGAAATACAAATTTCAAAAAATAAAAAATAAAGGGGGGGTGGTGGGCTCTTAAGAGGAGGGAAATGAAGTGCAAGTATTAACTGGAATCTTTTGATCCTCGTGTTAAATGTCCTATTTGGGAATCATCGAATTATAAGCAAATTGTTGCAAAAAGTTGCATCACTTCTACACTGGAAATTACTCACTTTTAGATATAATAGACAAAATAGTTGCTGATTCCCAATTGTATAACTGCATGCAATTTTAATAGACTTAATATATTTTAAGGCTGTGTCACATTTATGATGCTCAAAGATTTCCTCCCACTTGAGCTAACGCTTTCACGATCATTTCAGACATTTAACTAAAGTATCTGCAGGAAAGACTATAATTTTCACTATAGAGACCGGATATCCATTTTAAGACATATTACATGATTCACTTGCGAAACTAAATAAATTCAAAGAGAATTAGGTAACGTTGCGAAGAAAAAAAGATTCTTTAGAAACAAAATGAGACTGAAACAATGGTAATAAGTGTGAAAAATGTAAAATATTATACAGTAAATTCTCGCTACAACGATACCCGATACAACAATAACTCCCTCTACTACAATAATGTTTTGTGGTCCCGGCGATTTTGCATATAAACTAATGTTAATCTCCCCTCAATATTGCGATATTCTCTAGAACAATAAACCTCTGTAAAACGATTTTTTCAATCTAAATTTCAGTATTATTTTCTCCCTTTATAATAATATTTTGATTTTCAAATGCTTTTTTTTTTTTTCGTTTTCTTTTGTTATTTTTTCCGTCTATTAAGACTCATTGTGGATATTGTGGAAGTTGGTGAGAAGTAACAGAAAAAACCATTCGGAATTGCTGGAAAAAGGCTAGTCTTTTTGTTATGGAAGATAAGAAATCTGATAATGATGAAAGTTCCATAGACAATGATCTCTCAGATAATCAAGAATGTGTTTTGCACATCAAAAAATCCGTATCCCAACTTGAAGAAACAAGCTGTAAAAAGTTTGGAATTAGTATAGAAGACTATTTAACAGCAGATGATGATCTTATGGTTTTCGCAGGAGTTACTGATGAAGATATTCTCTCTGAAATTACTGATGAGATTGGAAACAATGATGAAGATGATGCTGGTAATACAGGTCCATCGTAATCCTTATTGTCATCCCAGGAAGCTCTTCAATCTGTGAATTCTCTACGGACATTTTTTTAGTATTTTACAAATTAATTTCTTCTAAATATAGACTTAAAAGTAGTATGTTATGCGCCTTAAACTAATAATAATTATAAAAAAAACTCTTATTAAATGCTTAAAATATGTGGGCCCTCGATATAACAATATGCCTCTCTACAACAATATATTTATTTGGTCCCTAAAATATTGTTGTAACGAGATTTCACTGTATTTCGAGAAAAAAGTGGATGTGTTAATTTCAATTTTTTTTTTTTAAAGAGCTCTTCAACTGAAAGGAATTCATGTTCACGGGATATATATCAAATGCATAGCATTAATTAAGTTTAATTTTAATATGTATTTTTTGAAAGGAAAAAGGATGTGACATTCGACAATTTAACACAAATTATATGGAGTGGAAAGTCATGATTGCTATGTAAAATACCGCCATTACATTTTACAGAGCAATTAATTGTCTAAAGCAGGAGCATACAGGATTGTTGGCTCCACATCAGAGGGGGCGGGACATATGGAATAGAAAGTTTAATTTACGTTTTCTTCTTTAATTATTTTTGATTTTTACAAAGGCAGATTTTGGCTGATGCTCTAGGCAGATTGATAGCAATTTACAAATTTGGTTTAAGTATCACATACTAAATCATATAACAAATTTCCTCATTTACCAAATCATATCAATATAAAATAAATTTACAATTTTGATGTAAATATCATATACCAAATTTCATCCATCCAGCTTCAAGTGTTTCTGAGTCATTATTGCCGACGGCTGACATTTTCTAAAAATGTGTTCCTCAGAGATTTCTACCTGGGAAAGAAATTCGCAAAAATCTCGAGTTTTTAAATGATTTGGCAGATATTACTCAAAATTTGGCAGCAATTTGCAAATTTGGTGCAAACATCATATACCAAATTTATAAATTTGGTGCGAATATCATATGCCAAATTTCACCCGTGCAGCTTCAAATGTTTCTGAGTCATTTTTACCTAAGACAGACATTTCGCAAAAATCTATGACAGACGCAAAAATCTCGAGTTCGAATTTCTTGATGATTACAATACTTTCTCTACACTTTAGTATACAAGAAAGTAAAAATTATGAAATTCCCGAAAAAATACCTCTCCGAAGCATTCGAAACAATTTCTCGTCTGCTCCGAAACCATTAGGACAGTGCAAAACCCGAAGGGGGCGTCCGATTGTTCGCTCTCTCCCTCTCATTAAACGAGTCATTGATTTAAGCGAGCGCCGAATGAATTGGTAAAGTGAAATCGGGAAATCGATTTTTCTTCCAAGAGTTCTCCTTCTCCGCATCGCTCATCAAGAAAATGACGTTGACGACCCCCCAGCTGCCATTTCTCCATCCCCCCAATCAATGGAAAACTGTTTGCAATCACCTTTAAACCCTGGAAAAATTCCAAAAATTGAATTCACGGAATGAAAGCAGTTATAACAATAGTTATCAATCTGGAAGTCTGCAGGAGTTCTATTGCTGCATTAAAATTGGATCGATATGAAATGATAAGATGGCGCTATATCAGAAGCTGCTTTAGAATTTTCGAATAGTTTAAAACATTCGAATTAATTAATTAATGTTCGGCATTAAGAAGTAAAATTCGTTTCATGTAATTTTACGAATAATAGCTAGATTGTTTCAGAATACATTGTTCTTACAAATAATATATTCGTTGTTTATTAATATTTAAAATTCTACCATTCTGGATATTATAGAGGTATTCCGTTTATGACGTAATCTAGCGAGGTGAAATAATCAATGTGAAGGTCGTCATCTTGTTATTATTACGCAATCGGAACTATTACGTAATTATGGTTTAGTTTTATTTTAATGCTATATTTATTTAATTTCGAGGCTAAAAATGGGTTTAAAAGCTTAAACAGTTTAAAAAATCCGAACTAATCAATGTTCGACATTAAGAAATGAAATTCATTTCACGTAATTCTAGAATAATAGCAAGATTGTTTCTGAATCCATTGTTCTAATAAATATCCCTATATTCGCTGTTTATTAATATTTAAAATTCTACCATTCTGGATGTTATAGAGGTATTTATGACGTAATCTAGCGAGGTGAAATAATCAATGTGAAGGTCATCACCTTGTGATTATTACGCAACCTGAATTATTGCGTAATTTTATTTAAATGCGATACTTATTTTATTTCGAGGTTAAAAAGAGGTAAAAATAATGAAAATAGAAAGCATAGTACTAAATGAGACCAAGGATTTTCTTGAATCAAAATGCAAATTAAAGTATCTGAGAATTTACAAGCATAATAAACTCGAAAGTGGAACAGAAGGTATTTCGAATGACTTCTAGAACACATTCTAGATGACTTCTAGAACACATAAACTTGAAAGATTCAAGTTTAGTTTTATGCTTTGAAATTTGATCATCAATCTACGAAGGAATTGTTTTTAAAAAATTTGATCATTTGCAATTAAAATATGGCATCAAGGACGATTAAAAATTTTAAGAATTAGAGAATTTATCGGTAAAAGATTATTATCAAATGAAACATATTTTTTTCTTTTGCCATAATATTAAGTTACCAAACGATTTTCAACAAGGCCATCTTGTAATTAAAAAAAAAGAAATCTTTCGCCATTAAAATGAAACTTGAAACTAGACCACACAAGCTTCAGTATTCGCATGAGCAAATACAGAGAAATGATTTAAATGACTTTCTAAATTCCATATAAAAACAAATCTATCGAAACCAGACAGTGATCTTTATTGCATTTTTTTATTGGTATAATTTTTAAATGATGTTAAAAATTAATTGTAGAATAACCATAAGAACTATTAAATTTTAGAATAATTTATCTGAAAATGGCTGAATGTATTTATACGGTCACTGATGAGTGGATCATCAATTGGTATCAGATAAATTTCATTAATATTTGAGGTCATATCAAATATTGGCTGGCATATAATTTTATGAATTTAAGAAAAGTAAAAAAGAAGCAAGATAGTTATGACTGCAGTAATTCAATATAAAAACAAATCTATCGAAGCTAAACAGTGATCTTTATTGCATTATTTTTTATAGGAATAATTTTTAAAATGATGATAAAAATAAACTTTAGAATAATCATAAGAACTTATTAAATTTTAGAATGATTTATTTGAAAATGTCTGAATGGATTACCAATTTATATCAGATGAATTTTATCAATCGTTTGAGGTTATATCAAATAAAATGGCATATAATTTTACGAATTTAAAAAAAAGAAAAAAAGCAAGATAGTTATGATTGTAGTAATGCTAAAAAATTCGTATCTCTAATCTTCCATTTAATTATTTTTTAAAGCAATAATATAACCAGATTCGTGAGTTCTAATCAATGAAAATCAATATTAACATTCAATAAATAAGCCCATTTATTATCAAATGAGAATTTGATGCTGTTTTGGTTTGAGATTTTTTTAAGTCACAAAATACATGGTAGATAATTGGCGATTTGTTGCTTTTGAGGTATTAATTTTTCGCTTTTATTGTTATTAGAAAATGATAAAGGAAGCTCGCATTTGGCGACTTATTGCCCATAAAAAGTTATTACATAGCGCGAAAGTCCACCATATGCCTGATTTTTTTGTTTGGCCAATAAAGAGCAGAAGTTATCATCAGAAGAAGCTAAATAAAGAAAACGGAAATCAACACAAAACAGCAAGAAGAGGTGTCGAAAAGTGGATGTTTGAAATCGGTTTAAACTGATTAATGATTTTAATTAATCACGTCAAATAATGACTTTAAAAAATGGTAATGCTCTCACATTATAACACAGAATTTGAGATAACAGACCTCAGTTTTATTGTCACAATTCTGAATCATAATTTGCAATTCAAGCTTTTCTTGCAATTCTCTTTTTTTTTCCTCTTTGCCATCAACATTTTTTTTTTTCAATCTTTTCTCTTCATTTTTATGGAATAAAGGAAGAAAAACAGATGGCCGCAGAAATCGCGAGATGACCAAATTTTGTTACGTTTGTGTTGCCCGTGGAAATCGCGGGATGAGCAGCCAGAGTGTTAATTAAAAAGGTGGGATTGGATCAAGAAATGAGACAATATCATAGAATGTAGGTAATTTGGACTAAATTAAGACAATTAGTCAGAAATTAATTAGAATTTAAATTATCATCTCTCTCTCTCACACACACATATATATAAGTGTGTGTCTATTATTTAGTATGACCATAAAGGAACTTTTCTTAAATATCTCATCATAATTTGAACTTTTATAAATTACGTCTTTTAATAATCTGATAGACTATTATAGCTAAAAGCCGATGAAAGAGGTCAAGGAGATGTGGATGTCCTGGTTGCAAATAT
>JAPMOQ010064126.1:414343-436354 GCA_026543055.1 Argiope trifasciata | reverse complement strand
CTGTAGGTCCAACGGTCTGGCCTGTAGAGCGCCAACACACACACACATTGAGCTTTATTATAAGTATAGATATAAAATATGAAAATATTTTATAGATAAAAATTTTTTTTCATATTTTTATTTTCAATTTTTCTATTTTATTTCCTCGTGTTATATTTTCACTTTTTATATTTTCCTCGTGTTATATTTTCAGAAATGGGGAAAATAACTCTATAGTATTTTACTTGGATATTAATTATGAGGAGTTTTCCTCATGTTATATTTTCAATACAGAGTAAAAAAGAGCAATCGTTGAAAAAAAAAATTATGCCTGTATTTTCTGAAAATTTTTCTATTCCATTTCCTCGTGTTATAATTTCCGAATCGGGGGAAATAACTCTATAGTATTTTACTTGGATATTAATTATGAGGAGTTTTCCTCATGTTATATTTTCAATATAGAGTTCAAAGAGCAATCGTTGAAAAAAAAATTTATGCCTGTAATTTTTGAAAAATTTTCTATTTTATAACACCCGCTAAATAAGCCGTGTAGTTTCTAGAACTACCGCTCTACAGGGGGCTTGCACACGTGGTAACATAGTAGAATGTGTTACAATCGAACTGACTGGTCTGGAATTTCCAACCTCCACTGAAACATCCAATGGTGTAAAGGAATGAAATGCATTCAAGGTATATACTGCTGTGAAGAATATCAGAGAAAGTCAAACTCAGTATTTCAGACCAAGCTGGACGATGGTCCTCAATAGGAGAAACTGAAGGAATAACTTGATTCCAGTAAGTTATATTTTTTCTAGTCTATATAAATGAAAATGAATGGTTGTCTGTAACAAGAGGAAAATATAAAAATATAACATAAGGAAATAAAATAAAAATATGAAGAAAAAAATTTTTATATTTTTTATCAATGTGTGTGTGTGTGTGTTGGCGCTCTACAGGCCAGACCGTTGGACCTACAGCTACCAAATTTGGTACATGTATACCTTGGAGGTCGGGAATGTGCACCTCGGAGCCCTTTTTTCGAATTTTTAATTAGAATTTGAATTAATTAAAATTTAAGCGAAATTTCGACGTTTTTCCACTATAACTTCCGAAAATATCATTGCAGAAACATAATTTTTATATCAATTTAAGGATTAAAAAATATATTATATAAGGATTATAACGGTATCAGTTTTTTTAATTTATAATGTAAGCTTCTATTTTTAACGAATTTTTAAAGAAATATTTTAACCATGTTTTTATCACGTGACTGGATAAAATAAAAGAATGCTGGAAGTTCGAATTTAAAAAAAACATCGCAAATCAAATCTAAAGAAATACAACTTTCAGCACGGGACTGGATGAAATAACATAAATATAAAAAGTGATATTTTATAAAAAAATAAATGCAAGGCAAAGGATTCTATGATCGTTTGCAATATCTAAATGATTAATTCAATAAACCTTCTTTATTTATGGTAACCCTGATTGAATTTAGACAGGATAATCATTGAAATCCCGACCTAATGGCATATTTCTATTATCGTTTGCAATATCTGTATCATTAATCCAATATTTTTTCCCTTTTTCGCTTTCTTTAAAAAAAAAACGTATTTAATATTTCGGTAACATCACCGAAAAAAACATTTTTAATATTTTGGAAGCATAATCGATAATTAAAACTGACTGATTTATAAAATTAAAGAATATTATTAGGAAAATGCGTTCTTTTAGAACTTTCCGTCCATCATCTTAAAGAAAATATTAATTTCAGGCCAATCAATGTCCGGAATTACTTCAAGGCTAATGAATATGTGATTTAATTGAAAATTTTAGAACTCATTACTCATGGCGAACCAGCTGGTCGCCAAAGGCGGCTAGTATAAAATATAACATGAAGAAATTAAATGGAAAAATTTTCAGAAATTACAAGCATAATTTTTTTTAGCGATTGCTTTTTTTACTCTGTGCTGAAAATAACTCGAGGAAAACTCCACATGATTAATATCAAGTTAAATACTATACAACAACTTTATTAATGAATCCATGAGTGGGAGAAAAAAGTGCTTTCCTATTAGCGATGATAGTCAGTAATTTATTTAAAACAAAGTCTGGCTTTATTTGAATGTTGTTAAACTCTATATAAATAAAAATGAATGTTTGCCGGTATGTATCTTATGCCTTCCTGAAGCGTTCAACCAATTGCAATGACACTTGGTCAGCTTATTGCTTACATCTACGTGATGGTTATAAAGACAGTACAATTATCTAAAATTTACAAAAAAAAAAAAAAAAAAAAAAAAAAAAAAAGAATTTTAATAGCATCTACTTACTAAGGGTGAATCTCCAAATAACTCGCCGTGGAGATAATAGATTTTGAGAAATGATACTTTGAAGTTAAAGGTTTATAATTTGTCGCTATAGTCCATAAATATCACGCAAACCATTCTCAGAGGTAACAAATTTATTACTGATGATGCAAGAAAGTTTCAGAGAGACCAAACGTGGGGATTTTCTGAATTTTAATTAAATTTTAGCGTTTCTCTCACTAACTACCAAATATATTGTAGTACAAATAATTTTGCACCATTCTGATTTTCAAAAATTATCTTTTCAACTATAGGAAAGTTTTTATGGTGTAAATATATTTCCTATATTTAATCAATTTTAAAAGGAGATATTTTAATCACATTTTCTAACATTAAATTTGAGAATTCTGAACGAATATTAAACCAGTCACGAGATACCATAAATAGTTTCTTTCATTACCATTCTGAAAGAACATCAAGTTTCACAATTCTAAAAGAATACAAAAATCTAATGCATAAAAATGAATATTTGTTTATTCGTATTTTATATACTGTCATACCATTCATCGTACCATAAAAAAGATTTCATTTAATAAATATTATTTCTTCAAATAATATATGAGGATTTATGAATCGATGTATTTAACATTTAATATCTAAACCACAATTTACTCTAAACAATTTCGTATAGCTTCAATCCATTGGATTTAATTAACACATTAAGAAAAGTAAGTAAAACAAATTTTGGGATTTCACTTTTATGATTTCATGTCAAATTGTGAGAATTACTTTGTTTTCTGATATTATTTTAAAAAATCATAAAGTATACTTATATACTTAAAATATACTTATTTTATGCAATTTTTTAAAAATTTATTTGGTGTTTTATAAGTAACAAGTGTTAGCTAAGATCTGCACGCAAAAATATCTTGGAGCATTATGCAGTAGAACTTCAAGAAAATTCCTTATTATATTTTAAAATTGCTTATTACGTATTTTCCAAATCGTCCATTTTGGCGAACTTCATGCATATTTTTAGTATTTCTTTTAATACGGAAATTCCTATCAGACAAGAATTTCTAAAGAATTCTTCAAGAATTAATTTGAAACCCATAATGAAATAGATTTACTGAGCAATATTATTTAAAGTTTGAAAAACTTTTGGAAGCAAAATGTCTGTTTAATCGTTATTCATTGTTCCAATCTATATGATTTGGATCTATATTTATATCATCTGATTGTTTGTTCTTTTTACATTCAACATAGAATACATTGAATATCTATTTATATTACATATTGAACATCTTATTACATTATATTATATTTATTTTACATTCAACATTGAATAAGTATTGAATATCTATTTACATTAATACTGAACATCGAATTACATTGCATTATATTTATTTTACATTCAACATTGAATACATATTGAATATCTATTTATATTACACAGAACATCTAATTACATTATATTATATTTGTTTTACATTTAACATTGAATACATATTGAACATCTAATTTTATTACATTTGAGTGCAACAAAAATAAATAATTCCTTCACGTTTCCATATTAATTTGAAAAGGAATCTGTTTAATACTTTTGGTTTCTGTTTAATAATCTGTTTAATATTATTTTTAACACGTTGGAATCTGTCTAATTTCATAAATTTAAATTTAGAATATGACTGGAATAAAATGTGCAGGTAAGCAATATGATTGGGTTAAAAATATTATTTTCAGCAGCCAATAATGAGTACATCTGCCATAGTATCTTTTACTAAGTAGCAATCCGCCCCCCCTTCAATCGCTTATATACAATTCTATATACAGTAGATGACTTTAAAAAAAGGAAACAACACATTTGGAGCTCATTGACTCCAAAAATTGTTTGCAATGTGGATTAAATTGTCTATTATTATCCTTGCTACAGTAAATTGATCTGATGCAATTGTAATCTTATTGTACAATAATCTAGATGTTGGATTATTTTCCAATAGAGTTCAAATTATTAGTTAATGGAAGGAAAAAATTAAGCATAATATTTATGTCAATGTTTATTCAGCAAAATAAATAAATGAATTAAATTAAATTAAAAAAACAAAATGTTATTTTTAGATAATTATCGAAATTATTGAATAAAGGTGGAACTTTATTTTAAATTTTTTTTGTCGAGGTACAGATTTAAAAAAAAGGGTAGAATCCCTTTTTTAGTACTTGTTTTATCTTTCTTTGCTGATTATTTATTTCATTAATTTTTTTCTTCTTTATATATTAATTTAATAATATAGCCGAGTGGCAAAAGGTATTACTTTAATACATTTAATGACACCAATATTTTAATGAAAAAATTTCGATGAAAAATCATGAAAATGTGTGTGAAAAAATAGCATGTTTTTCATATTATCTAGATATTAATGAAATATAGATGTTGGATTATTTTCTAATAGAGGTCAAACTATACAACGGAAGGAAAAAATTCAGCATAATATTTATGTTATTTCATTAATTTTTTTTGTTTCTTTATGTATTAATTTAGTAATATAACCGAGTGGCGAAAGGTATTATTTTGATACATTAAATGATACCAATATTTAACCGAAAAATTTCGATGAAAAATCCTGAAAATATATGCCCCAAAACAGCATTTTTTTTCATATCATCTAAATATTAATAAAATCTTTTGTCTTTAATGTAAAGCTTTTTAAAATTTTCTCTGACGTGACTCTCTGTACAAATAGGAAATTTTTGATAGACCAAGAATTACTAATTGAAGATATAAAAAAAATTAATTACCAACAACTGTAATAAAATCAGTTAAAAACTGTTATTTAATGACTATTAATGAAGGTTCCTAAACTAAGAATGCTTTCTTAACTAGTTTCAATCACATTTCAGCTAAGGAGTCTGAAATAAGAAATCCAGAGATCCTAAAATTTTCACCATATCTTGATATTCCTATCCTGATTTCAAGAAATCTTGTTCTAGAGCAATCCATCAAATGTCAAATAACTTGCAACAACTGACAATTGCAGAAGTTCTTTTTTCCAAACCGATGTCAAATGCACCGATAGCAAACAAAATTTTTTTATCTCTCTTAGTTTCAACAACAGAAGAAAATTGTTAAATAATTGATGAAACGAGTGAAACATTTCGAATTTCATGGTAACAATGAAATATTTTGTTGAAAATCATAGTGCAAAATTTAAAGTAAATTTTTTAAAAAACTTAAAGGTAATTAAATCGGCATAATAAGAAAAAAAGAGAAACTTTTTAATTTTGGTAAAAACGCTGTAAGAATCAATTTTATGCAGTAATATTTTCATGAATAATGGGAAGAAAATATTTTTGAAAATCACTTTCTAAATCCATGCCAAATTTTATAGTTTCAGATCAAACCATCTATCTTTTAGTACATCAACACACACAAACTCATTTTATTATTAGTAGAGATAACAAATTTTTTTATTATATCTTAAAATTAAATTTCTGTACAGAGGAAGAAATAAATTATCCCTTTCCTTAAAATGTGTTTAGCCCACGATATATTATAAATATTTTAATATACATCCGGCTTAAATTTATATATCGTTCAATAAAAGTAAATTTTGAAATTAAAATGATTATTTTCAATCGACATCAATCTTCTTGCTGAATTTCTAAAAAACTACCATACAATTAAAATTTAAAAAATTCATGGTTCTTGAGAATTTATTTTTTGAATATAGTTAATCTATGTTTCTTTATATGGACTAACATGAAATTAACGCCATTTGTTTTGAAACTCAAAAACTGGTTGACGCCTCAATTTCGAATTATATTTGTTAGTATTTATTATATGAAATATATTTTTTACATTTATTATATGAAATATATATTATAAACTATATCAGCATAAATATTTTAATCGACATCCACTATATTATTTAATATACATTAATGTATTATAAATATTTTAATATACATTTCGGATTAAATTTATATAATATTCAATAAAAGAAAGATTTAATATTAAAATGATTATTTTTAATCGACTTAAGTCTTCTAGCATAATGTCTGCCGAATTACTAAAAGACTACCATACAATTAACATTTAGAAAAATCAGGGTTCTTGATGATTTTTTAAAAGTTTATTTTTGAATATAGTTAATCTATGTTTCTTCACATGGACTAACATGAAATTCTCGCCATTTGTTTTGAAACTCAAAAACCGGTTGACGCTTCCATTTCGGATTATATTTGTTAATATTTATTATATGAAATATATTTTATAAACTATATCAGTATAAATATTTTAATCGACATCCGGTATATTATATAATATATATTAATATATTATAAATATGTTAATATACATTTCGGATTAAACTTATATATTATTCAATAAAAGGAAGTTTAAATATTAAAATGATTATTTTTAATCGACATAAATCTTCTAGCATAATATCTGCCGAATTTCTAAATACTATTAAATACTACCATACTATTAAATTCAGAAAATTTAGGTTATTGCCAATTTTTAAAAATACTATTAGTCCATGTTTCTTCAAATGAATGAAAATTCTCGCCATTCATTTTGAAACTCAAAAACCGGTTGATACTTGATTTTGAATTGTATTCTGTAATATGTATTATATGGGACACATTTTATGTATTGTTTCAGTATAAATATTTTAATCGATATCTGGTATATTTTATAATATATATTGATATCCTATAAATAATTTATTACCTATTTCGATAAAAATTTGAATATTGTTCAATAATCATTTTGATATTAAAATAATTATTTCCCCTTATTCATTTTGATATCAAAAATTTAATTATTTTAATTAAATAATGGTAGTAAATCTTAGTTAAATAATAGTGGTAAATTTTAATTAAATAACAGTATTAAAATTTAATTAAATAATAGTAGTTAACTTTCAGTAATCTAGCAAATTTTAATATCATTAAAATTTGCTAGATTACTAAAACACAATCATGCTATTAAAATTTAGGATTATTGTCGTTTTTTAAAAATATAGTTGGCAACACAGATTGTTTTTAAATCAATGAGTAGCATCTACACCAAACGATTTTATTTTACCGCCAAGAGTTCATTGCGATGTTTTGAACCTTTGGGATTGCAAAATAAACTCATAGAGCGGGGGGTTCGTTCTATCCTGAACATCTGCTCCTGCCGCTCACTTTCATGAGCTAGAGTTACCTCTCAAAGATTTCCACAACCCAAGCGGAACAAAAACAGGACTCTCTCTATCACGTTCACCTTGTAACAACACAACGAGGAGTTGAACTTGCCGGAATTAAAAATTTCTGCCTGGGGGGAAAAACAGAATGGCAATGCGGTTCTGTCGTCGTTTATTACTTTTGAAATAATGGATTAAAAAAAAAAATAAGGCTTCAGAATAAAATTTTGTTCGTCCAGATGTTTTAGTAAAGTAAACATATGGCTTAGAATAGTCGTTGCAAAACTATTGTTAGATTTTTTTTCCCTAAAATCAGTATAAAAAATTCATATAAACATCCAAAAATATTGTGTTTCAAAATATTCTATACTTTGGTGAATATATATATATTTAAAGTTTCATATAATATTTAAAGAGCAAAATAAAAAAGCTTCCATTGTTATATTTTTTCACCATTGGTCGATATTAGTTTTCAACAGTGTTGGGTTTCAATTCCTAACTTTTTTAAAGTTTTTTTTTTTGTTGTTGTTTCCATCACATTCGCCCATTTTTCAATAAAGTTTTTTCAAATTTCGAATATATTTATTGCGCTATATAGTAATAATCATTGTATTTTAGATTCTGCAAATTTTTGCAATAGTTCTGTAGATTGTACTTAAAGCATTTTTAAATTCTGGCAATAAACCTGAATGTCTGATTCAATGAAAATATCAATCTTAGAGCTTGTGGATTAGTTTTGTGTTTCGTTTATTTTTATTATTTATTTCAATTTTTATCTTTTTGTTTTTATCAAGACAAAAATCTAAAAGATAATAAATAAAACCATTTAAAAGTCATTCACACTATTTTGCCCCATCATGTTCGCATGCACAATTCAAAAGTGAAAACATAATCTAATGCAGCTATTACAGACATTAACTAGTTATCTTTAACTTTTATTACTGATTCTGTTCAAGATAATAATATGTATTTAAAATCTTCTTTCAGTTTAAGAACCTTTTTCTAAGCAAATAATCAAATTAGTATTATGATATAATAAAAAAGCTATCATAATAAGCAAAAGGCCTGCTAAGCCTTGCTCGATATCATTTGGATAAATCACATTGATTGGAAAATTGAGACATCATTGGTTTGTATCGATATTTGTCAACATCATTGAAATGTTATGTTTGATTCCTATGGATTATCATTGGCCACCGCAAAATCCTTCTCGTTGGAAGCCCTCTCCCTATCATGGACAGGTGATATTCAGACCCCACAACATTTATATGTCCTTCAGGGTGGTCGGAACCACCCACCATGCCGGAAGTTTCTCATCCTTATTTTTGAGATTCACTTTGGAGCGATTGAATAGGTATCGTAAAGAACTATTTATTTCCCATTCAGTAAATGCTTTGTAATTTTTTTGCTACAAAAATTTCTTTTTTCGATATGATTTTACATCTACTAAGTTTAAATAAATTGCCATAGCTATTTCATCAATTTTTTAACATTCATTTCAAAACATTTCAAACAATATATATAGGTTATAGTATTGATTATAGTAAAATCAGTCTTATATAATTTCCTACTAATTTATAATTTATATAATTTCCTACTAATTTATAATTTATATAATTTCCTATAATTTCTTTTTATGTGATTTCCTAATTTCCTACTACTACATTTAATAATAATAATAATATATTTAATAAACTTTAACAAAAATGTATGAAATTAAAAATTAATGAATTAAAATTAATGATTAAAATGTATGAAAACATATCTTTCAGATACATCCCTCCCCCCTTTTTTTAAAAAAATTTCTATAACTTTTCAGAATCCTCAAATATTGAAAGTACTTTTTTGATATATATTTTGGTTAATACCAGTGAAACCATATTTTTCTATTGATCAAAAATTAAAAATTCATTTATTATAAAAAGTTCAAATATTCTATAACGTTTTATTACACAAATTTATCTTTTCAATATGATTTTATAGCTACCAAATCTATATAAATTGTCATAGTTATGTGGTGGTATTTTAATAA
This sequence comes from Argiope trifasciata, assembly GCA_026543055.1. Classification (NCBI taxonomy): domain Eukaryota; kingdom Metazoa; phylum Arthropoda; class Arachnida; order Araneae; family Araneidae; genus Argiope; species Argiope trifasciata. Next base: position 426,845 of record JAPMOQ010064126.1, on the reverse strand, counting down.
GCCAGTAACAGTCACTAAACATTGGTGATCATTTTTGTCTTGCGGATATATTACGGGACTGCAAATCGTAAGGGCATGAGTTTGACCCTTGGCGGAATTCAATCTCCCCATTGGAGCGACACTGCTACAAAACAGGATTGCGTGTTCAAATCACGTCCGGGTCATCAATATGCTTTTCTTGAGATCCAAACTCGGTACCATTGGGTCAGTAGCAGTCTAATATAACTCCTAGACAAAAGTGTACACTCTTATCTGGAAGTTTATTTGCAGATTGTCAGCTTACCACCAAAGTTATTTCAACATTGTTTTAATTCTCATTTCAATTTCAAAACAATATATATAAAATTATATCGATTTAAAATATCCTACTCAACATTTAATTATATAATAATATGCCTAATAAGCTTTTATTAAATATTAAAATATATAAATGCACATCTTTCAAATAAATTTGTAAAAAGATTTTTTTTCTTTTTAAAAAATAATTTTTTATATCGTCAAATAATGAAACTATTTTCTTTTATATAGTTATTTTATGTAGTTATATAGTTATTATTTTCTTATAGTTAAAACCAGTGAAACCTTATTTTCCTATCGACCAAAAATAAAAATTCATTTAATACAGTAAGGCAACCTTTTAACTTAAAACGAAATCAAAACGTAAAAAGACTGAACATGTCTGAGACCACGTGATGATGTAAACAACAACAGGCGCGAGAGGAAAAATCGAGTGAGTCTCGATGCGAACGGGTAGCAAAGAAAATAAGGTTTCCCGAAGAGAAAAGACCCTAATCAGATTAAGAGCCTGGGAGAGGGTGTCAGAAGGGGTGTTTCTAGCACTCGTGAATCTGCATCCAACCAGTGTCTGCTCCCGATCACCGCAGGATCTCCCTCATTCCCAGCACAGCTGTCACGCACGGAGGATAACTTTTTTTATTTTCTTTTTAGCTCACTCTCTTTTCTTTATTTTATTTTTCTTCCTTCCCTGCCTATTATCTGTGTAAAATCTCATTGGCAAGTCAAAGGAGATTGAATATGTAAAGAAAAGGTATACTTCCTAACGCCGCACACCAGGTGGAGCACGGCTTTTTTTTTCTTTTCTTTTCTTTCTTTTATTTATTTTTTATTTTTTCTAAATCTTTCGCAGACAACGATCTTCGATTCAAAAGGCAGTCATTGTACGTTGCTGATTTTTCTGAGCATGGTGGCAACAATGAAGTTGAATTAAAGTAATAAATAAAAATTAAATACCATTAACATAAAATCGTTTTCAGTTTTACAAATCTGAGATCGCGATAAACTTTTGGTAGAGAATTTTTTTTTAATTCTTTTTTTTTAAATAAAGAAAGTTTGAAGTTTTACTTCGAATTAAAAAAATAAATACGATCCTCTAATTTATTTCTTTTATTTATTATTGTTCAAATAATATTATTTTCTAAGAATATTATTTGATCAATAATAGAAAAATAAAGAAGGTTTGAAGTTTTACTTTGAATTAAAAAAGAAAAAAGATCTTCTAATTTATTGCTTTTATTTTTTATTGATCAAATAATACTTTTTTCTTTATAAATTGATGAAAATAAAATATTCAGAATTATTCTGTTTAGAATTATTCTTTTAAAAATATTCAGAATTTTTCTTTTACTTTTTCATCATATTTGTTTTGTTTTTCGCAAATTGAAAATTAAGCAGTATTTATATTAAAATCCAAATGCAACTCTTTGTCTTAGTTGGAACTTTTAAATTTCCTCTCAATTTATGAGTGTTTAGTTATCTCAGCCTTTTCCAAATCTTTTTTTATAAATGACATAGCAGAACGATATTGGGATATTAAATAAAAACGCTCCTTCTAAACATGAATAAGTATTTATTATTATCATTCATTAAATTCAAAAGAATCACTAAAATTAACTTCCATGTTAATTGATCTTAAAAAAAAAGATTGTATCTCATGTTGTTTTTTTAAAAATCGTAATCATTTCTTTGATAGAATATAGAGAATATAGACGTATTCTTTTTATTAAATACTGAATTAGAATCAGTTGTAAGTTGAAAAAAATTCTTTTCTTTTCCTATTATGGATATTTTTCATTCAAACATATTTTCATATATATATTTATATTCGTTTCCCATTGTAATTGTTTCCTTATAGACTTTGTTCTTTCAGTAATATGATTGTAACAAGTGATCCATTTTAGCATATGTATTTAGATCATACAAATGAAGGTATTATAGTACAAAAATTAAATGTATTTAAACATTCAATTAAAAGAGTATGACAATGGCAAGAATATGTGCTTTTTCGTTATACTATAAATTTCTTTCTCTTTTTTCTTTTCTATTATCTGAGTTTTTTAATTGCGTTAGTATTATTCAAAAGAATATAATTTATATAAGGAAGAAAACATATTTTATTTTTTTATATTTTTTATACATAAATAAAAAATTATATCCCTTAATTTGCTAAAGACCCACAAAACAGTCTTGAGAAATATGCTTTAGCAAACAGAACACACAAAAAAATTCCTTCTGTATCGATATCATATTTTCCTAAGTACCGATTTCCGCATAGCATAGAAAGTAAGTGCCTTTTAGCTGAGAGCTACGCATTCTTTTTCCCTCTCCGAACCACATTCTTCTTGCCGTTTTCGACACGTATCAAACAACCTGGTATTTAAAAGGCTGTCCTAATAGCCCAACGACCGACTTGGCGGATGAAGGGGGCGTAGCGTTTGGGCTGCCGTTTTTTTACAGACACTCTGACACCCATCCATCTCTTTAATGAGGATAGCCGAAGGTGGAGTGTCACCTCCTCCCACACTCCTCCGCTACTCAAATGAAAGGGGAAAAATCGTCTGCCGGATTCTAAAGGAAAAGTTATAGAGATGCCCCTCGGCGGTGACTTGAGGTGTGTGTTGTGTAGCCACTTACATCTCCTCCACCCCTCGACGGGTTTCGCCACCTGACTCTTGTAATTGTCCGCTAAAGTGATTTAAAATGGGGTGGAGCGATAGTAGAGGACGTCAATAAGAACCAAGACCGTCGTAAAAGTGAAAATTGGGATTGGGTCGAATTTTTTTCGTAGTGATTGTAAACATGACGTCATAAATACAATTATGGTAGAATTATTTTAACTTTTTTTTTTCTTTTTCCTTTTCTGATAAATTATTGAGTTTGTGAATGTTTTAAGTTTTTTCTCTATTTTTTTTATTAGAAAAATGGTGAAATTAATTAATTTTACGTTTTTAATTAATTAAAAATGGAGAATTTTTTAATTAGAGATTTGTTTCTCAATAGTGGTTTTTGAGTGTTTCCATGAATTTAATTGAATATTCTTTCTTTTCTTTCATTAATTTTTTTTCACCACAATTTTTAAAAAAAGTTTAAAATGTGAATTTTAATGATCACAGTTCATGAAGTTATTATTATTTTACCTGAAATGTCTCTCTCTCATATAAGAATGAAACCATTTCATATATATCTCATATATGAAATGGGGTCACGGTGGCTTGGTGGTTAGGTCACGGCTTCGGAACCGGAGGGTTTGAGGTTCGAGACTCGATTCCACCGAAGAACCGTCGTGTGAGAGGAGGGGGGTACTTACACGTGTCTCTTTAAATTTTTTTTTGTTATTAGAAAAATGGAGAAATTAATTAATTCTTTATATTTAATTAATTAAAAATTTAGAATTTTTTATTAGAATTTTTTTTTCACAATAGTGGTTTTTGAGTGTTTTTATGAATTTAATTGTATATTCTTTTCTTTCATTAATTTTTTTCACTAAATATTTTTATAAATTAAAAAAAGTGTAAAATGTGAATTTTAATGATCACAGTTCATTAAGTTATTATTATTTCACTTGAAATGTTTCAGACTATCTCATGTAAGAATGAAGACATTTTATATATATCTCATATAGACATTCACATATATGAGATATTTCATATAGACATTTCATTTATGAGATATATATGAGCTATTTCATATATATCTCATATTTTAAATGTCCTCAGCTATTTCTAGTACATAAGTGTTGATTTTTATTCAAAATAAATTCTTTATGATCGTCTGTAAGACTATTTTTCTATAATCAAAAAATATTATATATGTAACTTTTTGGTAAATAAGATTTATTTAAAACAGATAAATATTCAATGTCTGCCTTATCTTATTAATTTTAAAAAACTATTTTGGGAAATAAATAATGGCATCGGAAACAAATTGAAGTAAAAATATTTTTTCTGCATATTCAATATTTTTTAATTATTTAAGCATTAACTGCATAATTTTTATTCCATCCAAGAAGCAATAGAATTTTTAAATCAAAGCATTTTCGAATCCTCATTATTGTGAAAGAATTGTTTAAAGCTTTGCATATTTATTTTTTAAAAGCAAAGGGATTCTTTAGGATTTAGATTTTGTACATAATTAGTTTACAAAAAGGATTTTAATTTCTGCTTTAACTTAAGATCTCCGTAGCGAGGGCAATGCCTTATTGATTTCTTTTTAATTTCATCTCTCTTTCATCTTTGAGTATGCTCACAAAAAAATTGTTTGTCATTATATATTTGAGGGCTAATTATAGTATTTAATTGCAGATATTTTTTCCCTCCTAAGTAGAATACCGAAAATTACTTTAAATTAATCTCTTGGTAGTACAAAAACGATTTTTTTTATTTAATTTTTTATGCACATGGGGGCTCAAAAATGTCTCTTATTATTGTTTTATTGCTTCACTTTTTTTCCAATTATTTTTTTCTGGTTCGAGTGTTAAAGATGCCTTAACCAAAGTTAAGCTTCCTGCCGCTAATTGGAATCAACACATGAAAAACAAAACAAAAAAACACATAGCTTTAGAAAAGAAGAGAAGGGGGGGGAGAAACCATCAACAGCATTTTGGGGCGGTCTTAACGTGCGGATAAAAATCTAGACTAATTTGACACACATGCGTGAGAACATTATAAAAACAAGAGTTCCTTTTTTACCCCCCCCCCCTTTCCTTCGTAGAGGGGAGACATCTCCAAAACAGAGTGAAAAAAAAATATTAAAGGAAGAAAACCAAAAAGAAAAAGATTAAGTACTATAAGAAAAAAAAAGTTTCCATTTTATGTCTCCAAAGTGAAAAACCAAGCACTTTCTTTTCCGTTTTATAATCTGCATCCGTTGTGATGAAAAAAAATTACCGAGGAGATACAAAAAAAAATGAATAAATAATTAAACAAAAACAGCTTGATTTGGGAGGAACAACAGCTGTAACTAACGCTCGTCCCTTTTGCTCTGCTTCTTAACAACCATTTGACCTTGTTTCCAGGTTTTTTCTCCGGTTTTTCACCCTCCCTGTCTGATGCTGATCGGGACCGAACGGATAAAGAAATTGCCTCCCGTTTTGAATCACGTGACTTATTTACATAGTAGCGAAAGAGAGTCGGGCCTTTTCCAACAAAGTTGTAGGCTTCAACTAGAGTTAGCTAGTCGGACAGATTTGGCACGTTCTCGCTTTGGAATAATTATTTTCAAATTTGGCGGGTTTCACATTGGGAATTTGGCGACAAATCGTGGAGCGCAGTTAGAGAGAGAAAACTGGCATTTTATAAAAAGGTTTTTCTCTCTCTCTCTTCCTGGGAACAATCGATATTTTCTGAATTAAAAAAAGATTACAGTTCAGTACTGTGCACTACTACGTTCAATCGATAAGGAAAGCATTATTTTAGATTACAAAATCTTGGAAACGTTCCAAAATAATAATTACATTTTTAGTTTTGAAAAAGAGGAAAAATTTTTAAAGGGGAAATTTTTTTTTCTAAAGCTTTCGTCTGAAAATTTATCGTTCATAAATTTTTTTAACGAGTTTTAAATTAATTTAAAAGGCAATTCATTTTAAGACAAGAGTGATAATAATTTTTTTCTCTGGAATTTCGGTGCAAAATTATGCTTTACTTTTACGTAGGGGGAAAAAAATTCTTCTTGAAATAACAGTATTACATTATACTTCATAAATCTTTATTATAATATTTTTTTAGAATTAAATATTTTCAATGTAAGTTTAAATAAATCTTAAAATAAATTATTATGTTTTTAAATGTTCTTTCCAATTTTGCATAAATATATGCAAAATATGCATAATTACATAAATATAATATAAAAACTTTATCTCTTAAATTGCTTTCAAATGTTTAAAAGAATTTTAAAATTGAAAATACAATTTTAGCTCTTTGAAAAACAAGCTTATTGGATTTTTAGTGTAAACAAAATTAAACTATGGTAAAATGAAGTATTTCTTAAAATTGGGGAATTTAAAAGATTTAATTTTTTTTAACTTAAGGAAATATATAATATAATAGAAAACAAAGAAATAAGAATTCCCTTCATAAATTTAATTGCTAAAAACATATTGATTCAATTTACAAAATTTATTTCATTAAAAAAATTAGTACATTCTCTTAATGAATCAGTTATTGATAAGATTTTTGACATTCTCATATATTTCATCAATATGGTGCTATTTTTTTTTTTTTTTTTGTTTATATTTGATTTATTGTGAAAATTTTAGAATGAACATTTTAAGCTATTCTTGTTCAATCGATTAGAACACAGATACGATTACAATATGAATACTGCATATACATTTTTATTGAGCCAGTTTCTTGCATTTTAGAATATCGTACTGACATAAGCCCATATTAATTCTTATGTATAACTTGTTGTCCATAGTTCCCTTAGCAACATGGATATCAAATTATATTTAAGAAGAATTGAAACATGTTTCAATTTTTGGTTGAGTATTCTTATGTAGTTTTATTTTACATATTTTTTGTATATATTTTTGCTGGATATTTTCAATATTGCTTTGTTTTTGTATTTTTGCTGTTAAAATTGACGTGTCTCTTTTGCCTTAATTTTCGAGTCATGAGGGGTCAATATTTCAGGACACTGTCCGATTTCCTCACAGAAAAAATCCCTTATTTTGAATCCTTGCATGAAAATCCTCCCTTGAAAAAGTCTTCAGGTCGGATGTTTTTTCTATTTGTTGTAATTTGGATTTTGTTGCATTCCTTCTTACTTAAATTATTTTGTTAACTTATTTAGATTCATCTGTATTTTAGTAGTGGCTGCATTAGAGCACACTGAATTCGGTGATAGGTTTTTAATTTTTAAATTTTAAACTTGCTCGAATCCGAAATAAATTTAGTTTCGATTCCGACATAATTAGTTTCAGTTTAATTTTTGATGACTGTGGTTATGGGTTTTAATTATTTAATGCTTTTATGGTTGTTTACTTATATATATATATATATATATATATATAATGGTGTAAAAATAAATTTCGCGCAGTAGTACAGACGGAAGTTAATTCAGAAAAACGAAAAAATATTTCTTAATTTTTAATTAATGAAGATTTAAATGGAAATAAAAATAATAATTGTGAAATATGCTTCCCCAGCCCCAAAAGTACAATTATGCTACATTTGATCTATCTAGATGAAATGGCCTGTTCTGTAGCACAATGGCCTGTACACATTCATCTTTATTAGTAGTAGAATCTACAATTCTTGATTGCACGGTATTTAGTTTTGTGCACTATTATTTTAGAAGCTCGATGTTTACAAAAACTGTAATAATTAAATGAAAATACAAAAAACATAATAACTTATCCATTTGCATCCGACATTCCTATTGATTGAAATCACTTGTTTTATTTATACTTATTTTTATTTTATTTTTAGTGCAGATATTACTATAATAAAGCACAGACACACACACACACTCACAAATCAGTTGCTCTCTTCCAAGTCTATCCTACCTTATACCATTCGTCTTTTTGAAAAATAATTATATTTTATCAGCCTTCAGGTTTTTCTATGAATTCTGAAACACCCTTTAGAGTAGGCAACTCTTATTCCCATATTTTTTTCATAAACAAACTATTCCGCTCTTGATAATTCGATGGTATTTTATTATTCCGATACAACGTTTAAGAAATGTAACATTTATCTTTTAATGCTTGTTCTGTTAATTCACTTCATATTAGAGAACTTTTTTAATATACTGCCGCCAATTATATATGTACCTATAGTATTTGCAATTATATGTTTTATAAATGCAAGTAAAAAGTAATTAAAATGTTCTTATAAAATAAGGCCATCATTTTCTTGTAGAAAATTAACGAATTAAATTAGAATTTCGAATTTAATTAACGAATTTCTAAGAGAGGTCAAAACGACGCCTTGGTAAACCTAGTTTTAATTAATAATTAATGATAGTTAATCATATTAAATATTTAAAATAGTGTTTTCTCTGCACAGGTTACACTTCCCTTGGATGTCTTATAAGAATCAGCGAAATCTTACTTCCATCGGGAACTTAGGTTTTAGAAGAACAAGGGGAAAAAAATATTGTCTACTTAATTGCATTCTTCCGTGAGAAAGAAGACTGCATTTTTATACTATTTCTATTTTACAAATGAAGGGGAAGAAGTTGGGAAGTTAGATTCGTCATCCTGTAAATTTTCTGTTAATTATGAGTTAATTGGAACTGTAAAAATGACTGTGTAAAATGAAACAAAGTATATCTTATATTTTAGATGCAGTTTTTATAGATTTTATTCTTACAAAGAGCCCTTACCGAAGAGATTATACCATCCATGAAGATTATTCATTCATTTGCTAGTTAGATTTGTCTTGATTTGAATCGATAGTCTCACTCAAAATCTATAAACTTAAGTTCAACCCTTACTTATATAGATCATAGAAAGTATTAGTATATTAGGAAATGCATTCTTATATATATATATATAGATATTCTATAACTATATATATATTTTTTAATACCATAAGAACAACAATTCTCATTGTATTTTAAAATTTTAATTTAAAAAATGATATTAGACTTTTTATGTTAAATATATAAAAGAAGTTTTACATATATAATTTAAGTCCAGGAACAAAATGAAAGGGGCGAAAAAAATAAACTATAAAAAAACTCCAAACTTACTTAAGAAAATAAAAAAAAGCACTCGATTTTTTTTAATAAATTTAATAAAATTACAAAAGATTTTGTTGCATAAATAAATTTGACCACGCCTTCCCTCGCTTCAAACCCATAACAGAACAGAAGTTTATTTAGCTGTCTTTTTTAAATAGAAAGAGGGCAACACTCTTTAAAACAGAGCAATTTCATCTATTAATTAACCATAGGAGATAATTTTAAAAGTTTAAGCGAAAGTTAAACTTTAAAATGCATTTAAATAATAATTCACTGAATTTATTGTACATAATGTAGAACTCGTATATAGCTGGGGTTTCTGAAAAAAAATGTAATAGAAGAATTAGAAACAAAAGAGAAATGTACCTTAAATTCTATTTGCCTATTTGAAACGCAAACTTCGATATCATAAAAATTGTTCCTATTTTTTAAGTATAAATTTTTTTTACAGGTACTGTACTATTGAAAAATAAATAATTGTATTAACAAAACATATTTCTTAATAAAATCATAATCTGCAAAATCATATTTGCAAGTTTCTTAATAAATCAAAGAATACAATTCTACCCTGAGAAAATGCAACCGTTCTGTTGCTCATCTATTTTTCTTTCAATCATCTTTCATTCTCATTGGTTTACACAACCATGTGCCTGAAAGAACATTTTAAGAAAAACTTTTTGTAGAATTTTGGAATTAATGTATTTTGATAAAGTTGTTCCAGTTATCTTTAAAAAAAAACTACACAATTAAAAAAAATAATCATCGAATCTTCTTTCAGAAATGAAAACGATTTTATTGGACCATTTTAATTATATGCTTCTCATCATTTTTAACAGCAGATATAGTTATAATTTATTTATTCTTCAAAATAAAGCGAAATGAACACTATCATTAAGATATATTAATTTATATTTATAGACTAATGCAGACAAAGTAAATAGTGATAATCCTTTTTAATTGGTTCTGATATCTTATCTAAACAATTCACGCCTTCGAACTTAGAAACATTTCTGAAATTTACTAAGGATTCCTAAATAAGATTACATTCAATAACCACATTTTTATTTTCAAATAAGATTTCAAATTCTTCGGTGTTTATTAATTCTTGCTATTGGGATCTTCTTTAGAAAACCTTGAAGACTAAACTACTTTATTCAGCATTTTTTAAGTGAGGACTGCTTCTATATGGAACTTGACAAAAATATGATATGGTAGCAAAAATCTTGATTTTCTTTTTCTTTTCTGTAAGTATAACTAAAAGAAATTAAGAAAATCGCTTTGTTAAAAAGTATTTATTTATAATTAACCGAGTTCATATTTAGAGCTGGATTGTTTTTTTTTCATTTATCTTTCGATTCATGCGGCACTTTGTGGTATTCGTACATTGTGCATTCGTACACTTGTTTAAATGAAGCTGGAGTCACTACAGTAAAAAGTTTAGAAAGCTTTACCCAAAACTAATAAATATTTAGTGTCTAATAAAAAAACTTTTTGAGTGTAGTTTATTTTTTTAGTTTAGTTATATTAATGTCCCGTTTTAAAGTATCACGAGGGCTATTTTGGGATTCACCTCTTCATTTTGAACTGTGGTCAGATGATAAGGACGGCATCCCCTCTCCAAGCTTCCACATCACAGAACACAATTCTTTCGAGAAGAATCTCGTGTAAGATTGGACAGTAAAAGATCAAATAAGGTTCTGTATAACTGATTAATTATTTCATTCAATGATTGTTAAAGGGAGCTTGTATCACGTGTGATATAACGAATTAAAAAAAAAAAAGAAAAATTAAGAGTAAAGAAAGAGAAAATTATCTTCAACTTCAGTTTGAGAGGGAAAAAATAGAAAACTAATTTCTCTGAAATCCCCCAGAGTAATATCTAATAAGTAATTAAGAAAATTTTCTCAAAAAAAAAAAATTTTTTTTTTTGAAAAAATTTTGAAATGAATCTAACGAAGGAAGATTATCCTCACTGAGTAATTTTTTTTATTGAATGAATGTAATTTGTAATAATAATAAAGTAGAAAATTTGTTTTTGAGCTTGCGTCTGTCTTTTGGTGCTCTAAAAATCAGACCGTTTCATTTAGAGTAACCAAATATGGCGGAATTAAAATTCGGGGAGTGAAAATAACTATTTTGAAGAGATTTTCTTTCTAAACTTTTTAATTAATTTAAATATGTGCGAACTTTTAATATTTTTCCTTGATGAATAATGGAAATATTCCATTTAAACCATCTTCATGCATTTTGAAAATCTCGATAATTATTATTTTTTAAATATTAGCCTTCCATTTTCCCTTAAATTTTGACACAATTTTATCAAAAAACTTTCCTTTCATAATTTTTAACAATACATTTTATTCTTGCAATGTAATTCAAAAAGTTGCCACTGTTTCATCAAATATTTTAAGAATGTCATTTTCTTCCATTGTTAGTTAGTTAACTTCCATAGTTAAAGTAGGAAAATTCATTAAAAAAAAATCTGTGCAGTGAACAAGAAGGATGAGATGGGTTACCTGAAGAATTACGTTTATAATGGTACTGTAATGTCAATGGACTCTTCTCTATCAGGATAATTCTTGAACTTAATTATGAGATCAGGTGTAAGGCTATGAAAATAATGAAGTTCGAATGCATGTCACGGTTTGATTCTCAAAAATACTTTATTGAGATAATAATTAATATTAGTATTTCGTAAGAGATTTAATCGAAAAGTAAATACAACAAATATTCCTAGGTAAAAATTAAAATCATTAATTCAATAAAAATGCAAGTTTATGTCATGTATAGTTTACATACAAATTAATTATTTGTGACATTAAAAAATATGTTTAAAAAACAATTTGTATAATTAAACTGTAAAATGCATTAGGTATTAAGCATTAAAATATTTATTAATTGACTATATCAAGATAATTTTACTCGTGGCAGTTTTTAAAAGCGAACTCTCAAATGATAAATATTTACCACATTATTCACTTCACTTCTATTCACAGTTTTTTTAAAGAATAGAATTCCTTTTTTTTAATAGTCTAAGAATAAATTTACCATTCAGTTTTTTTATTAACTTTAAATTTGTTTTTGCATGTAAATTAAACAAAGAAAGGAAAAGAAGGAAATGTGCGTTTTCTTTCTAAAAATCATAAAATACTTTGTTAATTACTTAAATAGGAATTTATAAAAATTTTATATCTTCCGAACTCCATTTCTACAACTATTAAGAATTTCATGATTTTTAGATGATTTTTTTATCAGATTCAACGAAGATTTGTCGACAGAGTGAAAGATTTCGCGTAGCATGGCATTTTTTTTTTTCTTCTTTTTTAATGCTAGGACACTAATATAGAAAATACTTTGAGTTTTTAAAAAAAATTAAACAATTATTTATTGGGCATAAGTTATTCTCTATTATTTAAATTTTCTTTCCATATTTAAACAAAGACCTTAGTTATTACTTTTTGATTATTTATTCCTATTACCTCTCTTTTAACATTCCGAAAAAAAATTTCAAAACTCGATT
>JAPMOQ010064126.1:381543-409343 GCA_026543055.1 Argiope trifasciata | reverse complement strand
AATTTTAGGTAATTAAAAGTGATCCAAAACTTTTACGAGTTTTGGTAACAGCTGTTAAAAATATAATCATACACATTTAAATTTTTTTTTATCTTAAAATTAAAATATATATATGTATATTGTGAATGATATCAGTTTGGCTGTCATTTATTTTTGCAATCATCTTTACAAATTTTCAAAAATATTTTTATGGATAATTTTAACATTTCTTTTCATTGTTTTATATAAAACAAAACTCATTCATTCTGTTGATTTTTTTCTCGTTTTTTGTTAATAGCATAACGAATTTTAATTCCTTTTTTTATTTCATCATTTTTTCTTTTAATTTTATAAATAAAATCGGCTGAGATAGTAAGCATATTAGGCAATATATCTGAAAAGCTCGAATATTTTGATTTCTATGCCTTATTTATGACTGAAAATGTTTTGTATACTTTATGTTGATATCAAGTATCGCATATGCATTGAAATCAATACTTCTTTTGACTTATTCATTTTTATTTATTTTAATAGCTTATAATGCTTTCATCAGTCTTTAAAAAATTTATATTAATGAAGTTTTAAGCTATTATAAAATATGTGATTAATAGAAATTTGATTTTCACATTCGATTAAATATTGGAAAATCAGAATATTTACACTTTCTGAATTTTTTAAAAAAAGCGCCATCTATTATTTGCATTGTCTTTTTCTAAAATTATATTTATACATGAGATTAAAAAGAATAACGTAACTTAGTCTGCTTTTATTTCATAATGCAAAATTTTCTCAATACACGATTTTTAATTGGTATAGCAAAAATTATAAAATAATTCAAATTCAACTCGAGTAATATGCAGACTTTAATTTCGAATTCCGCCAATGCAGCTTTTTAAAAGCAAAGAGCGGAGTTCCGAAGTTTGGTCGTTTTCCTGTAACATTGTTAGACATCGTATTCCCAGAATAGCTACAAAATAATAGTAGGTCGATAAAATTTCAGCTGGCGACCAAAAATGATAAAGTACTATTTATGGGGCTCGCAAACTACGCCGAAATCTGGCGATGACAGCCTTTTTCAGTTCTGGCAACCCCTACCGAAAGAGAATAACAGCTCTCTAAAAACGCTCGCTGTGGCCTCCGTTCTGAGGTAAGTTACATAAGTGACTTTTTTTGTTTTTATTCGACATTAATGAGACAATCGAAAGTCTCGTATCAAATGCACTAAGTGTCTAAGTTGGTGTTAAAAATAGAAAAAGCAGCTTTCGGACAAAAATGTCGGATGGAAAACATTTTGCTTTGTTCCATGAGTCACCGCTCACGCCGACTGGAAAGGGGGGAATATTTCAGAGTACATCTTCGAAAACTTCGGCAGAAAATATAGTGAACACAAAAAAAGTTTTCGTACTTTCCGAGGTGTGTTGGCTGTGAGACTTGTAAAAATTACACCGGTGTCTGGATACAAAGTAAGGATTTTCTTTTTCGATTGTTTTTGTGTTCTGGGAGGAGGAGATGTAAGAGAAGAGCGACGACATTAATTTCCGATTCATGAAGGAACAGCCACAGGGATTGCCGCTGGAAGCTCCTCTTGCTCCCAGCGGTGTTCCAAAGCATCATCCATGGAGGAGATTTTTGTTCTCGCTGTGAATGTTGGGCTGTAAAAATGGTCTGCTCGTCTTTTCTTTCTTTTTCTCGCTCACACTACTTTTTTGTTTGTTGTTTTCCGTGCGAACTTCTTTTCTCTTCTTCGATTGTTTAGATTGGCGCCGTTTTCCTACGAAACTTTTCGCAACTATTTGGAAGGAAGAAAACAAATGAAAACTATTCGGTGAATTGAAATTTCTGGTGCCATTCCATGTTGTTTATACATTGATGTTGTGATTTTTATTTGTGTGGATTAGAAATAGTGGAATTATTTTTAAAATTATAGAAGTTATGCAAACTATTGATATAAGAAATATAAATAAAACATATTGATAAATAGAAATTTCTGACCTGAATTTTAAATGAATATTATTTGTGTTGAGTATAATTATCGAAATTATTTTTAGAATTCTTGAACTTATATAAATTATTTAAATGATAGATACAAATAAATATTTTTTTTTAATTTGACGATTGTTACTAGATATTATTTTAATTCATAAATAGTATTTTATCATTGTGACATGAGTCAAGCAATGAAAACTGAAACTATTTAAAATTTTTGATCCTGTTGTCAAATGCTATATATACATATTATTGCTCATTTTTACTGTATAACTAACATAAAAAGTAAAATTAGAATTATCGAGCTCACGAAAATTAATCAGATTAGATATAAATTTTGAAAAACCTTATCAATTTCCAATTGGTAAAGAATAGTAGATGAATCTTTTATCTTTCATGTGACATTACATATGGATATATTATAATTGTATTAATCGTACTTTTTTTATAGAATGAGCGATTTTAGATTAACTATTGAATTTATAAATACCAATGCAAAAGTTATTTTTCGAAAATGGTGATTAATATCATTGTGAAATAAACATTTATAATCGAGATATGACATGTATTTGAAAATTATCGTATAGATTTTTTAGAAATGCTTTAAAATGACAATTTAGAAAATATTCCTAGCCATTTTGTTAATTTTTATGCAAGAAATGAATTTTAATTTTTATTTGTACCGATTATTACTTTTTAAAGAAATATATGTACGGGATGAATGTATACACATTCCGCGCCCATTTAAACGTCTTCTGCGTGATACTCATTCATAAATAATGAAAGCATAAACATTCCACAAACGTTTGTAGATTACATGAAAGTTATTATTTTTTCGTTCATTTCATTTTATTTTGGAGAATTCTTTTGAATGTTAATGCTGTCTTATATGTATACATATTATCTTACTTATCATCAAAAGAATAACTTGATAAAAGACGCGTTTGTAGAACTCATTAGTAATTACAATCTTTGGAATTTTTATAGAGTACTCTTTACTGAAAAAAATTACTATAAAATATTTTTTTTTTTAATTAAAAGTTAGTATGTTGATTTTCATTGTCTAGTTGTTACAAGAACTTTCATTTTTTAATGCAAAAACTACGAGGGCGTAATTTTGTATTCCCTTCTCATCTTAAAGAAATGAACAAATTGTAATAGAAATAATTACTTTTTAAATCCCTTTTACTGTCATGACATTTCAGAATTAATAAAATATAATCTCAGTTGTGTTAAATCAAAATTTGAATTACTTAGATTTTTTTTTATTGAATCTATTATTTAGTATTAAAGTGCTTTGACAGATCTGTACATGATTTTGAAGAAATTTTTGTCTTCAGTCTTGTTTGTATTTTTTTTTTAATTCTTTCTCCTACCCCTTGAATTATTTTTTTTTCATGATTTAAATCATTTATAGAATTGTTCTATTAAATATTATCTTATGATATAGATTTATGTCAAATAATATATTTATAAAGTTAAAATAACTTATAAAAATAATTTTGTTGTAAATTGGAACTTGTTTTTAACCAATTTAAATGTTGGATAAAACTGTTATTGGGACTGTATTTAACAAAATGGTATTTGAAAAAAAAAAAAAAAAGTAGAAAAGCATATAGGAGTTTACAATTTTATTTTTAATGCAAGAATCCATTTGAAAATCTATTAAATATTTTTTTTACTCTATTTAAATTAATATTTTTTTTATATCTTGAAGATTAATATAATTATCTGTTTGTTTAAATTTATTGAATTTGTATTGTGGAATAGTGTAGAATATCTGTCTCTTATGTATTTTAAATATTTGGAAAATACTATCAAATTATGGAGTAATTATATTATTTATTTATTTTTCTAGTTATGTAGCAACATTGATTAGCTAACAAAGGTTATTAAAATTATACTATTATACCTATGATTTTTTAATTACATAGCTGATTAGTAATGAGGCAATTTAATTGTGTTTGAGTTATTCTTATTGATTTATTTCAATCTTCAATAAATATTGACTAAATTTTTTTAAGTAGTTTTACATAAAATGATAAAAATTAAATCCTTTTGTATCTTAAAAAATGAGAAAAAAACCAGCATCTTTTTTTAAATGCTTTATTATTTTTAGTTGAAATTGTTATTTGCAAAATAATCATCAGTATAAAAATTATTTATTAGTTTAGTTATCTTCTGTTCTTTTTTAGAACAAGATTTTTTTTCTTCTTAAATGGAATATTATCAGAAATATTTATTATTTCTTTAGACAATAATTTATAATAAATTTATTTTCAGTTATTGAAATTTTTGATGAGAATGAGATGTTGAAAGCAAAAATTTACTATTGATATTATTTTAACATGATTATTGGTTGGGTTAATTTTAATACCTAGAAATATATTCACTATTTTCTAAACATGTTGAATAAATGTTCCATAACTTGCAATTTTTAATGAACTAGATTTAATATCCTACAGGACAAGGATTTTGTTTACCTGTCAAAATATTAAATAAATTTTTGCGTAATATGTAATTGTATTACAATTCAGTATTGAAGAAAATGCCTAAGCGAAAAAAGTGTTGTTTTTAATTTTACCTCATTAGTTAGTCTTGAGATTGCTAAAGTATTCTGAAAGATAAATTGATAGCTTATTGTAAAATAATAAATTATTTTAATCAAGGCTTATGAATAAAATCTAAAACTTTAGGAAAGAAACATAGAGCTATTAGGAATAACAAAGGATATGTTTTGTGTTGCATCATGGTGGCAGATGTATTCTGTTCGTAAAAGAAAGTTCTAATCTTGTTATTATGTTGAAAGATTATTTTTTGATGATGTTAAATTGATTTTGTGGGAAAATTTTAAATATAACATTTCACTAATCATTATTCATTATTCTTCATATAATAAAACATATTGCAGTTCATAAAAATTTTAACTTGTCTCTTACTTTTTTTAAAGGCTGCATGAGTATTTTAAATTTGTTGAGCAACCATGTATTGCACAAATTTGTGTTCACAAATTTATTCAATTTATAGAAGTTTCATAAGAGAAAAATAAGCGTTTCATTCAATTTATGGTTATTTCATAAGGAAACTTGATATGAGAGAATTCAAAGGTGATGCGGCAAATACTCATAAGTAATTATCTCAGCCATAATTGGGTACCTTTGCAGTCATAGTTTTGATATATATAAATATTGCCTAAAAGTAAAAGTTTTATTACAGAAAATAAATTGTATCATATTTTTTTTGTACTTAGGGTATTAATATGTATTTTTTGTAATTTATTTTATTTTAATTTTTTTTAGGTTTTAAATCATACCTTAAAAGGATATTCCCTCACCTGTCGTAATCATCTTAAAATAGGTAATAAGAAAAATCCATCTTTTTTAAATACTTTTTATTATTATATTCTTTATACCTTTTTCATTTGTTTTGTATTTATTAGTTAAGAGGTTTAATATTTAGCAGGCTTAATATATAAATAAGTGACTTGTCTAATGAAAATTAAAGATCTGTTAATTTTCTTTATGTATGATCCATAAATTTATCAAAAAATAAGCTCAAGATTCATGTGTATTTAATGATAGGAAAGTAAAGTGAAAACACAGTGCCTTAATTAAGATTAACTATTTACTATTAACATAATAAGTCTGGTTTTAAAGAAAATTTTCATTTTCAATTTGATTGAATTATTTCTTAATGTACTCAAGTTATTTCTGTGACTCGTCAGTCGTCTCCTTTATAGGATGCACACTTGTCACAATCTTGATAATATTGATATCAACTTGGATGTTGTTAAATTTTATTACCTTATTTCTGTGCTAAAAAAATAAACTAAACTTTAGTCAACATCTGTTTAATTGATATTGGTAAAAAATAAATCTGTAAGTAACATGCTGTTAGGAATTTTTAACTGGGCTTTTAAATATTATTTTTTTGAAAAAAATTGAACTAATGAAAATGAAATGATTTCACTATATTTTATGAATGGGAATGTCAGGGAAATATGATGAGAAGCATGTGAATGCTTTTTTTTAAAAAAATCAGCGAGATGATTTCACTTTTTTGGGAAAAATTAAGGAAATTAAGAAAAAAATTAATTTGAAATTAAGATGATGGTGCAATTTTTATTTAAATGCTTGATTGTTAAAAAAAATAAGGATATAACTTAAGCATTATTTGCATTCTTATATTATTTTAAATAATATCTTCGTCATGAGGAACATAAAAAAATGGACCATGTTAATGTATTTTTTGTCTATTCAAATGAATAAAAAAGAATTATAATAAATTTAGACATGAGTTTAAAGAGTGATGTTCCCTTTTATCATTCTGATGAACCAGGTTTTTCTTATGAAATCGATTAGGAGCCTTAATAAAATATTATAAATGATTCTGTTTCAAATATTTCATAAGTCAGTACAATAAATGACCCTGCTTCATTTTAATATTATAATTAGTAGGAAGTTCGTATTACAAATCTGATCCCTTGAAGATATTTAAATTATATTGTAAAATATATGTAATGCATTAATTTTACTGAAAAGTTAATTGACACATGAGTGGGAATGTGTTTGATTTGTAGACTTTATAATTTAATTCATAACTTATTGATTCTCTTTATATGACATTTAGTGTTTACTGAAAGTTCCTTCTTTTGAATACCATGTGGCACTATAAATTTGCCATTTAAAATGTACTTTTGTAAAAATTTTTGAAGTTAAAAAATAAATGAATTTACAACTAAAAAGTTGAAACTCTTTTAAATTTTTTATTTTCTTAGTAACCTCTTAGACTATTCTCCTCCTCCCCAATTATGAAATCGATAAATTTTATAAATAATATTATAGAATAAATTTAAAGAGCCAGTTTCCATTTAATTGAAACTTGAAGTTCGTTTGTAGATATTGTGTAAAATATATTAAGTTGTTTCAAACAATTCTTAATTTTTCTGCCTTGATTTGACTATCACAAATTTTATCTAAAGATTTTTGAATCCCAATTTCTTTAAATTGTAATTTTTCTGCTTCATTATCTTAAGATTGTTAAAACAAATTTTTAAAACACCTTTTTAAAATTCAGTTGATTTGGAAATAATTATGAAACAGGAAAAGAACGGTTGCAGAGGAGAATTTATTTTTTACTTTATAAAGCATTTTTAAAATTTTTATTTCGAGCAATTAATATTTTTTATGAAACAAAATTGTATTAAATCTGTCTTAGATAAACAATTAGGCATGCCAATCACTTCTAATTACATATTGTGTGTATTATGTATTCTATTTTCATATATAAGATGTGTAACAGAACAGTAACAACAATACCAAAAAATTAGATAGATGCTATGTTTTTTAATGTAACATGCAAACTTGAATTTTCTGCATTTCCAGGAATAATTGCATCAAAATAAAGTCAAATTTGTGCAAATTTGATTTGTTACCAGAAATAAAAATACTTATTTTATATTTCTCAAAATTTTTATTTTATTATTAAAATTGCCTAATGTTTTACTGAAGACATTTAATGAATGAACAAATTTTGTATTTTCTCTTTTAGTTTGTATTCCATTTGGAAATTGTTTTGTTGAGATGTTAAAACCAAATATCAAAGATAGCAATAAAAAGAACTTTTATTTCCGAGAACCAAAGAGGGATTATGAGGTAATGTATTCTGATATTATATATATTTAATAATAAGCTGCATTTGGGGAAGATGCTGTTTAGCTGATAATAATATATATACTTTCTTTTTATGGTCCAAATAGTTTTATTAAACATTTGATGCTTAAATAATGACTTCAATACTCTATGTAAAATGTAGGTAGAAAACAAACAAGTTTCACATATTCTTTTCTAGCTCTTCCATTTCATATTTTTAGCTGATTAAGCTGTATTTTTTTGTACAAATTCATCTTTTTATGAAGGGAAAAGATAATCATGAGTGGGTATCTTGTGCATGTTATTTTCTACTTGCAAATTAAAATCGCATTAGTGTGGCAAGAAAATTTAGACTATGGGTTATCAGTTCAGAGGTCGTCTTTGTCAACTGGACATGATTCATATTTGTGAGATTCTTTTTAAAATAATTCTCAACAGCTTCTAAATTAATATGCGAATATATAAAATTGCTCATTTTTTTGAAGCCATATACTTTTGAAAATTGTAATATATGACTGTCATTTATCAATTATAGAATCATGAAATTTAATGCCATTATTAATCAGTAAATGGCTATGGTGTATTAGGATATAGATCATTTTCTTATTTAAGTGCAAATATAAAATTTATTTGATTTAAACAAGCCTAATTGCAATTTGTATTGGTGAGAATTTGAAAGTTTGTAGATTATAGTTTTGGCAAAAGAATCATTCTAATTGAATATGAATTATTTATCCAATATTGAAATGAACTAATTTCTATTTTATGATTTAGATTTATTAAAATTCTGCTTTAGCAAATATATTCTGTTTCTCAAACTTGTATAGTAAGCTTTCGTTACATTAATTGTTTTTCATAAGGAATTTCTCATACTAGTCATTTTTATTTGACTACTATTATTTCTTCAAAGAAAGTCTAGTTCTTCCAATTTTTTTACTTAATTTTTTTTGATGATATAGCTACCTTTCTTCTAAATCTGATTTTATATAAAAAATTATTAATCCATTTCCATTTTTCTACATTTGAATTGGAATATTTTTTCAAATTATGTAATTAAAAGCTAAATGAACATAACTATTGTTTTGCAAAACTAATTTTTTGAAATTTTAAATGAAGTACTAAAATGTAGCTATTTTTAAATTAATGCAAGACAAAGGTTATTTAATGTTTTAAAAACTATCCATAATTAAAAGAGCAGCATTGAATTTTTGATGCATTAAAAATTAATCATAAAGTACATCCTATAATTTTGCTGCTTTGTCTTATGTAGGAATTTTTTAAAATCTTTTTTCTTTGCTGAAATTTCCTTATCTAAATTGTTCGATATTATTAAACATTACTTCATTTATTAAAAAGTTTATATTCTTCAATAATAATGGAAAGAACTCAAAAGTATAGAATTTTAACTGTTGAAATACTATTCACAATCTCTTAAAGAGTTCTATTTTAATGTAGTAAGAAAAGAGATAATACTCACATTCAAGTTTTTTTCTTTTTTTTAAAACCATGTTTATTTTTTTTTCCCTCTTGTAAATCTTTTCTAGGCAAGAATAATAAATTTATAATCTC
Source organism: Argiope trifasciata (assembly GCA_026543055.1). NCBI lineage: Eukaryota > Metazoa > Arthropoda > Arachnida > Araneae > Araneidae > Argiope > Argiope trifasciata. The sequence goes on along the minus strand of JAPMOQ010064126.1, from coordinate 400,158 downwards.
AAATTTGTCTTAAAATATCTATCAGTCCTCCCAAATATAAACAATAAAGTTCTTCTTGTTATATAATAATAAATAAAAGAAAATATAATTTAAGAGTTTTTTCAAAATTTAAAATGTTTTTTTTTTGTTGACTTTTTTAGTAGAGCCTAGAAAACTTATTTATGAGAATTTCCGCAGCTTCAGTGTTATAGTGCATTAGTCGAAGAATTCAGAAGCATTTATTACTTATTTTAGTAATTAGAAGATCTTGTTTTGTAATAAAACGTGCAGTTTCTTTGAGGTACTGCAACATCTTATAGATAACTAGCAAAGTAAGATTTTTCTAATTCAGATTTTTTTTTTCTATTTTCAATACTTTTTTTTAATGTTCAATAATTATTTTATCAAGAATTTTATTCAGTGCATTTGCTTGTAATGTAAGATAGGAAAATGAAATTTTTTGATGTTTAACCCGGTTACTGCATAATTCTTTTATTAAAATAGGTTCAAAAACTGTGAAGTGTTTCCTGCCAAAACATCTTTGAGTATTGAAAAGAGCATGCAAAATGCTATAAAACATGCTCATATATTTCGAAGAACCATGGACAATTCATGCTATCCATTTACTCAGATAAGAATCAATCCAGAAAAACGAAAATGAAACCATGAATGAGAGAAGAGTGTGTTGCACAGCGGATTAGGTGGGAAAAAAAAAATCCCAGTAGAAATCATGGGTTGCATAAATTTTGCTACTTCTGTGTTGCCCATGGACATTGCGGGTTACTCAATAAGAGGGTTAAGTCATTATTGGCTTATAACTCCTTTTATGAATTAACTGGCCGAAATAAGTTTGATTAAAAAAAAATTCTAAGTATTTCTAATAATTCATAAAAGGATTCTAAGTTAGTATTTAGAGTAATTATAAAATCTTATCAAAACACTTAATACTATTGCCAAAAGTTATAAAATTTAATCAGAAACGAAAATTTAATATATTAACAGCATTTATGAAATTGCATTCATTTTCGTTATTGGCTGTAAGATTAAGTAGTTTCGATTTCTTCTTTGTATTATTTTAAAAGCTTCCAAATCCTATGAAGAGACAAAAGCTTTGTCACAAATAGGAAAGGGATCATGTTTCCCTTTCCGAGTCTCAAATTGAATTTGATGTATGAGTTACAAAGGCATAGTTAACACCATTTCCATATTGTAACCTTGTGCCTGGCTTCAGAATACAATATTTTTTATGCCAATTTCTTACATTTCACCTTTGCCTTTTAATTGCCATTGGAAAAAGAATAAGGGTTGCCTGTACAGTTGATGCATTTTTCTTATACATCGCTGGCTGGCTTCTCAGTAAATGGACAAAAGTGAATATCCCATGGTAGGATATCTAAGTACTGTCATTGACTGCACTAAAGTGAATTAGGAATTTATGGTCTAGTAGCCAACTGTATGTAGTAAATTCAAATGGTTCCAGCTTATAAAATATGAGAATAAAGTTGCTCATATTGCTGAATATTAATATAGTATATAAAAAGCATTCTTTTTAAATGTAATTTCTCAGTGAATTTTTTCCCTGTAGTTTCATGGAATAATTATTCACTAGTTAAAACACTTTGCAAATTTTCATGGAAAAATGAGCTGAAACAGATACAGTTATATTCTCAAATGCTGCCGTATTTAATATTTGTGGGACTGCTTGCAAAATTACACCTCTGCAAACTGTTCAAAGTTGATTGCATTTCTCCTAGAGTTCAGAAATAGTCTTTTTTTATAAGAAAGGGAGAAAACTTATATGAATGCTTTGTACAAAAATTCTCTAAACTGCAAAAAAAAAAAAAAAAAAAAAAAAAAAAAAAAAAATAAAATATTTATTTGAATTTTGAATAGAGCTCTTTTGTTGCTCACTGAAAGGATTCTATTTTGAAATAACCCATGTGGTAGGGAAAAATAAAATTCATCAACTCTGGCTACTCTCGAGTGTAACGAGGAAATGCAGTTACTGCAGACTCTGGGCAATACCAGTCTCAGCTCTTACCTTGGTACTAGTTGGGATATATATTCTTAGAATCGTCACCAAAAATATAGGCTACCTTTAATGCCTAAGATTCCTGACAAGAGATCAAGTGAGAATGACCTTCTTGCTTAATCCCTTGTAAGTTAGTCACATATATGGCTAAACCACCAGATAAATTGGTATACTGGGGACTAACACTGCATCATCAGTCTAGTGAATCATCATGTGTGGCTAAAACATGGGAGTTTTTTGACTTTCCATGAGAAGTAAGAAATAAACAGAACAGCAACAGCTTCTAATAGGGAGCTCTCTCACTTGCTTTCGATGAATGGAATTAAAAATAAAAAGTATGGGGAAGAATTATTTTGATCGGATTAAAGACCCTTGTGAACCTAAGTATGGGACCCCCCATACCCAGCTATAAAAGGTGAGTCCCCAAGGGGTTGCTGTTTCATTAAAACTGTCCATTTGAATTTTATTGCAATGCTACTTGAGGGCCAATATTTAAAAAAATTAGTATCTTGTCCTCATATCTGTTCTCATTCAAATACTTTCTTTTTATAACTATGTATCCTTTATTTAAATGAAATAAAAAGTGTATGAAGAAGATATTTATCTAGATAAAGTTTATATTTAAAATTCATTTGTATGTAATTAGAAAATATTATCAACGTTTGTGCCTTTAGAATTTATATAAAATTACATTCTAGTTATTTTTATTCTTGAAACTTCATAGGTTAAAATTTTTTGTTGTTGTTTAAGTATTAAGAGAAGTATAAATATGTGTATTAGAATTTTTTTTATTTGTGACTTAAATAGGACCAACTGATTTATGAAGAATTTGATAGTATAAAACTATCTTAACTTTTCATCCAGAATATGCTGATGAGACTATATATAGTTAATTGTCATTTTTTTATTTTTAAAGATTGATTTTTTGAAAATATCAGTTTTGTTATAAAATTAAATTATTTATAAACCTCTTTCTCTGTGACTGTAAAAATAAAATTACTTTATGCTTAAGAATACTTTTAATATTGTTAAATAATTAACAAAGTTCTAAAATATTTTTGATAAATTATGTTGATAATTATAAATTTTCATTATAAAATTTGTAATATTTAATTTTGTTTATATTTCGAAATTGATAATTTTTTATAGCAAGATTTCGCTTCTGAAAAAAGAAGCTCATCATTCATTTTTTATTTAGTATACAATATAAGAGGTGATCCAAAAAGAAAGTTTACTAGGCAAAGGAAAAATGCTTTATTAACAATAGACCCAAGATACAAATGGTAATTCAGAGACATGTGAGGATCACTACTTTACATAATCACCAAACCTGTTGAGGCATTTATCACACCTTTAGAGCAATTTGTTTAACCATTCTTGGTAATAAATAGGTCCTTGGCTATTGAACCAGTTCTTGGCACCTTTTTGAATATCACTGTCTGATATGAACCTTGTTTTGGATAAGTGTTTCTTCAATCCTGGGAAAATCGAATATTCACTGGGAGCCTAATTGGGACTGTCTGGAGTTGACTCCAGACCTCCCACCTAAATGTTTCTAGCAATCTCTGACCACTTTCATCCTAGTGCGTGGGCTCGATGTTAAATTAACTCGGCTCTGCATTGGTCATACTCGATTCAGCCATAAACACCTTTTATTTGTTGAACTATGTCCAACATGCATGACATGTCTTGCATTTTTAAGTGTATATCATGTTTTAATTAAGTGTCCTATTTTTAATAATGGATGGTTATGTTTTTTTAATTCAATTTCCACAGGCATGCGTGATCTAGAGGGTGGCAGTCCTCACCCTAATGTTTTTAAATTTCTTCACATCGTTGGTTTGTTGAATTTTATTTAGGTTTCATTTACATTTATTAAAAATCATATGTCTGTTTTTTGAGCAATTTACTTCATTTCATGAAAGTTTTTTAGTATGTATGAATTAATTTTATAATTATACTTTTACTTAATTTAAATAACTCATTAAATCAGATTTTTACCATTTGCATGGTGGAGCATGGACAGGTTTGGCTTTTGTGCCAAAAAAAATTTAACCGAACAACCAACCTCTACCCACTAAAGAACAGCACCATTTCACCTCCTGTTGTCTACTCGTTGCTTCGCCCCTGTAAATTTCAATGATTTTTCAATGAATGTCTGATAGGCACATATTCTTAGTCCGTAGAAAACATATCGCGGCTTGCACTTCTCTAGACGTCTTGCCATTGCTGTCACTGATTCAGGTTTCGGTGCTAATACTATCTGCTCAAATGACCAGTTTAGATAATTAGTACAATCTGTCTCCAGTCTGGGTAGCAATATTCCTATCCATAATTTCTATTTTCTAAATACTTCTGCTTGTAAACTTTTTTTTTTGGATCATCCTTCGTGAATCTGTAAAATTTAATAAAAAACAACTATATAAAAAATTTCAAATGTTAAATTCTTTTGAGTTTATGTTCAATTAAATAGAATGTGATGTATTAATTAAGTTGCATATGGAGTCTAGAGGGTAATTCATCTGGACTCTGAATGAACTATAAGAATAACAAAGGTATTCGTATTCTTTTAAAATATTTATTATTAGTCATATAAAGTCTTTACTTTAATGTTGCTTATAATGGGGAAGATCAGAATATGCATAATTTGCTATATGATTAGCAATTCTTCATGTCTTGTTGATGAAGATCAGAAAATATGTTAAAAGATTGGCCAGTATTAAGATATAGGAAAAATAATTAATAAAAGAGTATCTTAGGAGCTTATAAGATTACAAGTGTGAGTGTGAGATAGTTCAATACTTTCTGGGCTCTTCTTGGATGGTGTATTGTATTACATTTTTTTATTGTCAATTATAAAAAAGTTAAAGATTCCATATGGAAATTTATTATTTGAAAATTATAAAATTTCATAAATGTTTGTGTATAAATATATAGCAAAATTGAGATCTGATAGTTGATAAAAACTAGCATTTGCTTATACCTTGAAATGGAACGGATATTTTTTGTATGAATTAAGATTTTGAATTTAAAATTATGTTGTATTATTTCTGCGTAGGATAATCAAGAGAATTTGGGCTGTGTAAATGAAACAAAAGGAATTTTTTAAATATTATATTAATATGCTGAACCGAAAATATCATTCAAAATGTTTTTAACTTTTAAGTTATTTCATTTAAAGGCTTTTTTAAAACCGAATGTCAAACCCCACAGATATTTTTTAACAGAAATAAACTTCTCTAAAATTTAAAGAAACCTCATTAAAAATTTTAACTGTAACTTTGTATTTATAAATATCCAAAATAGAATAAACCTAAAATGGGAAAAAGATACTTGCTTCAGTACAATTTCTTTAAATAATTTTACTTTTGATATTCAATATAATCTTTTAGTGCTACACCCAGTACATATTTGGAATATGGAATGGCATAATTTTGCTTGCAAATGAATAAAATAAAGTTTAAAACATCAAGCTCTTTTACACCAAAATATTTGTATTTAAATATTATTTAAATGAAAGGCAATGAATTCTTTGTAGTTTGTTATAATGACTTTCTAACTGCTGTAAAAAAATTTGACAAATTACTATTAATAAATTATGATCTAATAATGAAAGAGTTAATAGCATCCAGATTTTTTGTAGTCTACAATTAATTTTTAAGCTATGTATGAGTTAAAAAATACGGAAGTTTAAATAATTTGATCATATAAGTAAATAATATTTTGTGTCTGCTCAAGATACATAGTTTAGGTACTTGTCGACAGCAGAAAGTATTAAAGTGATATCATTAATTCGTCTGAATAGTTTAATGTTCAGAAGAGTTAATTATTTCTAATCCAAGGAATCAGAATGCATTTTTAGGTACTGATAGAATAATTTGCTTTCCCTTTGGTTATTTTCATTGTTTAACTTGTTTTTTCTGTTTAATTTTTATCAAAAATTCTATTTGAATTTAATGCTGTGAAAAATGTTTTTTACTTATTAAAATTGTAAAATTTTATAACATTTTCTAATTTTTAATTCGAATAAATTATAACATATATGAATGATTAATTATTATAATTCTCTATTAGCTGATAAGAAAATAAAATCTAAAAATTACTAAACCTTTTTAAAATTAATTCTAGAATAATTTTATTTTAATACTTTGGGCTCTGTTATTTTTATTTATTTTTGAAAAGTTTGTTGATTACACAGAATTCAAATAATAAGGATGTATTTAAAAGATCAGCTATTTTTTTTTCAGTTAGTAAACCTTCCCAACTTTCTTCTTCTGCATATTCTTGTTTTTCGTGAAAGAATATGATACTATATTATATACAGAACTTCTATAGATACTATATTATATACAGAACTTTGAACATTCATTTTCTCTCCATTAGATATTTCTAGTCCCTTGTAGCATACAAATATTGTATGACATTGATCTGTATTCGCAATATTGTGGAATATTGTGTAACTTCATATATTACCGTATAATATAGCAACAGACTGTGCTGAGGTTCTAATACGTATAATTTCATTCACTAATATTAAGTTAAACGTGGAGTGTGAGATGAAAGTTTTTCTAAGTATAATTTATCTGTTAGCATTGATGAAAATTTTTACTTTCACTTTCATATTTATTCTGATGCAACTATAAAAGAAATATAAAAATCTGAATGATTAAAAATTTTTTCAGCATTTTTTAAAATGCTTTTTATTAGTTGGTAAAATATGGATCAGTTAATGGTTTTTATCTGACAAATTTTTACAGAAACAATGAATTTGATCAATCTTATATTTTTTACATGTAATTAATTAAAATTTTCTAAACTATTCTTTTATTTGGAAATTTTATATGTGAGTCAATATGAAACAACCATTTTGTAGCTAAATATGATAAAAGAAATTTGTCTGATGGACTAGAGGTTAATGTGGAGCTGATTTTCTACGCATTTGCCAAGTATATATTGAAATATTTCATCATATGATTGCTAAATTTTCAATCAGAAATATGAAAGAAAAAAATGTTTAATTAGGAAAAGGCATATATTAGAAAAGAAATAATTTCTTGTGCCATATCTGATTTAATTGTACAATTTTATTTGAATTGTACATCATTTGTATATAAAATATGACAAAAAAACCCCATTTTCATTTATTAAAGTAAATATGATTCAAATTTTGCTTATTGTTTGTAATACTTAATTGTCAAATATAGTTTTATAACCAATCAAAATTCTTTTATGTGATATTTAATTATTTTTTTTCTGTTGAATTAAAAAAAAAATTTGAATATTATAAATTTACTAAAAAAAACTATATGAATTATTCTTAAAATTTGAAAATTTTTATATTCTATGCAAGTTTGCCATCAGACCTTGACTGAAAATGATATAATTTATTTTCTATATTCTTTTGCTTTGAGATATATAAATTTGCTTGATTTAAAAAAAAAATATTTAAGAAGGATTTGCTGTACATGACCTTTATACTTCTAACAGTTCTGGGAGAGGGATCCTTTTCTCAGTACTCTAATAGTTAAAATAATGGGTGATGGATAGGGTAAATGACATCTAAATACTTGCATGTGATTCATAGAGCAGATCAATATGTTCTTAGAATTTTTGAAATTGAGTACAGAGAAAAGAATAATGTGCTCTGATATTAAAGTTGCCGTTTTGCTTTCAAATATATGCAATGTGCTCATTCAGCAGACTCTTCTGGTAGAAAGATGCTTGGTTTCTTAGATGCTTATCCCTGAAAGCAAATACTAGTTATCAAATTGATCGAGTGTGGTTAGTGAAGCACTGAAAATGTGCTAAATAATTCTGAGGTTGATCATATGTGTTACTAGATGTTAATTTCTTAAATTGGTTTTCGAAAGGTCTGTGATAAGTCCAGTGAATTCTCAGCCTAGGCCCTAATTATTACAGGGTGAACCCATATATGGAATATGTAACTGATATGACTGCAAATAGAGCAGAAATAAATATTTTATCCTTATTATTGTAAATAAACATATGCAAATTTATCATTGTACTGTGGGGATGTTACTTTGCACAGATTTCTTGTAAAAGCCTTATGTTAAGTATTTATTATCCCTTTTTAATATTAACAACAATTTAATTATTTCAATTCAAATTCAATAATTTAAGTTTTTCAATTTCTTGTTATTTTTTTCCATGAGAATTATTTATTGAAATCACTTTGTTTTGATTAATTACTGTATTTATTTTCTAATAAATTTAAAAAAATAGTATTTTGCTAATTAAAGTAATTTTCTTTGAACTTTTTCAGTATTTATTATCCGTTTTTAATATTAACAACAATATAATTATATCAAATTAAATTCAATAATTTTAATTAAAAAAGTTTTTTAAGTATCCTTTTCCATGATAATTATTTATTGAAATCGCTTTGTTCTGATTAATTACTATATTTATTTTCTGATAAATTAAAAAAAAATAGTACTTTGCAAACTAAAGTGTTATTTTTCCTTTCACTTTTTCAGAAATTTAGCTTATGAGTATGAATGACAAAAGCAGGCATGTGTCTGTTCCACAACCCTTACCAGCTAATTTTGGCCCGCCTGTTCCGCCTGTCGGACCGGGGCCAGGGCAGTGTGTGGGACAGCAGCCGTGGATGCCAAACTCTGTCCATCCTGCCCCTTATCATATGCCTCATCAGGGTTACCCATCGAACTATAAAAGCAACACTCCGATCCGAGCCCCCGAATATCCTCCAATGCATCCAGCAGGGTATGTCCAGCGCTACTCCTCCTACGATGCTCAGTGCCAAAGCTTTCCCTTTGGAAAGATCCACGAAGGTCCAGGTCGCCCTCCAAACCCCACTGCATATCCCATTGTGAGGCATTACAATTCTCAACATGTTTATAATGAAGTTCCCAAAGAATCACCCAAGAACTCATTGGACATGTTTCCTCAAAGTAAAAGTCCAGGTCAGGCAGCTGTTCCCAAGGAGAAGAATAATGCCCAAATCCTTGAGAAGAATGGCAGAGATGACATGTCTTCTCCGTCGGATAGCAAGAGCGATTCCGAGTTGAACAACACTTCCACCGAGTCATGTGCTGAAGACACCCGATCTCCAACCAGTTGTGATAAACAAGAAAACTTTTTTACAGAAAAAAGTGAAAGTTCCATTAAGTCTGTCAGTGATTCAAACTCGCGCTCGGAAAACGAACCTCTCTCTAAAAAGTGTAAAGTTAGCAATGATGCCAGCCCAGAGCGAAGCAGCCAAACTTTTTCTTCCATTTCAAATAGCAATAATCATGCCAAAAAGGAAAGCTCTATGCATCGCCCACCATATGAGATGAGGATTCACAATCCATCGTACCAACATGCGGACAACATGTATGGTATGTATCCGGAAGGGGAGCGAAGAATGCACAATAACAATCTGCAGCACAATCCAAACATGGGTTTGAACCCTCATCACATGAGTGACCCAATGCATTACGGTTACCAAGGCGTGGGTCGCGGTGCAGTAAGTGATATTGACAAGCTTACTGATCTCGATTTCTCTGAGAAAAGTAACACTTCCGAAAATGTCTTCCAAGTTCCTTCTATTTCTTCCACGACTCCACCAAAGATCTTCCCACCCATCCCACCTTCTCCCATATCCGAGTCGTGGGACGATTCGAAATATTATCAGCAGCAAGAAGAGACGGATTCAGAGAAGGTACCGAGGAAGAAACGAAAGAGATGCGGCGAATGCCCGGGATGTCTACAAAAGCAGAACTGTGGAAGATGCGGACCTTGCCGAAGTGTGAGGAGTCATCAGATCTGTAAAATGAGGAAATGTGAATCTCTTAAGACCAAAAAAGAGAAGGTAAGCGAAAATAATACTTATTGACTTTTTATTTTTAAATGTTACACCAAATAGGGCCGCAGATCTGCTCCACATCGCTTTAACGACTCCTACAACCTTATCCCAAATTGGTGGTCACTTTTTTGGAGCCAAAATTCATAAAATTTGGCTCCTGCTTTCGAATGAAATTAGAACTCCCGATTCTTTTATACTTAACTCCTTGATGCCTGACTGCAACCAAAACCTGAGCACTATATTGTAAAATATTGTGTGATATTATATGATATTAAACAATATTCTACAAAATTGCGAATATTGATCAATGTCATATAATATTATACAATATTTGTGTGCTGTTAAGTTTGCTTGTGGATCTTTCTTTTTATGTATGAGTGGTGAGATGGTCACCTTCGACTTTTGGGTTCCTCGGGTTCATCATTGTCAAGACTCGTATATTTCCCTGAAAAAATCCTTAGTAATTCTTCCTACATTCCTCTTTCGCTCTACAGACCAAGATTGTTCCACCAACTAAAATGACAATGCTATGTCGGTTTAGTAAGAAGAGATTAAAATATTTTAAACTAAACTCCATCTTTTCAATGCAATAATAAAAATCGCAATAGTTTTTAATTTAAAAGAAAAAAAATCATTTTATTCTTTTATTAGGTTGTGGCCTTCCCCGATAAATCCTTTTATATTTTTAGTAATTCTATTAACTAATATTCTGTTCACACTAAAAGAAAGTCTAATTTCAAATTTAAGAGATGAAAGATTTGTGCATATTTTTTTTTATTAAGTGAAAATCTGTTATCCCATCCAAACTTTTTAAAAATAAAACATTCTTTCTTGAAGTCATTTGAACTTTGTTTTATAATTTATATGTATTATCTGTGCAATACAGCTTATGTTTTCTACGAAATTGCTTTTTTAAAGCTTAACTTTAACAAGTAATTAATATTTTTGTCATTTATAATAAATAACTTATTTTTGCAAGTTATTTCGTACTTGGAAATATAAAATCAGTTAATTATCTGTGAATTAATTATAAATGACGCAAATTAATACTTAATAGGAACAACATTTTGATGCCGATGATTTATTTTGTTATATTCATTTTCAGAGCCTGGAAAAAAAAAAATTAACGTTCATTTTAGCCAATGTCCTTTGTTTTGTAAGTTATTTGAAGCGCTATTTGCTTTAACACGTTAACATTAGGTACAGACGTTAAAACAAAAATTATTTCCTTAGTAAATTCTATAAAATATTTTAATTAATTGAAAAATAAAACACCATGACATTTCTGTTAATGTACAACAGCTTAATTAAAAAGTAAATTCGAGAATCATCTAAAAAGTAATGGGTAAAGAAAAAAAAAAAGGTTTAGCTTCTGAAAACTTCTTTTGTTTGAATTTTTTTCTCTTTAAATTTCGTGTTTATAATTTCTTTACAGATTCCTTTATAGAAGTATTTCATCTGCCTTCCTTTGTTTTTATGTCGCAATGAAATTGTTTACCTCGTTCTTATCGCATTAGATAGATAAGATTAGATTTGTAAAGTTTTCGAGGAAACAGTCCTTATGGCTGTGCAAATAACGAACCTTCGTGTTCGTATTATGACCAGGCTTGCTATTTAACCTATTACTAAGTAATAGGATAAATAGCCTGGTCATAATATTTAAGGTCAAGCTGTTTAACATATAACTAACTAAATCAACATAGTTTCCAGTCTTTTGACTACCTAGAACAGTGCTCCGCCTTTTTACTTTCATAGAGTATTATTTGCGAGCTATCAAAGATTAAAACTTTTAAGGTTTTAATTTTTTTTCTACGCAAAATTTTTTGCCCGAGGCAAGCAAAGGGAGAGTTAATCCTAATGAAAAGCATTCATGAACATTTTCATTACCTGAGTGTCTCATCTGGCTAAAAGTTCACGAAATACACTTCATTTTTTAGCAATCACATCTTCCATCAAGCCACTGTTATGTGGTGGTACTGTTTGGTTTTTCTATCCCGCAGTAAATTCCTTATAGCTTCCTGAGAGTTAAGGGGACAACCATTTTTAAGTGCATATTACTTATACGCATACTAACCATTGATACTTATTAAATTTGTTTTTATCCGTGGTCAAAGTTACGGTATAGTCTCAATCATCACAAGACTTCTTTTATAAGAACTAATGCTATTATTCTTGGATGACTTATGTTCTAAATATTTCTTAATTTGCCGACAGTGAATCTCAAACTGGAGCTGGATGAGGGAAACTGTTTATATATTTGAAGTCAGCTCATCAAATATAATCAAATTCAGCTGCATTAAATTTTCAGAGACTAGCAGAGAAATTTTCAGAGACTTCTCTCTTTTTAGCTGTTGATATAATGAATTATCAATAAAACAAGAAAAGTTTTGGTTATTCTAATTAGACTCTTCATGTTTTTATACAGTTAAAGATTTGCAACAAATGCGAAGGTCCGGACTTAAATTGAAGATACTCCACTAACGCAACACTCTTATGTTTTAAAGCATTCAGAATATTGCAAATAAAATTTTGTTCAAAGACGAGGCATTCTAGAATATTTTTAATAAAAACTGATGTCTCCAATTTAGGTTGACGTATGAATAGAAGTAAGTCATTGAAAATAAATTGTATAAAGAAATAATCATTTTTATGTACCGTGCTCGGCTTTTGTTAATTGTTGTTGAAAGAAATGTCTTGCGTACATTCGACTGGATGCTTAGTTTTATATACCTTGACACCGAGGTTAACAGAATATTGAAATTTATCGTTTGATTATTTTTCTTCGAGTTCTGAACTTTAACTTCGAATCCTGTAAAAATGGAATCTACGGCTATCGGACTTTGAAGGGTTGATGTCAATTGAAATAAATCGCATTAAGAAACAATTATTTTTATGTACCGAGGGTCTCCATTTTTGCTAGTTGTAGTTGAGATAAATGCCTTGCTACATAGTAAAGTTCCTCTCCTCTCACCCCGTGTAGCGTGTATTCCTACTTTCAAGATGGCTGGTGCCACATTTAATCCATTTATTTTAAGTGGTAATTTCTAAATCCACTCTGATCTTGTTGATCGTCGATTCCCTTAGTGAACTTTATTTAGAAATGAGTACAAGAAACAATCATATTCTTGAATATTGTATTAGTTCTATATTTACAGGATATATATAAAGAAACATTCGAATATATCAAGTCCGTTCATGGCAAACGACACGACCTTTCTACTGCGTCTACTCTCGTCCTTCTCTCCTTCGTCTTTATCTCTTGGTCCCTTTCAGAAGCGTCTCACCCCCTCGGACAGCACGTGACCTTTGTCCTGACCGATTTGTGAAACCTTCCTCGTTGAGAGTCGAGGAGCGGGTCTTGCATACACTCTTCTGGATGTTTAGTTTTAAATACCTTGACATAGAGGTAAAACAGAATGTTGAAATTTATCATCTGATTATTTTTCTGCGAGTCTAAATTTTAACTTCGAATCCTGTAAAGAATGTAATCTGCTGCTATCGGACTTTGAAGGGTTGATGTCAGTTTGTAGTCAGTTGAAATAAATCTCATAAAGAAACACTGGAAATAAATCGCATTTTAGTTTAGTTTAGTTATATTAAGGTCCCGTTTAAAGCAACACGAGGGCTATTTTGGGACGGACCTCGTCATTTTGAATCACTGTCAGATGACGGAAATAAATCGCAAAAAGAAGCAATTATTTTTATGTACTGTACATCTCCGTTTTTGATTGGCTTTTGCTAGTTGTAATTGAAAGTATTGTTTTGCGTACATTCTACTGGATGTTTAGTTTTAAATACCTTCACATGGAGGTTAACAGAATGTTGAAATTTATCATCCGATTATTTTAAAATTTCAACTTCGAATCCTGTAAAAATGGACTCTACTGCTATCAGACTTTTAAGGGTTGATGTCAGCTTTGTAGTCAGTTGAAATAAATCCCAGAAAGAATCGTTGGAAATAAATCGCGTAAAGAATCATTGGAAATAAATCGCATAAAGAAAATTATTTTTATTTACCTTGTGTCTCCATTTCTGATTGACTTTTGTTAGTTGTAGTTGAAAGTATTGTTTTGCGTACACTCTTCTGGATGTTTAGTTTTAAATACCTTGACGTGGAGGTAAAACAGAATGTTGAAATTTATCATCTGATTATTTTTCTGCGAGTTCTAAATTTTAACTTCGAATCCTTTAAAAATGGAATCCTGCTATAGGACTTTGAAGGGTTGATGTCAGTTTGCTGAGTTTCCTTCATATAAATTGCATGACAGGAGTCCTAAAGATTGAAAAAAACTGGCTGGGTCAGATAACTGTTCCACTGAATCGGAAAATGTTCTTTGAATAAAGCAGAGGCCTTAATACATCCACGATTTTAGGTCGCATTAAGAGTAAGTCGTTCGATTCCACTACTACACACACACACATCATACAGCTCGCAAATTCGATATAGCGAAAATGCGCCATTTGAAATGGGAAGAGTATATATTTAAATGCGTTTTCCCTTTGAAAACACGACGAAAAGTGACAGCAACCGAGATTGGATTTGCCATGATTTATTATTTTCCCTTACTGATTTTTTTTTTCTTTAGCTGCATCCAGTATAAATAAAAAAATAAAATAAATAAATAAATAATGCTCGCATACATATATATGAAAAAAAAGGGGGGCAAATAGAAGCATAAAAATAAGGTCAACGTCCGGAACGCCTGCGCCAATAAAATTTCTTCGCCGTTTCAGCATTTTTAGGAGCCGATCGATTTTTGGGTCGTTTTCTGCTCAGAAGAGAGAGATGGAACGAAAAGAACTGAAAGCAAATATATTAGGAATGCAGCTCCCGTTTCCACTCTTCTTTCGCTTTCCCTGAAAATTCAGTTTTCTGCTGCTGCTCCGTTTCTGAGCGGCTTCTGCTCCTCCCCCTTCCCCCCTCCACTTCCCTCGTAGCAAAAGGGGGCAGGGACTTCACTCTAATTACAAACCTTTGCCCAAATGTGGGATGACGGTTCGTTTCCTTCGAGGATAACCCCTTGTCCTTGAACTTGTCGGGGTTTTGAACTCCAGGGGGGATGCAGCGGATGAGGGAAAGGTTGCCGCTCAAGAGGTTGGAAGGGGTTGCTATTTTAGGGGGGAGATTGAAATTGAAAATGGAGGGAATCCACTTTTGGAAAGTCTTTGGTCTTGACCAGCGGATACTTCTCAAGTGCTAGCTTTTAAACTAATTTCATGTAATGTATTATTATTATTTTGCTTTGCTTGATATAAAACTTTTCGGGCAAAACATTTTTATATGACTGTATATTCCTGCATTAACCTTCCAGCGGGCGCGCGTATGTGAGAGATACACGCAGTTGTGAGTGGGGTTATCGAGGCGCCTAGCCCCGGCAGGGGCTTATCCTCGTTCATGGAAGAATATGGAAGGCATGGCGGTCCATATCTTGCCATGATCGTCTTCGAAGTGATTTGAGAAATTGAGGAGCAACGGGTATATATGAGATTGGCTGACTTAGGTGGGAAGGTGAGATGGCGCTTGTCAAGACTCATTGCGATTGGCTATTGAGTTCGAGAGGGTGCGGGGGTATGCTGCCTTGACTTAGACTATTTCCAACTTTAGATAGATTAGATTTAATATATTGAGATTAAGAAATAATTATGAAGGTTTAACTAAGTTTAAGAATTAGATTAAGAGCATTATTACCGAAGTATGTTCCTGGGTCTTTTAATTTTACTAGATGGATCATATTTAGGAATTTCATTTACTGCAGGATTATCAATTGTTTCTAGACTATTGAAAAATTTTGTAGCTAATTTTTTGATGAATTTTTTGAGAGGAGGGTAGTCGAGACACTTGTACATATTGGTGTTGTGCATATAGTATCTCATGTTACAAATATTTCTGATTAGGTTATTTTGCAGTTTTTCAATTAATTTAAGATTCGTCTTGGCAGCGTATCCCCACACGGGGCTGGCATATGTAATGTGAGAGATACACTAGAGTTGAATTTCGTTTTATATCTTTAGATCTGTTGGCGCTGGGAACGCCTGTCCTTGGCTATTTGTCCCCCTCCCTTCAGCCTACTTTCAGTTGTCGTCGTCAGTTTGCAGCATTAATAGGTCTCTTTCGATCAGATATTTGTATTTTAGAGATACCCGCGACCATTCATGTAAGTTTTTGCTACATCTGATTTTGTATGATTTTACAAATAAATCCGTATTGTTTTAGACTGGCAAATGCTGCACTTACGAAAGAAAATGTTGGGGAAAAAAAAGCATGTCTTAACAAGGCGAGTTAAAGTTAAAGGGGCTGAAGAGAAAAGCCGAACTAGGCATTGAAAATGAAGAAGATGCGACGTCAGGAAGAAAAAGATGCAAATCCTGTCAAAAATAAAAGCGGTCTAGAATCACGAGGCTCAATTGTGAGATTTGCCAGAAATTTATATGTTTGAAGCTCACTAAACACATTTGCTCAAATTGCAACGCCGCAATGAAATAACAATGAAACTATTTTCTTCCTTTTCATATCTAACTTTCAATTACAATTTCCTTTTTATACATAAATTCTGTATTTGTTGCACTTCTATATTTTATATGTAAATTGTTCTGTCAAAATATCGGCAATTTCATTTATATTATTTTTAAATCAATTCAGTTAACCTGTGGTCATTTTATATTGTTATTGCAATCTACGTTTATATTCTTTCTGCTTCTTTTTAAGTAAAAAATGTTTAAAGTAATTGTAGTTATTAATCCTAAGCTATTTGCAATATAATTTTTAGTAGTTACGCTTTTGAAAATTTACATTTTGCTATAGTGTATGTGAGAAATACGCGCGACTTTTCATGTTAGTAAGACGGCCGAGCCCGCTGGAAGATTAAATAAAATTATATACACAGTACATTCCCGACTATCCGGCTTAATTTTCTTTTATAGTGATTGAATGAGGAACGCAAGGCGGCTATTAATTCACTTACAAACCTATAAACTGTAAGTTTTGACTCTTATCATAGTAAGTTTTGTAAGATAAATAGTGTTTTGACTCTTATAAACTTTTCATATTTGTGTAATAATTTATTAGTGAAAAATAAATTCAGTCTGAGCTGATTTTCTTAAGAATTAGGCCTACAATCTTCGTTAATGTTTTGTTATTTTCCCTGCATTTAAGTTGTCCTTGCAAAATTTATGTTAAAATGGAGGGAATCAACTTTTAAAAAAATCTTTGCCTTGACTAGTGGAACGCTTTCGTGGACACTTTTCAAATGTATTGCACTTTGCTAACTTTTAAACTATTTTATGTAATGTATTATTTTAGTTGCTTTTGCTTGACAGAAAACTTTTCGGATAGAACCTTTTTATATGACTGCATATCCCTGCATTGAATAAAATTATCTATACAATACACTCCCGAGTATCCGGTTCGCGACTAGTTTTAGTTTAGTTTAGCTTAGTTTTCTTTTACAGTAATTAAATGAGAAGGCAAAGCGTCTGTCAATGAACTTAATGAAGGCTTCTTATAAACTTAAAAACTTTAAATGCCTTATCACACGGCGAAATATCGTCGCACTTTTCGTTTGCAAACGACAACGAAAGTGACATCACTTGTGTGACGTCACTTCAAAGTTTCCCATGATTGGTTGAATTTCGTTTGCAGACAATATTTCCGTCACTATCGTCGGCATTTTCAAGCTGGTTAAAAAAAATTGTCGATGACGAAAAACTTGTCTGAGCGGTTCTTAAGGATAGAAACGGAAAATTGCTGACGAAAAGTGCGGACGATATTTTGCCATGTGATGAGGCCTTAAGTTTTGACTCTTACCATCTGATTACCTTTTCACATCTGTGTAATCATTTATCAGTGAAAAATAAAATCAAATTGAGTTAATTTTCTTAAGAATCAGGCCTACAATCCTCGTTAATGTTTTATTATTTTCCCTGCATTTCAGTTGTCCTTGCAGAATTTATGTTAAAATGACTTTACCGTTTATATCTTTTCGCAAATAAATTATTGAAACGTGCTATTCAGAATACAAGCATATATAAACTATCAGTATAGAGCCTCCAATTTTAATTCGGTATGTTATCGGCAGTTGTTTCCAATGATTCGCCAGGCCGCGTTCACATTCTATGTGGTTTGAGATAAATGGAGGCCTTAGTACTCAGTAAGAAGCGTCCAATAGAAAAGTATTATAACAATGACTCTTGCTATAAAAACTTTGCCTCCTGCTATTGGTGGGCAAAGAAATGAGTTTGTAGTGGAAGCTTTATAAGCCAGATAACATCCTTAAGATTGAGAGATCAGTGTTTTTAACGTAGTCGGATACCTTTACGGTGATCGAACTGCATATTCTGTTTTGAAATTACCGCTTAATCTTGCAAGCGAAGATACCCCAATGTGCAACATCTCAAAAGCAGTGGCCAAGGAGTCTTTTTGTAGCAGTGGAACTTTAATAGTATGGGGTGAGTGCACAAAGTCGCACAAGCATGCATTAGAAGCTTTAAACCGCAGCCAGTAAGACATTCGCTGCACCAAGCGGACAAATAGTCCTAATGTTGTTCTAAAACGGGACGTTAATATAACTAAACTAAATTAAACAAAGGCATCCTAGCGGTGATGGGCGATATTGTCGTTTTGCTCGTAGGTGGTTTTAGACTGCCACTACCGACTGCTGATCTGACCGTCAGTTCTTATCTATTACATTACATCAAAATTTCCACGCGAATGAAGTCGCGGGTAATAACTAATATATATATATATATATATATATATATATATATATATATATATATA